>CM031955.1:14480686-15080686 GCA_018749465.1 Paracanthobrama guichenoti
CGAGGCAATGGTGCTGGAGCAAGTGAAGATCGGGGGAGAGCTCGCTGCCGTGCCCCTGGGTCAAGGTGGGGTGGCTGCCATACGAGAGGGAGTGGAGGAGTCGCCGGCGCTTGCGGTAAGCCGGAGCCTGCTGCCGTCCGCCATTTAGGGTAGGAGCAGGGAGCGCAGGACTCGCTGCCGGCTCCCTTGGTAGGAGGACCCACCGCCGGCCACCAGGGGGCGGAGGAGGATCGAACCGTCCATGAAGCGTCCAGTGCCATCGCATGGCACCACAAGGAAGAGCCTCTCGGCTGGCTGAGGAGTGGCAGTGTGTCCATGAACTGGACCAGAATAATTCTCTGTGATTTTAGTCTCTGGAACGGATTTAGGGATTTCACTCACTGGAAGGGACTTGGGGATTTCAGTCTTTGGAACGGTCTTTGGAATTCCACTCTCAGGAACGGACTCAAGGATATCACTAACTGGACTGGACTCTGTGATGACGGTGTACTCTTAAAAAAAAAACTAACTCTTAAATCGTATTTTTATTCTTTAGCTTTTGGAAATCTGTAATTGTTATTTTTATTGTGTAGACCTGTTTGTTTTGTACACTGTACAGCACTTTGGATCAATTTATATTGTGTTTATTTGTTGTTGTTCTTGTTATTGTTTAAATGGCATTTAAAAGATGATTCATATTCAGTAATATTATCAATTTAACAGCATTGACACTAATGGACTGGACCAATAGAAATTAAATTATGCAATGTTTATAGCTAATCAGATAATTATAGCTAATCAAATAATTTGCTAAAATTATTTTATTCTATTTCAAAATAGTTTTATTCTATTTCAAGCTGTGTTACACTACTTATTTTAAAAACAGACAAAAAAATTAAGGATTATAATTCTAACCTGTGATTAAAACTTTCATGGTTAATATTGTCCATTATAATGTAATTGCCATTGCAATAAACAACAATGTTAATATTCCATTTCCTTTTTGATTGATACCAGAAACTCTCTCTCTCCCTTTCTGACATGTACTATATGGTCAGAAGTATTGGGACACCTGCACAAACAGGGACTGTAATGACATTGCATTCTAAATACATAGACATTAATATGAAGTGAGTCCCTCCTTTGCAGCTATAAGAGCTTGTACATATCTGGGAAGGCTTTCCACAAGATTTGAGCGTTTTTGTGGGAATTTTTGCCCATTCATCCATTAAAGCATCATGATTTTGGACGAGAAGGCAATCAGTTCATCTCAAAGGTGTTCGATGGGGATGAGGTCAGAGCTCTGTGCCAGCCAGTCAAGTTCCTCTACACCAAACTCATCGAACCATACGTCAGCCAGGGCCGTAATCACCATAGACATTGAGGGGGACAAGTCCCCCCAATAATTAGAAATGGCCAAATTGTCCCCCCCAATATTTGAAATTCTTGCACTGCACTCCATTACGCAGCGCTCTGTATGTTAGGATGACAAAAAGGTTTAAAAGTAACATTTTTGGTCTGGTCTGCCTCAGGTCTAACGGTGCTCATCAATGTCAAATTGATGGAGATGGCCAATCAAATCAAAGTAGGCGGGGTTTACATTCTCTTTTGGGTCATTTACAGTCTTCACACAAACAAGTGTGTCAATCTATCGCTTAATGCCATTACGGGGACTCTATTCTTTCCGGTGAAATCACAAAACAAAATGCACACAAACAATATACAGTCACTGAACATCTTTGATTTATTTTAATTAAGAATTAGACCTAGAATTTCGTTCAGTTCACTGTTCTGTTTCTTTATGAAAAAAATATTGGCCCCCCCTCCAATGTTCAAGACATGGTCACGGCCTTGGTGTTAACAGTCCTGCTCCAAGCAGGATGCAAACGGGGTTCTCCGGCAAAGGAGGCGGCCGTGCTAACAAGGATGCAAAAGACTGCAGCCTCTAGCATCAGCCGCTAGAGCGCCTCTTGAGATCAGGGGAGTGAGGTTTACAAGCACAGTTCTTACTGGCCTATGTCCGTTACACGTCTGTATAGACCTGGCTTTTTGTATACTGGGGCACAGCCATACTGGAATAGAAAAAGTGCCTCCCCCAAACTGTTGGAAGCATAGCGTTTTCCAAAATGTTCTGATTTTCCTTCACTGGAAGTATGGGGCCTAAACCAACCCCTGAAACAATCCCCATACCATTAAATCCCTCCTCCATCAAACTTTATAGTTGGCAAAATGCATAACCGTTTTGCTACATCTGGATCAGTGCATGTAGGATCAGAACAATTTGTGTAAAAATCCTTGATTGAATAAATCATTAATAAGAAAAAAAACATAAGGCTGAGGTATAAGGGTGAGTAAACAATGACAAAAACATTTTAAACGTTGACACGTAACTCGTCCTGGACCTTGCGCTAAAGACGTACATTTTACATGTACCTTACTACTTGTATTTGCTTTTTTGTTAAAAAGCTAGTTTGAATACTTTTCACAGTCTACAAAGAGATAAAGGTAGAGTGTTGGGAAATGTGTGCTTCCAGGGTAAAAATTATCACAAGATATAAAAAACAAAAAAATGACTGATCACATTTCACAGAGAAGCTGCACCTTTAACAGTAATAAGCTATTTCCATCCTAAATTTCAAACCATAGAAAATTAAGAGTTTACCCATCAGTGTCTTATTGAACAGATGTGTAAGTAGTCATTCTCCGTCACAAGCAAAAAGATCTATCCTTGAAAATCCTTGATGGAGACAGATTTAGACAGAGCTAGATGTCATCAGTAGGTCTTGTCCTTTAGCCTATTGATTTGACAAGTCATTCAATGTCACATTGTCAGAGTAGGATGATTGTAATGCTTGGAATACCTTATTTGTAATCTAGAGGTACTCAACTTCAGAAGCCAAGAAGCACATTCAAAAGAATGTACACTATAAACATTTATATGTACTGTATATTTATATTTATATATATACAGTATGCACAATATATGAGACATTGCTCAAACACAAAACAAAAGCTTATGGTACTTTGATCTTCATGAATTACAAAAAGGGCCTGACATGCAAGTGAAATTACAGGTCACAGTATTTGCGAAAGTTGGCACAGACAGATACCAAGAGCATCACATGGACTGAAGCCACTGGCCCAGCTGACAGTATTGCCGTTAGGCCTGAAATGATGCTCTTGCATACACTACAACAGTGGAATCATATGATGTCCGGGTATCTCCACAGCTCAAGACAGCATGGAGCACACCAGATTAGGACAATCTATTATTAAACTAATCGGTGATCTCACAAGTACACTTGTGACCTATCAAAGGAAAAGTATAAAATGTTCAGATTTTACTTTTTATTTTGTTTTTCTCTCTTTAAGACTGGAGCCATGTGAATTACTCACCAACTGTCTCTTCTCTGAGATTCTCTGAATCTCATAAATGGTGTACAACATAACATTAAAGGAATAGTTCACCCAAAATGAAATTGTTTACTGTTTTTTTTACTTTAGGGTTTACTGACAGTCAGAATGTCAGTCCAATCCTGTATGTCTTTCTCTCTTTCGCGGAACACAAAAGAAGATATTTCGTTTTTTTTTTTTTTTTTTTTTTTTTTTTTGATACAAAATCCTCCACAGAAGAAAGAAAGTCATAAACTATCCCTTTGGGGAACTGTCAATGAATCAAAACTGTCAGTAGGATTTTGTGAGACTATGGTGGGTGGACCTCTGTCCAGAGTAAGGAAATTTCTACACTTTTGTCCTAATTTCGCAAGAGATAAACCCTTTGAACTTGTATTTTGCCTGAAACGGCAGTTGAGCTTTTATTTTGGCGGAAAACTACCATTTCTATGAAAACAGGTTTACTAATACGTCTCATTACAAATTTAGTGAAATTCTGTAATCACCTTCCCACAAAAATGTTAGAAATTATGCAAATGTGAAAATAATGTGTAACTGTGACCGCTACATTCCCAAATGCACGTTAAACTCATAGCACATCCAGAGATGGAGTTCACCGCATTCATTTACTGTGAACTGAACCATTCTGAGACTCGGAAAACACCGGATCACGAGCTGATCACGTGAACAAAGTGCACACTTTGAAACATGTGGCGCAAACAAACTATATATTTACAGTATTTAATTTTGCTATTTGGTATGGGCATAAAGCCATGTCATGCTTTCGGTTTTAGTTCATTTTACAGATACTTTGCCAAAGCAATGGCACAAAAAACAATTATGAGAACGAATTCAAATATTTTCGGTTCATTATAAAACTTGCAGCACAGATTAGAATATGGGTCGGCCGCCAGAGTCTAGGTGATCAAATGCAAACACTGTATTTAAATTCTAGGTATTGTATGTCTATGCATATTATATACAAGATATAAATTAAAATTATCATTCTCCCTTTTGGTTATTTAGTAAAAAATAAATAAATTACCCTTTTTGACCCCTTTTTTTTTTCTTAAAGTGACTCTTTAAAGACATATCAGATTCATAAATATTGATACTGAATATTAAAATTTTTGGATTTATTTGTTTTAATTTATATAACCCAACCAGTGACAACTAAATAGAGTCCCAAAAGAAAATTACAAACAAGTTTCAAAAATCTGGGATTTGGCTTGCCTTTTCAAGATAAAAGTTAAAAGTGAGGGGAAAATATATATATATAAATAATATTTTTTTTCATTTGGAGTAAAACTCGAAAAAATTAAATTACCCACATTATAAACTACTGCTTAGACTTTGAGATTGCTTAATCAAATAGGGAGTATGACATTTTCAAAAGGTAAATTCAGGGTGGTTTTATGCAGCATGATTTTTCTATAGCTCTGAATTGCGTGTATTGTGAAAAGCTTTAATCAAATAAACATGTAACAAAATTAAGAATTATTATTATACAAAAAACACTATAACAAGACTGTGTCTTCGAGAAGATGCTCTGTGTTAACATGATGGACATACACTATATTGCCAAAAGTATTGGGACACCCCTCCAAATCATTGAATTCATGTGTTCCAATCACTTCCATGGCCACAGGTGTATAAAATTGAGCCCCTAGGCATGAAGACTGCTTCTACAAACATTTGTGAAAGAATGGGTCGCTCTCAGGAGCTCAGTGAATTCAAGCGTGGTACCATGATAAATTGCCACCTGTAAAATAAGTCCATTTGTGAAATATCCTCACTACTAAAAATTCCACAGTCAACTGTTAGTGGTATAATAACAAAGTGGAAGCCATCAGGAACAACAGCGACGTAAAATCACAGAGCAGGGTCAGCGCATGCTGAGGTGCACAGTGTGCAGAAGTCTCCAGCTTTCTGCAGAGTCAGTAGCTACAGACCTCCAAACTTCGTGTGGACTTCAGATTAGCTCAAGAACAGTGTGTAGAGAGCTTCATGGAATGGGTTTCCATGGCCGAGCAGCTGCATCCAAGCCTTACATCATGAAGTGCAATGCAAAGCATCAGATGCAGTGGTGTAAAGCATGCCGCTACTTGACTCTATGGCAGAGGAGATGTGTTCTCTTGAGTGACCAATCACGTGACCAATCTCTGTCTGGCAATCCGATGGATGAGTCTGGGTTTGGCAGTTGCCAGGAGAACGGTACTTGTCTGACTGTTTTGTGCCAAGTGTAAAGTTTGGTGGAGGGGGGATTATGGTATGGGGTTGTTTTTCAGGGGTTGGGCTTGGACCCTTAGTTCCAGTGAAAGGAACTCTTAACTCTGCTTCAGCATACCAAGACATTTTGGATAATTTCATGCTCCCAACTTTGTGGGAACAGTTTGGGGATGGCCCCTTCCTGTTCCACCATGACTGCGCACCAGTGCACAAAGCAAGGTCCATAAAGACATGGATGAGTTGGTGTGGAGGAACTTGATTGGCCTGCACAGAGTCCTGACCTCAACCCGATAGAACACCTTTGGGATGAATTAGAGCGGAGACTGTGAGCCAGGCCTTCTCGTCCAACATCAGTGCCTGACCTCACAAATGTGCTTCTAGAAGAATGGTCAAAAATTCCCATAAACACACTCCTAAACCTTGTGGAAAGCCTTTCCAGAAGAGTTGAAGCTGTTATAGCTGTGGGCTATAGTTATATTGGTGGGCCAACTCCATATTAAACTCTATGGATTAAGAATGGGATGTCATTAAAGTTAATGTGCATGTAAAGGCAGGCGTCCCAAAACTTTTGGCAATATAGCGTATATGAAATATAAAATGTGTCTTAATTGACCGAACCCACATCTTAAACCATATGCTTTAATCGATAGTCAGTGGAAAAAGAAAAGGCATTGACGTACACAAAGAATTTGAAAGCTAACATGCATACTAATTCAAAGCACTGCTTGATATGCATCACAGGCCAAGACAGAATCTGGCACATATGGTTTACAGAGAGACTGATGTTGAAACGGTGCCTGAGAAAAATCCCGCTGCCCAGCCTGCAGAGCAGAACCGAGGTTAACCATCAGCCGGCTGCCTGTGAGAGAGCACTGCTGCACTCATGCAGAAAACATTCCCAAAATGCGACACATTCACCCTCCTCCAGTCCCCCTCCCGACCGACTGCATGCCCCTGGAGGTTGGCTCTGACGTCAGTAGCTGAGCTGGGCCGGCCGCCAACCCTGTGGGCCCTTGATGGATGTGATGGGTCGAGTGGAGCGGGCCGCGGCACGAAGCATGCTGTGCACAGAGAAGCCAGTCCCGCTTAAACAGCCCTAATGACCCGTAAGGACCCAGCAGGCCCCCTCTCCCATACTTTCACCAGTGCGCTAACCCTTTAGCCTTCTGCAGTCTTTGCTGCTCAGGTTACATAAACACAGACGCATGCACAGAAGAGGTATATGAAGTGTACTAATGTTTTTTTTTTTTCTTTCCTCTTCATATTTTTTCCCCACATTATCATGACTGTTAAACCAACTAAATAAAAATAAATACATACAAAATCTATAATAAAAACAGAACCAAAAATTCTGATTCAAGTCAGCTCATTAGTAGAGACGGCAAGACCTGAAGTGAATGTGACAAAAGACATTTACTGTGCCATATAGATCCTGTCTATATGGAAAGGATAAATGGCTATTAAATGAAGATATTAAAACTGAGCTTAAATAATACCTGTTTTGCCTCAGATGTGTAAGAAATATTTATGATAATTAATGAATATACAAAATGTCTTGCATTTCTCATTGGTACAACAGAATTACAGGATATGAATGTTACAATAAGCAGTAAAATTTTCAACTGGTTTTGCTTCAGGACCTATGATTTTTTTAAATTTTTGACCTATTTTTTAAAAAAATGTTGTGTTTTTCTCATTTGTATTTTTTTTTCTTAAATATGTCATTATTATTATTATTATTATTATTATTATTATTATTATTATTATTTTGGTTTTGGCTATTTTAATACTTCAAGTTAAAATACAATAAAATGAGGATTATGCCTTCATAACTAGCTGAAATTTTATATAAAAATAAAAATTTGTCCACTGTAAATTTTGAAATGCATTAAAATGACCATAAACTGCAGAGGCCCAGCCTAGTACATGGAGCAAACACAGGGTCAGATACAGTATAATAATAATAATAGCCATATTACCAAGGGACAGAATTTGTGCCAAAATGCCATAGGTTGAGTGGACACACAAACTTTGACATCAGCAACAATTATTTGGGAAGTATTTTTGTATTTATTTATGGGGGTGGGGGTGGGAATCTATTTATTTTGTTATGTACAATTATAGGGCTAGTTGCATTTTATCTCAACTAATTGTTACATTTATTTAAACAGTGTTTTTTTTTTTTTTTTTTTTTTTTTTTTTTTTTAAAGACCAAACCTTGGTTATCAGCTGAGATAGGTCCACTGTTATTGTATATAATTTTTCCAGAAGCATGGGTTAACCAGGAAATAAGCATAGAAACAAAATGCATGTATGCGTTCAAAATATCAATATGTTTACATTTGTGTGAAATGTCTAAAAAGTCACTGTCTCAGAAACTGTCGCAGCAGTAAATGCAGGACTATTTTTGACAGCACCGGGCTCCTATTGCAGAATATTCTAGTACACAGCCATGAGTCCGTACCTGCAGGCTGACTGCTGTTCTTCCGTTTCAGCCATCTGTCTACCGTCTCCGCACTCACGCTTTCCAGCACAAACTCATCCAGCATCTGCGGGTGGAGGGAGAGATACGCCTTCACTTTCTCATCCGTCAGACCTGCAACAAAGTCATCAAGATTATTTTCTTCCCCTAACATTCATTGACAAAAAAGAACATCAACATCTTCTGACAATTCTACATGGTTCCACATGGTTGTCCATTGTTCCTACTGCTAAAAGAAAATCAATACTGACAAAATAGTTTACTGTCCTTAACCCTGTAAAGCCTGACAAATAAAATACATACATTTTCTTGACACTGAACATTTTACTGAACCTTTAGAAAAAAAATATTACAAAAGGTTTGGATGTGTTTTTATATTTTAAGGCACGTTTATGGCAATATAATATAGGAGAATATGGAGCTCATACTAGAGGAAGACAAAAAACACTTCAAGAGACCCAAACGAATTTGGTGCAGCTACTGATATTTACATGGACAAAAATTCTGATAGCTTGTAATGTAACCGTATAGCAGACTACTTCCTTAAAATGCATATAAATATAAGTTATCGCTTTATATCTCCCATTAATATGTCTTAGTAAGATGATATTTAAATGCTTAGTTTTATGATCAAAGCTCTGTATGTTTTATTGCAGGGGCAGTTTCATGGAATGTCGGGAGTAGAAGACAGATATAATCTGCTATAAAGCACAGCATATACATACAGTTTGAAGTTTTTGTTTTGAAAAACTTTTTGAAGTTTTTGAAAAAACTGTTTGAAGTTTGTCACCAAGGGTGAGGACTGCGCTGGAATTAATAGGAAAAACCGACGACATCTGTTCACGTCACTGTATATCAAGCGCTGAGAAAGCCTCCGGAGCTGAAACGTAGATATGGTAATAGGCATTTAGTTTGCGACACACGCTGTGTAAGTGGTAGTCCAATCACAAAAGACTGGGTCGTCTGACCAATCAGAGAAGAGTAGTCTCGTGGAAAGGAGGGGTTTAGAGAGACTGAAGCTTTGAACAAACTTTGAGAAATTAGGTGATGTCCAATGTATATTATGAGAAAATGAACCTCTAAAATAAATCCTGCTAGTGGAACGCTTGGTGTTCTTTTTTTAATCGCCTTTTTTCAGATCACAAATTTTAGTAATCATCATAAATTATGTATCATTTCGAAAACTTATGAGCTCAAAATTCATCCTGTGATGAACCGTTTTGAAATTGGACGTTGCATTACCATGGAAACGGTACTGTAAATTATTTTAGCGGGCTCCTCCCCTAGTGGGCAGTGTCATGTTTCATATTGCAAAATTAATTTTAAGTACTTTATAACAAAAACCTTTTCTAAGGTCTGAGCCTCAAGTTTCCATATTTGGTGATATTTGGACAGAAATGTATTCATTTGTTACAGGAGAATTCATAAAAAAGAAGACAAAAAAAAACAATAACAAAAACCAAAAAAAACAATGGAATGTGGATGACACCCGGTGTTTTTTTTTTGGTACAGTGCCTAAACAAAATCTCATGGGAACTTCAAATTTGGAACACAGCTTGGTTAATCATATATGGCTTTGATTTTATAGTAATTTTATAGTAAAAATTATTTTGTAAAATATATATTTTATATAAAATAACAAATATTTAGTATAATACATTTAATTTCTGCCCAGTGTCTTCTTTAAAACAAGACCAAACATAGGTTTATATTCCAAAGCATTCTTGAATTACAGCAGTGTTAATTTCGTTGACAAATAATTTGTGTCAATTTTCATCAACAACCTCTTTTCATTGATGAACACGTCTCGTGATAACTAAATAAAACTAGATTTGGATGACAAAAACTATGATGAAAATCTACTGTCATTTTCATCAACGAATAAAAACGAGACGAAAATGTTAGGGAGGGACGATTAGGGAGAGATCCGTGTATCATTCGTTCAGTAATTTTTTTTAAATTTAATATTGAAAGTAGAAAAATGAGAAAACAGCTCTTTTTTTTTTCAGAAAAACGAAAAAACGAGATTTCGGCTTGATTTTTCGTTTTTTGTTCAGATGTAGAAAAATTCAAAACAGTTTAAATTTCTGCTGATATATTTCTCATCAAACAACTAGACTAACAAATGGCTTGACACAACCCGTTAGTCGTTAGTCTGGTTGTTTGATGAGAAAAAGATGAAATGTAGTTGCAATAAACACCTTAAGAATCCGTACAACTGTAGCAGCGGAACTGAGTAAGAAGTGATGATGGAATAGTTTGATCCTCGGCTGACCAATCAGCAGAAAGGGTCGTATAATTCCCGCCCATGTGTAGAAATTGAATTTTCAAACTGTTTATTAATTTTTCTACATCTGAACGAAAAACTAAAAATCAAGCCGAAATCTCGTTTTTCCGAAAATGTTTTCTACTTTCAATATAAAAAAAAAAATGACTGAACGAATAATACACAGATTGAAGTAATAGATGTGCACATTTGAATTGTAACGTGCTGATCTAACCGCGGGAAAACACGGTGCTGTTGTGCGTTCTACAGACTTAAGAAACTGTGCTTCAATCAATGAATAGCACACATTTATGCCAGACAATTGTTTATGAACTAATGCTGATGAATAATGACAATGTTTACTTTACGATGTTTATGTAGTAATATTTTTTAGACAAGCTGCAACCTCCCCCAGTTTCTGTTGAAGCCAATATGGAAGTAACTTAAACTGCAATTCATCGACTGGCCACTAGAGACAGGCTCCAGAAGGGAGCAGAATCTCATTGAGCCCCATGTTAAAATGCCCAACTTTACAGCAGAAAAAAAAAAAACATAGTTACAGCCTGGTACAAATTGTGGTTTTGGTCTATATGGCTAATTTTGCCCTTCATGACAATTGTGAGGGGGGTGAATTATTTTATAACTCATTAATTTACATTATATAAAGCCTTAAATTTCTGCGTAATAAAGAGCATGGCCACTTTGAGTGACAGGTGGATAGCCATTTATCCGCTGTCTGTTAGTCATTGCATCACCTCAGCTCCGCCCACGTCCCGCCTCTTTGCCCATTTTCTGTTATCCGGGCGTGACACGCAATGACGCACTGCAAAGATGGCAACGGCCAGCTCGTCTCTACGTTTCAAAACCGCTCTTCAGAATCCTATGGGTGACGTCACGGACACTACGTCCATATTTTTTTACAGTCTATGGTTTTAGACTGTTGTAACAATGCATATTTTATCTCCCTCATCTGAACTTGAGAAACTGCAATAGTAAGGCACAAACATTTCAAAATAAGAGTCCCGGTGTATTTCAAGCTTGTTTATCATTAAAAGTCACGCATTATATATACGTTTTTGGTTACACAATAAACTGCATTTAATTTCATCCTCATTTCAAAAGACTATGACTAAAACGAAATCAAAATTCGCTCCATTATTTATATAGCGCTTTTTACAGTGCTGATTGTTTCAAAGCAGCTTCACAGTGTTAACAGGAAAATAATGCAACAGAATTTGATTCGGCTGTACAGCCGTTCTGGTGAAACGGTGATGTTATCCAGCTAATTTCAAGTATCATATAGTGTCAATGCGGGCAGATCAGTAATATAGTTGAAATTTTAGTGTCCCCAACTGAGCAAGCCAAAAGCCAAAGGCGACGGTGGCAAGGAACCAAAACTCCTTCAGGGCCAGAATGGAGAATAAAACCTTGGGAGAAACCAGGCTCAGTTGGGTGCCAAGAGTCAAGATGTGTTCAGAGTTTTGCCTACTGTATATGGCAAAAGTTTAATCTATCAACTAGCTCCACTTCACCTTCTTCGTTGCTCTGTTTGGTTGTAGTAGCGCTATCCTATTGCGTGCAAAGGGAATTTGAAAGACAACCGCTTATCCCGCCTCTCAGATTGAGCCCTGCCAATGGTGAGTTCCCTGTCAGGCTAGGAGTATGTAGGAGGTTTAGAGGATTCAGGCTAGATTGGAAAATGTAAAGCTTGAATGAACTGAATGAATGTAAACTAACACATGGTCTGTTCATGTGACAGATGCTGTAAAATTGTCCTGCCCACATCACAACTTTTAATCAGCACTGATGTGCTGGGGTGCTACAAGGCTCTATGCTGAGACCACTCCCATTATGCAGCTCAGTGTGTACATACTTCTTCTCCAGAAAAGAAGGAGGCCCTTTTGGAGGCACAGGAAGAAGAACGACAAGTTTAATGTGCTTAATAGGCAATTAAGTGTTTGAGAGCTTACTAAGTGCTGTTGTTTATGGTCTTTGTTGTTAGGGCAAACATCAGTTTACTGGGCCATTGCTGAAGCCAAGGCACATTTCGGTTAGCTAAAACAAACCACACTCTTTTTTGTGGGTAGTTCTAGTAGAATGCCATTTTATTTTTAATGGTTGTTTTTATATTTACTTTTGCTCAAATTGTCCTATGGTTAACTGTTGCAGGAAATCCATAAGCAATGTTTAAGTATGTGTCAACCTCCTGCAATAATTAATTGCAATTATTCATAGGCTAAAGACAAATAAAGAAAAAAAGTTATTGATCACTGATCTTTATGTTTATGAACAAAGTTTGGGTGAAAAACTACATTTCGTAAATATATTAGTCTTCAATTTCTTTCAATACCCACTTCTACAGTCTACTCCAGAGGTCACCAATTAGTGGACGGTGGCCCAGATCTAACTAAGTTTGTTTCTACATAGATCATGAATCATTTTCTCAGTATATTTAGAATAAAAATTTTATAAAAAAACAGAGCAGCTAACTGTCTTAATGCAATGGCGGAATATTTAAGAAAATGTATTTAAACAGAAATGATGTTGTTTTTCCTGTTTAGGAATTAATAAATACAATTTTTTACTTAAAGTTACAGCTGCCATTATCAACAAAATTACCAGAAATTGAATGTAAAGTTCTTACAGCACTAAAACTGTGATACAATTGTTCAGAGCTTTGCGTCAATGGAAATTTAGAGACTGGACCTCCAGGAACTTTAATTAAATACCCCTGGTCTACACATTAATCTTTTTTTTTTTTTTTTTTTTTTTGTGTAAAATGCCACAATGGACTCAACTGAAACCAAACACTTTGAGCATATGTGCGTCTTGACTTAATGTGCAAACTCGGGGGAAACACAGCTGGGAGGCATGTGTTCCACACTATACAAACACACACACACACACACACACACACACACACACACACACACACACACACACACACACACACACACACACACACACACACACACACACACACACACACACACACGCGTTAGCAGGAAGATATTGAGACCCAAGCTAGCCCACAAGAGCTCTCACAAGCAGAAAAAGGGTAGTGAAAGGCTACAGACTGTTTTGGTGCACAACAATAAAAGACAAAACAGATGAGAATGGCAGAGCCTCCACTCTTTGAACACTAAAAACAAACCAGATGTGTGAAAGATATTCATATCACATCCACACACACAAACAGTTGTATAGCTAGGAGAAGTTGCGCTACAAATAACCATAATACGTCAGACTACAACCCTACCATTTTCTCACCTAATTCTACCATGGCATATCCAAGCAGAAGTAGCTGAATGCAAAATGTTGAATAATATCAGCCCACAAGTTTGAGTTGTGAAACAGCCTGGAATAAATCTGGCCCCCTGACTGAGTATGGTTTCCCCCAAGGTTTTTTTTTTTTTCTTTACTACTGTTACCTGATGGAGTTTTGGTCCATATGTGTTGGATGGACTGGGTTGTAAATTTTCTGTTGTGCTTGATTTTAATACTTGCTATATTTATAACGCTATTTTGTTGTGGGAAGACCTACACCAGAGCTTAATTTTGTGCAGAAAGCCAAAGCTTTTTAAAGCATTTCAACCCCATCAATCATAAGCGATACCCCTGGATGACAGCACCAGTCAGTAAGCTGCTGGAATTGTTTGCTGTTTGGGTAAGTTATTTAAAATCTAATAGGTTACTGTTTTATACTAGATGTAAAGCTTTATTTGAGAAAACTTGCAGAATTACTGGTCAGTCTGTAAATGTACTAACTTAAAAATGGTTAAAGCAACCATGCACATTTGCTGTAATTCTGCATAATAGTTAGACTTTTCCCAAATCATACGTTTAATATGGTCTGTTACATACATTGAATTGGCTGCTGTGCCAGTCTAATGTTATGATTTATTATCAACATACAGATGTATCTGACACTAATCTGCTGTCATGAGTCGACTTGCATAAAATTTTGTTGGTTTTGTTGCCAGTTGTCACCATATTCAGCTGAAATGCACACGTATGATGATGCAATTATTTGTAATGATGATTTGCATTTTATTACTTTTTGTTTCATTTTGGTGATAACTCTCACGCTCACTCTGATGTTTGCTTGTGGCATTTCTTTCAAAGGTAACATGCAGTATTAGAAGAGGACGCAGTAAGCTAGGCTGATTTTAGGCAGAGTTTACTTTTTCCCGACGAGGGAAGGGGGTGAGAGGGCCAAGGTTTGAGAGTCATGGTTCGCTACTGGTATTAGCAAAGTACACTATATTGCCAAAACTATTAGGACACCCCTTCCAAATAATTTAATTCAGGTGTAAAAATCATAGAACGGTGTCAGCGCATACTGAAACACAGTGCGAAGAAATCACTAACTTTCCACATAGTCAATAGCTACAGACCTCCAAACTTAGTGTGGCCTTCAGATTAGCTCAAGAACAGTGCGTAGAGAGCTTCATGGAATGGGTTTCCATGGCCGAGCAGCTGCATCCAAGCCTTACATCACCAAGTACAATGCAAAGCGTCGGATGTAGTCGTGTAAAGTACGCCACCACTGGACTCTAGAGTAGTGGAGACGTGTTCTCTGGAGTGACGAATCACGCTTCTCTGTCTGGCAATCCAATGGACGACTCTGGGTTTGGCCAGGAGAACAGTACTTGCCTGACTGCATTGTGCCAAGTGTAAAGTTTGATGGAGGGGGGATTATGGTGTGGGGTTGTTTTTCAGGGGTTGGGTTTGGCCCCTTAGAAAGGAACTCTTAAAGGCCCACTGAAGTGCCTTGAAACGTGCAGCATTATTGAATGTGCGGATGTAATTTCCCCTAAACGGCTCCAGCTGTTAGCAGCTCCTCCCTTTTTTTTAAAACAGCCAATAGCATTTCATTAATATCACAGTTTGACTAGAGCCTTTCTGTTTGCTAAAGCTATAGTTTCCTCTTAATCTCTAACCGTTTATCTTCATAATCTCCTCCATATCGCTTTGAAATACAGCATTCTGTGCAGCATTTAAATGGGTCTGATCTAACATAGTCATACTAAAAGCTAAAAAACTTCATATTGATTTCAGGGGGCATTTAATGCTTCAGCATACCAAGACATTTTGGACAATTTCATGCTCCCAACTTTGTGGGAACAGTTTGGGGATGGCTCCTTCCTGTTCCAACATGACTGCACACCAGTGCACAAAGCAAGGTCCATAAAGTCATGGATGAGTGAGTTTGGTGTGGAGGAACTTGACTGGCCTGCACAGAGTCCTGACCTCAACCCGACAGAACACCTTTGGGATGAATTAGAGCGGAGACTGCGAGCCAGGCCTTCTCGTCCAACATCAGTGCCTGACCTCACAAATGTGCTTCTAGAAGAATGGTCAAAAATTCCCATAAACACACTCCTAAACCTTGTGGAAAGCCTTCCCAGAAGAGATATTAAAACCATATTAAACCCTACGGTTTAATATGGGTTTAAGAATGGGATGTCATTAAAGTTCACGTGCATGTAAAGGCAAGTGTCCCAAAACTTTTGGCAATATAGTGTATTTGATTAATTATGTGTCATATTATTGGTTTGTTTCACAATAAAACATTCTATGTTTAACAATATTACATAAATGGTACTATCAAAATTTCAAAAGATAAATTTAAAAAAGAACTGACCTTCTAATTTCCATTCTCCATTTTTGCTTGCGGAGTATTGGCTAACTAATCCTGTTTGTTTTCTTGATATTTAGTAAATAATTTAATTATAATAAGGTCAGATAAGTTTAACCAGATTTAATAATTTTCCGACAAATGCTGTAAGCGGTAGTCTAATCACAACATATTGGGTCGTCTGACCAATCAGAGAAGTTTTAATATTATGAGAAAGTTTTTTGACCTTAGATGCATGTAAACATATTCTAGGAGACATCCAAAACAAAAGTAGGAACCTTTAAATAGCATAATAGGGACAATTTAAAGGAAGAAAGAAAATTATATGGGAAATGGCACAAGAGTTCATGATGACAAAATTAGCACTTTTGCATGAATCATGAGATTTAAATAATATTTTAATGTCTTCGTAATCATGAACAAAAGCTATCTGTAGGAGTAAGTAGAAGGTTTAGAGGATTCAGGCTAGGGAGTGAGAGAGCCAAGGTTCGAGAGTCATGGTGTGCTTCTGGTATTAGCAATGTATTTGATTAATTATGTGATGTATTAGTTGGTTTGTTTTTCACTCTAAAACAATCTATCCTGTTTGGGATAGAATTTCAAAATGATTCTCCATCTTTGCTTGCAGAGTAATGGCTAACTTGCTTTTGCATTTCCATCCTGTTTGTTTTCTTTATATTTTGTAAATAATCAAATTATAATAAGTTCAGATAAGTTTAAAACAAAATGCCTGAACTTTTTTTTTTTTTTTCTGAAAGTCTGGTATTCCCTTTTATAGAAACACTTTCTTAAAAGTATAACACAAGCATGTTCATTTTTAAACATTACAGAGATCAAAGGTACTGTCGAACAGGAATGGCCCATCCTATGAATTATTCCACTGGACTGGAATCTCTCGGTCCTTTCATTAAACTCTCACTCACATATTTCATCTGGTCTATTTTTGCAGGGCCACTTTAAAACATTATTTCCTAACCTTCATTTCTATTCCATATTAGAATCCTTTTACAGTTAGAACGTTTGTAAAATACAGAAACACAGTTGACTAGACATCTAGACATTATCTGTGAAAATGAGGGAAAGCATTTTGAAATATCCAATGTTTTTTTGATTCAGTAAATGATGGAACATTTTCAGCTAAAGCAACCTTTGATAGCTGGGTTTAGCTCAAAGGAAAAAAGCATGCTGATGTATGGAGGTACAGGTCTGTATACGCACGAAGTGAGACAGCGAAGGGGGGGGAGGGCTACTGCCGACTGATGCTGTCCAGACACGAGACACAGCTCTTCAGGAGCGCAACGCCTCACGAGACTCCCAGAGCCAGTGCTGACGCACATGGGCAGAGAACACTGCTTCATAAATCAGACACTGGAGGGGACGCAGACACACAGGCTGAGTGTAAGAAGAGAGAAATGACACTAGCCGACCTTCTGTGAGCTTTCCTGCTGCATGAACTCAGTGAGATATTACATACTTAGACAATAGCACCAGATAATTGCTGTTGGTGTCTCTCTTCATATTAACCTGACAACTGTCACCCCCTTTTTGAGCATAGATCTGAAATTAAATAGTTGTAAATCATGAATGCTTTTGAATCCAGGCCTAGGGTTGCTCTCTTTAAAAAGAAGACACTGCAGATTATTGCAAAAGTGAAAGTAGCTTAAAAAAAATTATGTGTTTAATAATTTACGTTTACTGTAAAGCAAATGCACTTTTTTATTTTATGAAAAAAGTTGGATATCAAAAATTGAGCCAGCTAAAAGGATTTAAAGTACCATTTTTTATAGTAATGCAATGTCCAATTTGAAAATCAATTATCACAGGATAAATTTGGAGTGTTTAAGCTTTTGAATGATACTTAATTTATGATGATTGCTAAAATAATTCGTAAAAAGGCATGCCAAATATCCCGCTATCGGAACACTGACAGTTACCAGGTTAAAACCTGTATCAGGTATATCAGATCTGAAATGTAATATTTTATTACACGCTCAGTATTTGACAGTAAACACCTGGGGATTTGGGGACATGCTATATGCCACGTAAAACTATTTTAAACCGCATGTTACTACTTGTATAATCATTTTGCATGCAGCCTTTTGTCAATAGTTGAAAGACTACATGGAATATTTGTTCCTTCAACCAACCATTTTTTTAAATCTGTGAAACTTTGTAAACTTTGCTAAAACACAGCAATGTAAGATATATAACCATTTAAACTAAATTGTTACAACTTTTGTGTTCGGGTCCGTTTTGACCTGGGAGTGAACATGCTTTACACATGAAATTATGCTGATTTTTTGTTTCATTATTATTTCTTAAAACATCTATTAGTTAGATTTGTTTCAAATTGGGGACACTTACATTTCAACTATATTACTGATCTGCCCGCATTGACTGTACAGCCGAATCATATTCTGTTGCATTATTTTCCTGTTAACAATGTGAAGCTGCTTTGTAACAATTGGCATTGTAAAAAGCGCTATATAAATAAAGGTGATTTGATTTGACTCAAATTACTTCTGTTAAATACATGTAGTCTCTTTCCTACACTCACACACACATTTTCCTTCCCACTGGGGCTGCAATTTGTACACGCATGTACACGCAATAATTCTGAAATGAAAATAAAATGACAAATTCATGTCTTACTGTGTAAGTAGAGCAAAACTTCATAAACCAGACATTTCACTTTTCTGCCACCTATTGATGAACCACTGCAGCATGAAATGCAAGTAAAATGAATACATTTTGAAAACATTTCAGAGTAATATTGATGTTTTGTTAGATTTTTATTTATATAAAAATAAATAAATAATACATTTAGACTTTTGAGCAATTTTTAAATGAATATAATTAAATCCATTGAAGTCAATTCTCATATTATAATGTTCTTATAAATTTCATATAATAAAATTTCTCATAAATATTGATAAAATTTATCTTACATCAAACTTTCTTTTTTTGCGCTGTAGTTTTTTTGGGGAAAAAATACATTTCAAAGAATGTCTAATTTGTTTAATAAAAGGGATAATTTAGATAATAGGTAAAGCATGGTAATATTCAAAACTTTAAAACCGTTGTGCATTCACTCATTGATGAGAAGTTACTGATTAGATACGATGTGGTTTTAATTGAAAAATATGAAGCATTTTTAGAAGCTGACGTTCCACCCGGTCCAAACAGACCCTGGAATGCAAAAGGTATACCATTAAAAAATAAATTAAAAAAATAATGCATGGCATATCACCATTATGGTGATTAAAACTGAAAAAACTAGTCTGCAAACAGATAGCCTCACCCCAAACTCACACTATTGGTTGAGCTAATGTTAATGTGTAGTGTTTTTTGGTTTTTTTTGATGGCCAGTGATGATATCTTAGAGAGCAGGGTGGTTTATGGTTGATGCATTTATAAATTATATTTCAATATTTAATAAATCAGAAATAAATTATTTGAAATTAATTAAAAATAAATCTGTAAAATAAACAGACTTGTACTTTAGATGGCAACTTGTTGATTACAGTATTTTTCACAAATAAATGAATAAAAAGGAAGCAAACACACTAACTAACAGGGCACTAAGTAATCTAATAAGATTTGTGCGCACTGGGAATCATTTTATTTTCAATTAAAGACACTAAGGTAACACTAATTTTACAGCCTTGGTTGTGGTAGAGCATTTACTGTCAGGTTGGTTGGGATGCTCAAACAAACAGACCAATATTTTAAAAGGATCACATAATCAGTGCTTTATAGTAAATGATTCTATTAATGGTGTCCTTATAGCTGTCATATTTCTTTGCATATTACACTGAAATAATAAATGTAATAAATATTTTAACACTGAAAAAAATTATACACACCCTATCTTTAAAACAAATGGTGCACAGTCACAGCACCTAAGATATATTTATGTACAAATTGTCGCACATTTTAATGTAAAATCTTTGATGTTGAAAACCCCACATGAGTCACCCCTATTTATACTTCCTCTCTTTATCCTAGTCCCTTTTAAAGGCTGCATAACAGAAAAAGTAGGGTACATATCCGCAGCCCTTTGGCACCCCGTTATAAAGTCCACCTTGCAGTGTTCCTGTACCATTTTATTCATTGTTTGTTGTGTTACGGGAAAATTAGCTGTAAAAAAATATTAGTGGCTTAATCACATGCAACATCATCTAAGCTTCTGCATGCATCACATGATGCCAGAGATCACAACAGCAAACCAAAGCAACAGCCCAAAACCACAAAGCACTCAAGACTCACCACCCTTTCTATCCCTGCATAACACTTTAAACAGCCAATAGCGATCACTGGACCGCTGTGCCCTATGGGGGTTTTTTTTCTCTAAAAAGACAAAAACAACCTTTTTCACTTCTCCAAACTGAACTGAACTTTAATGAATGTTATCGTAGCAAGTTAGAATGGAAATCATCTTTAGTTTCTTTGTTCCACATGTGAAGCCACATTCAAAGTAATATTAAGTGTACCGTAGTATATTTATGATTTTATGATCATAAGTTTGCTAAGTCAAGCTTCACTGTTTGGGATTTGACTAAACTTTAAGTAAAGCATGTAATTCATCCCACAGCATTTGTGCAACAGATATGAATAAATTCAAAACATGCAGCTTGCTTTGAAGTGTGCTAGAATTACTTTTTAACTGGTGCATTGTAAAACTAGGCAAAAATCCTAGCCAAGTGTCTTTTGCTAGTTTCAGCCCGACGCGGTTATCATTTTCACGTCCAGTGCCACATTGTTTAAATAGCAAATGCACTCGCGCCCATCTGTTCGAGTGCTGGTCTGAAAACAAGGTGTGTTCAGGTGCATTGTTGGCGCATTGCTGTTTTGAGGCAACTGAAAATGACTGCGCTATTGACTTTAGAGCAGGTTTTTGTTGGTCAGTGGCATTTTCAGCTGCCTCAAAATAGCAAAGTGCCAACAATGCGCCTGAAAACACCTCGTTTTCAGACCAGCACGCACGATTTCTAAATTTGACCTGAATTTCAGGGTGGCAAACAGGATGTCGAATTATAATTTGAATTTAAACTTAGAATATAGTTGCATATATACTATATACACTGCAGATATAGTTTTTACATTTTGAACTTGTTATCATATTCTTAAGTTATGTACAAAGTATCTGGAAATAATGTGACAAAACTGAAATCTGTTTGATGGCTTTTAATTGTTCTGACAGTATTGACTTAGTCCAGATATGTAGAAAAAAAACGACATATCTGGAAACATGCATAGTATAGTAATATAACAGGCATAATGATAATAATAATAATAATAATAATAATAATAATAATAATAATAATTCATTAAATGTAATGATGTTCTGTCACAACACTTGTGTTAAATGAGATTTCACTATTGTGCAATATAATATATAGTAATAAGTTTTGTGAAAAGCGCTATACAAATAAACTTGAATTTAATTGAATAAAAGGCATATTATTAGGCATAATAATAATAATAGTGTGAACTCAAAGGAGCCAATTCTTAAATTCAGAATTTTGCCTAAACACTTTCGAACAATGTGGCTGTGAGAAAACGTGAATATCAAGCTTTATATTGCTGTACTAATTTCTGCCACATGAAGCCACGGCACACAGCAACACTTTAGAAATGTTGCCATTATTTATTCATTTGCTAAGCAGATGCACTTATCTAGGGAGGCTGGCACTTTTCACACTTTCTCTTGTGTGGCATCTTCCAGACATGGGGAAGTGATCATGGCATAACTTGGACAAAGAATAGGTTCAAACAAAACAGCAGCATTTGTTGCGTCCCCTGCCAGTGGTACTTGGAAAGCGCTGGCTGCACATCAGTACAAAACATTCCTCCTGGGTTGCAAAATCATTTACTTAACACAGCACAAGAGAAGCTCTGGGTCTGTCCTTTTTTTCACAGTGGGCAAAGACACAACACAAAAATAAGGAGAACTATGATCAAATGATGAGAGTGGTGATATGTAGACGTAGGCGCTGATAATGTCTCTTAGAACAGCCCACGCTGTCCTTGAACACAAAGAGCATTTGTTCCTAATGAACATCTGAAACTCAAGCTAGCAACTATATACTGTAGATGATGTTATGATATCAGTCATCAGACATCACAGCAATGTGATCATACGGACACCCCCCTTTCAGTTTGTTCTTTTAATAAATAGGAGTGATCTGTAACATTAACAAAGATTATTTTGATAGCAATATTTTGAAATTACCAGATCATTTGTGGCCTACGCAGATTTTCCCATTTGAAATTAGATTAGCATTTTCTGGAGCAGTAAATTAACAGTGTTATAGTTTTAGGCATGTTTAGGTTTCAGGTTTTGGTTCAATGTAAATCCTGCAGCTGTAGCTAAAAGTGTGGAGCATGGCGCCAAGAACATGATAAAAATGTATGTCTTGAATGCATTACAAGTCCCTTGTATAAAAGTGCCTGCCAAAAGCACAACTGTAAATGCAGCCGCTTTGCCGGTATCATGACACTCAGTGTGCATCTTATTTTCTGTTTTGATGAATTACCACACAATCACTATGCTGTGTAAAAGCATACAATCCATGAACTTTTTTTCTCTAAAGTGAATATATCAGTTGTGTACGTCACAACAAAAAGTTATCGCATTCACGTGTCAACTGTGACTGTCAGCAGAAAAGCAGAGTTCTGTTTCAGAGACATTTAACTGAGTGGATAGCCTGACTTCGTCATACTCAGATTCTAGTCAGAATATGAGTCTGATACTGCTCCATTGGCTGTGATTATGGGGTGTGTTTCAACTGAAAAAGGAAAGGAAATGCCTCTGCACTCTATTGTTTAGACCTACAACCAATCAGAGCAACGGAGTAAGTGACAAATGTTGAGCGACGTATAATTGTCAACAGAACTCAACTGCACACACGCTGGAAGAAGAAGATGAGTGTAAACAATCTTTGCCGGTGTTGTAAAAAGAATTTAAGTATACACAGAGTACTTACCAACACAATAATTTTTGAGAGAAATAGTAAAGGTGAACGCATGTACAAAGAAGTTCTCCATTTAGGATTAGAACGAATTCCCAATTAGGACCCAAGCGCTCTTTGGTGATGTGGATGATTACATTACGTTATCTGTCCATCATCGTATAAAGCCCGCCCTGACAATTTGATTGGTCCGAACAGCTCTGGTTCAAGCATAGTTGCTCAAGTCCAGACCGAACTTCCCGACCTCAGATGTTGTGGGCGGGGCTAAGTTTGGCTGGCATCCAGCCTACTGAGTGGACAAAGTGCACGGATACTTTTTTGGGATTTCTAGGCATTGTGTTTTTATTAATCGTGCACAGCCAAGGTCAGGATTTTTGTTAAACACTATTTCATGCATTCTGACTTATTTACACTGTTAAAGAGCTGGATTCACATTGCTAAACATGGGCAAAATTTCAAGACGTATGAATATGTCTTTATTTTATGCCAAATACACTCCTTCAGGATTCAAATACGTTTCAGAAAGATTTTTTTTTTTTTTTAGTATGGTCCTGTATGATGTCATAAAGGGTGGAATTTCTTGTATGGGTAGTTCTCCTGGATGAACACACACACACACACACACACACACACCAGACCGAGAGCAAGAGCGTGGCCATCAACGCAACGATCTTCACACATTTCTAATTATTGGAGGGGACTTGTCCCCCTCAATGTCTATGGTGGTTAAGGCCCTGAACAATACATACAATTCTGGTTTGTTTTTCACCAAACCCTTTAGTATGCCCCAGAACACAATACTTGACACTTGTTGCATGAGCATTCTGTGATACTTTTGCATCTTTTTTTAAAGCTTGATCCTTGTTGTTATTCACTGCCATTATATGGATGAGCGCGAGTGGGAAATGTTTCCTTTTGTAGTCAGAGAAAGAAACAAACGGCATACTGCATTAATACAACTAAATGATGTAAATGATGACTTAAAAGGATAGTTCACCCTAAAATGAAAATTAAGTATCTTTAACTATACTAACATTTAACTTAATTATTGATACAAATGTACACTCTAAAAAATGCTGGGTTAAAAACAACCCAAGTTGGGTTGAAAATGGACTAACCCAGCGATTGGGCTGTTTTAACCCAGCGGTTGGGTTAAATGTTTGCTTAAAACAGCCCAATCGCTGGGTTAGTCCATTTTCAACCGCATTTTTTAGTGTACTTACTGTGTACATGTTTTACACTGTCCTTATATGTAAAAATACCTGCTTTTGTTGACGTAAAGTAGTATTCAACAACACTTAATATAAAGTGTGACCATATTTTCAATATATCCAGAAATAAATAAATAAACAGCTAGGGCAAAATTTGTCTGAACACTGATTGGTTTGGTCAGAATTAATTGCAGAAGTTCAATACTTTATTACACTGCATATACAGTATGTACATGGTACTGCATATGATGTTTAGAACCAACTTTAAGTGGATTTTTAATTATCAACACTGTGTTGCTTTGTAAACAATGGAATAAAGAAAAAGTCTAGATCAGGCTTGTGGGAAATAGTTTAAAAGGGATCTGGTTTCATCTGTAGCCTTAGTGACATTTGCTGTTTATTTCATCGTGCATGATTCCTCTGAGCAGCTCTTCATCTCTTTGCACTTGCAACAAGAGTGCATGTGACGTGAACGACCATCGAACCTCTGGGACCATGCTATCTCATGGGCTTAAAACAGATGCCTCTCGGCCCATGCGCTCCCAGCTGATGTGGCCCCCGCTGCTTGGATCAGAGATGGTATGCAGACAGTTGGCCCCTAATTAGAATACAGAGCCCTGACTTTAATGCAGTAAGGTTTAATGTTCAACCTTTGTATTTGTTTAAAAATCACACAGTCAAAAGTGTTTCCTCTTGGGATAATGATATGCCTAAATGACGTCACCCTGACTCAAGTGTATTGCTGATGAATCAACCCATCCACAGCACTAAGTCATGTAATTAGACCGTAGCTGTGACCTACGAGAGCTGGGACTAGTTACCATGTTTGGAGTGTACAGTTGAGTTTAGAAACTGGATATTCACAACCAATGTCTCGTCCCTTTGAATAGAAACGTAATTTGTTTATTTATTGGAAATCACCCTCCAATGAACGGAAACAAATATTTAGTTTCATATTACATGGCTGATACAGGAAGAACGTGACATATATTGAAAATCTATATTTATAGTGACGGATGATGCTCTTTATTTATATGGTTCAAAATTGTGTATTACAGTAATTTGAGAACTGGAGGGTCGTGGGAATTATACACTATATGACCATAAGTATGTGGACACCCAAACACCACACCCATATGTGCCTGTTTCATTTCAAAAACCATTGGTCCTCCCTAACAGTTTTCACTCTTTTGGGAAGGCATTCTACTATGGGTGTAACGTTTACACAAAACAGACGGTTCGGTACGTACCTCGGTTTTGAAGTCACGGTTTGGTATGGGTTTAGTACAGCAGGGGAGAGAAAACTAAATATAAAATGGCTTTTTAAAATTTTTATTAAACAGTGGTTTACTGAACAAATTGTGTCTGTCCTTAAATTAATTCAATTATAACTAAACGTTTCTTAAAGATAAAAAGAATATCTCTGCTAATGCTGTAAAGTGTAAACTATATAGGGAGCCCTTACTTGCACATTATAACAACAGAGCCCAAATTAGCCTAAATTCAGTAGCGATTTATTTTTAGATATAATAATCAACACTCAAATAACATTGTATGCAAACATGTAAAGGTCACATTAGGCAGTTTTTGCATTAGCCTAACTTCTAAATGTTGTTTAACATTGTTGAAATATAATCATTTATATACATTTTCATGACAGATTTATTTAAACATACACTAAAAATGCTGGGTTAAAAACAACCCAAGATGGGTTGAAAATGGACTAACTCAGCGATTGGGTTGTTTTAACCCAGCAGTTGGGTTAAATGTTTGTTAAATAGTTAATTTTCAACCCAACTTGGGTTGTTTTTAACCCAGCACTTTTTTAGAGTGTAACATTAAATAATCAAGACATCACTAACAGGTTAAGTACACTGAGATACCCTGAGATTTTAAGATAATATGTATATATAATTTCAAATATGTAACAATTTTTCATGTTCACAGTTCTCTGAAGTTGGTTAATGGTGACAGTATACAGATAAAATATCTAATCTTTATCAAAAATTTGTTTCAAATTTTTTGACTAGTATATATATATATATATATATATATATATATATATATATCACACACACATACACACACACACCTAAAGGATTATTAGGAACACCATACTAATACTGTGTTTGACCCCCTTTCGCCTTCAGAACTGCCTTAATTCTACGTGGCATTGATTCAACAAGGTGCTGAAAGCATTCTTTAGAAATGTTGGCCCATATTGATAGGATAGCATCTTGCAGTTGATGGAGATTTGTGGGATGCACATCCAGGGCACAAAGCTCCCGTTCCACCACATCCCAAAGATGCTCTATTGGGTTGAGATCTGGTGACTGTGGGGGCCATTTTAGTACAGTGATCTCATTGTCATGTTTAAGAAACCAATTTGAAATGATTCGAGCTTTGTGACATGGTGCATTATCCTGCTGGAAGTAGCGATCAGAGAATGGGTACATGGTGGTCATAAAGGGATGGACATGGTCAGAAACAATGCTCAGGTAGGCCGTGGCATTTAAACGATGCCCAATTGGCACTAAGGGGCCTAAAGTGTGCCAAGAAAACATCCCCCACACCATTACACCACCACCACCAGCCTGCACAGTGGTAACAAGGCATGATGGATCCATGTTCTCATTCTGTTTACGCCAAATTCTGACTCTACCATCTGAATGTCTCAACAGAAATCAAGACTCATCAGACCAGGCAACATTTTTCCAGCCTTCAACTGTCCAATTTTGGTGAGCTTGTGCAGATTGTAGCCTCTTTTTCCTATTTGTAGTGGAGATGAGTGGTACCCGGTGGGGTCTTCTGCTGTTGTAGCCCATCCGCCTCAAGGTTGTGCGTGTTGTGGCTACACAAATGCTTTGCTGCATACCTCGGTTGTAACGAGTGGTTATTTCAGTCAAAGTTGCTCTTCTATCAGCTTGAATCAGTCGGCCCATTCTCCTCTGACCTCTAGCATCAACAAGGCATTTTCGCCCACAGGACTGCCGCATACTGGATGTTTTTCCCTTTTCACACCATTCTTTGTAAACCCTAGAAATGGTTGTGCGTGAAAATCCCAGTAACAGATTGTGAAATACTCAGACCGGCCCATCTGGCACCAACAACCATCCCACGCTCAAAATGGCTTAAAATCACCTTTCTTTCCCATTCTGACATTCAGTTTGGAGTTCAGGAGATTGTCTTGACCAGGACCACACCCCTAAATGCATTGAAGCAACTGCCATGTGATTGGTTGATTAGATAGTTGCATTAATGAGAAATTGTTCCTAATAATCCTTTAGGTGAGCGTATATACAGGTGCTGGTCATATAATTAGAATATCATCAAAAAGTTTATTTATTTCACTAATTACATTATTTCACTATATTATATTCATTCATTACACACAGACTGATACATTTCAAATGTTTATTTCTTTTAATTTTGATGATTATAACTGACAACTGAGGAAAATCCCAAATTCAGTATCTCAGAAAATTTGAATATTGCTTAAGACCAACACAAAGAAAGGATTTTTAGAAAAGTATGAACATGAAAAGTATGAGCATGTACAGCACTCAATACTTAGCTGGGGCTCCCTTTGCCTGAATTACTGCAGCAATGCGGCGTGGCATGGAGTCCATCAGTCTGTGGCACTGCTCAGGTGTTATGAGAGCCCAGGTTGCTCTGACAGTGGCCTTCAGCTCTTCTGCATTGTTGGGTCTGGCATATCACGTCTTCCTCTTCACAATACCCCATAGATTTTCTATGAGGTTAAGGTCAGGTGAGTTTGCTGGCCAATTAAGAAAAGGGATACCATGGTCCTTAAACCAGGTACTGGTTGCTTTGGCACTGTGTGCAGGTGCCAAGTCCTGTTGGGAAATGAAATCTGTATCTCCATAAAGTTTGTCAGCAGCAGGAAGCATGAAGTGCTCTAAAACTTCCTGGTATACGGCTGCGTTGACCTTGGACCTCAGAAAACACAGTGGACCAACACCAGCAGATGACATGGCACCCCAAACCATCACTGACTGTGGAAACTTTACACTGGACCTCAAGCGATGTGGATTGTGTGCCTCTCCTCTCTTCCACCAGACTCTGGGACCCTGATTTCCAAAGGAAATGCCAAATGTACTTTCATCAGAGAACATAACTTTGGAGCACTCAACAGCAGTCCAGTCCTTTTTTTCTTTAGCCCAGGCGAGACGCTTCTGACGCTGTCTGTTGTTCAAGAGTGGCTTGACACAAGGAATGCGACAGCTGAAACCCATGTCTTGATGTCTTGCATACGTCTGTGCATAGTGGTTCTTGAAGCACTGACTCCAGCTGCAGTCCACTCTTTGTGAATCTCCCCCACATTTTTGAATGGGTTTTGTTTCACAGTCCTTTCCAGGGTACGGTTATCCCTATTGCTTGTACACTTTTTTCTACCACATCTTTTCCTTCCCTTCGTCTCTCTATTAATGTGTTAGGACACAGAGCTCTGTGAACAGCCAGCCTCTTTTGCAATGACCTTTTGTGTCTTGCTCTCCTTGTGCAAGGTGTCAATGGTCATCTTTTGGACAACTGTCAGGTCAGCAGTCTTCCCCATGATTGTGTAGCCTACAGAACTAGACTGAGAGACCATTTAAAGGCCTTTGCAGGAGTTTTGAGTTCATCAGCTGATTAGAGTGTGGCACCAGGTGTCTTCAGTATTCAACCTTTTCACAATATTCTAATTTTCTGAGATTCTAAATTTGGGATTTTCCTTAGCTGTCAGTTATAATCATCAAAATTAAAAGAAATAAACATTTGAAATATAGCAGTCTGTGTGTAATGAATGAATAGCATATACAAGTTTCACTTTTTGAATGGAATTAGTGAAATAAATCAACTTTTTTGATGATATTCTAATTATATGACCAGCACCTGTATATATATATATATATATATATATATGTATGTAAATAAACAAAGTGAACCTAGCACATTGCATTCTCAAATGCACATTAAACTCAAAGCGCTTGCTGAGATGAGAAGCAGCATTTACTGTGAACCAAGCTGAAAACACAGTATGCTGTGTTTGCACACATGTAAATGAACATATTGCCACTCTACACTTTGAAATATGCAGTAAAACAGACTGTATACTATGATTAATCACAGCCTTTGATTTGATAATCTGTATTTGATCAAATATCTCGCTCCTTCGTCCTTCAAGAGTCACTCTCAACCTGTCTATAAATCTGTCTATAAAGCCTATAAAAAAATAAATAAAAAATAAATAAAAAAAACTTCATGTATTCATCTTCATGTATTTTACAACACTTCAGCTTGTGATTCTTAAGTGGGGGTCATTTTTTTAGCATTCTTTACCTAACTTAAGTCTCTGAGATCCTGGTACCTTGCACTTCTGGAGACTCCAGGTAAGTTGCAGTTCTGGAAATGGTAGCACTGGAGACTAAAAGGGTCCTGATGGTTTCGCACCTCATTCTTCACCTTAATTCTTAATTCTTTTGCAGTTAACATGTGTCTTCCCTTCGCCACCTGTTTTTGTCTGACCCAATGAGCATTTCACTGTCCAATGGTCATGACTTAACTGCAATTTCTAGTATTGCATTAGTATTGTATCCTTGTCATGGTCATTTAATAATTTTTGACTTTTCAGTCTGAGTTAAATCTCTTTTTTGGCTTATTGTATCTGTAAAAGAAAATGTGCCTAATAATTCTGTGAATATGGCTGTTTATAAGGTGTTTTTAATTTCCAGCCTTCATGAACAATTACACTTCACTTATAAATGGTTAAATACAAAATTAATAGTAGTTATTAAGATTAATGTGGTTTGGAATTGGTAAAATGTGCCTGGAAATAAATATGATTCAAAAATCAACGTGCCTAATAATTATGCACGCAGTGTATAGTGTATTTGAATGCATTTTAGTCTGGGACTAGACTTAAGTCTGCACTGCAACTGTGCCGAAGATAGGCATCATCAAAAGTTGGGCAACACAAACGATCACCCATTAGATCACATTTTATGAGTAATCAATGCAGAAATCCAGATATCACAAACTTATTCATGCCATTCTACAAGATGAAAACAAACTGCAGTCATGTCAAAAATACACTGAAAGAACACTTTAAGAGACCTGACGGAGAGAATCCAGGAGAACTGTTAGTCTCAATGACCGGCTTGAAATGCCTGTGGATTACACTATATTCTATCTTGAGGAGCCCTCATTTCCTTTCTGCGTATGTCCTTATTCTATAATGCAGCTCCTTTTTTTTTTTTTTTTTTTTTTTTTTTTTTTTTAGATTAGTTCTGCACAGTCTCAGATCCCCCAAGACATTTTAATTGCGTCATCCAAGTTTTTTTTCTCCTTTTTTAGTTCTGCTTTGAGTAAAAGAGTAATGCTTCTTGAGAGAGGGGTCACAGAAGTCAGTTATTCATTGCGACATCTGATCTTGAGTGTCATACTGTTTAATTGTGGCTTAAATTAGAGTATAGACAGCAGATACATGGCCCTATCCAAAGTTAAGAGACTACTGAATAATCTACCAAGATTTCTAGTATAGTTGTGACTCAGTGTTACACCCGTATAGTGTGAAATGTTGTCATTCGTAATATGAACGTTTTTTTTTTTTTAAGGAATGATCTCTAACTTGAGACTGTGGATGAGTTAATTTCTAGCTGAAGCAGGAGCAAAAAAGCAGCAGTAGACAAACTGTTTGTAGGCAAACTTTATGTTGGCTTGAGAAAGCCTAGCCTAAACGTTTGGAGTACCTTAAAAAGCTTGAAAATTTTAAGTAGATTAAAAATTGACGTTTGAAAGTTAAGGCCATGCAGCCTATGACGCAAACAGATTCTAACATCGATTAGCACATTGCTAGTATGATTTAGCACTTTGCTAGCATATTTTTAACATGCCTTAACAAGCTGTTAGCACGATTTCAGCATGTTTTTTAGCATGTTGCTAGCATGTTGCTAACATGAATTAGCACATTGCTAACATGTTTAGCATACTGTTAACAATTTAACATGTTGCTAGCATGGTTCTAACATGATTGATTAGAAATGTTTGACAGTTGGAGTTTAAAGGCACTGTATGTAAGAATTTTCATCTAATAATTACTTTTTTTTTTTATTGACTATCTAAACAGCTAGTAATGAAACCTTCCCTGACCATGACTTCTTAGGTTGTCTATGAAAGCCTGTAGACTGATTTTTATGTGAAGGACTCGGGACATTTTTGCCCGGTAAAATAAAAGGATATGACATTTATGCATGCTCCCGAGAGCCTCTCATGTTTTAGGGCTGGACTATATGATGACATAACATCACCCGGATTTAGAACTACCTATATTGTATAGTGTTCACAGGAAAATTTACTTCTTGTATTTCCCTGTCATCAGGAACATATAAACGTCAGGATTCCTGGCTGCATGTCAATATCCATGGATCACTTGATCTTTGGTAAGTTGTAAGGAACACTATATCGAGTCCAACCTTTAGTTTAAACCGATAATCGTTTGTTTTACATGCGTTTTCAGTTTCCCCTATTAAAGGATTAGTTCACAGATAATTTACTCACTCCCATCTCATCCAAGATGTTCATGTCTTTCTTTCTTCAGGCGAAAAAAAAAATGTTTTTGAGGAAACATTCCAGGATTTTTCTTCACATAATATACTTAAATTGCAACCAACGGGTTGAAGATCCAAATCAATGCAGTTTCAAAGGCCTTCAGAGGCTCTGCACGATCCCAGCTGAGGAATAGGGTCTTTTCTAGCGAAACCATCAGACATTTTCAAGAAAAAATAAACATTTATATATTTTTAACCTAAAATGCTCATCTTGCGCTGCTCTGCGACGTGCCACGGATTGCGCAATCACATCAGAAAGGTCACGCTAGATGTAGGCGGAAGTACCACCCTCTATAACAAGGATTTCTGAATTTTGTATAGAGTCTTGGTTCATTTGAACATCTATGTGTCTATGTGATTTTTCAGTTTTAATCAAGTGTACATTTTAGAGATTTATGATAATTCATTACATCAAATAGTTTTTAACAATACATTTTTGTATGTATAAAAATATTAAATAGAAATGTATGGTTTAATTATACATTACATTTTACAAACCGTAAAATAAACTACATTTAAAAATATTCTGTACACAAAAGTTAGCTTTATAAAATTATAAAAACATATTTTTAAATATTATATATTAAATTATTATTAAACAACTTCAAAATAAATTAACATTTATTCATGTAATTTAAGGAATTACTCTCGAACAATTTAAACCTGAAATTGCATCTAAATGCAAAGTATGTTCATGTGAATTCACAGTCAGTGCAGCACCAACTATTACTCCAAACCACGTGCCTTAGCAAACCACTACTCAGGGCAGACAGTACAGAATGAACAAAGAGCTGTTTTGCTTTCAAAAAAGGCTACACGAAGCACAGCAGAAGGTATCAGAATGCAAGGGTTTTAAGATGCATTTTAAAGCCATTTTTATAAGCCTTAAAAGTCTTAGTCTTAAAAACGAAATGCTCATGACGCAAAACACTGGTAAAACAAAACAAAAAAAAAAACTGCGCAAGTACCTGCCGCATTTTTTCATAGATCATACATTTTAAAAATATATATATAATTGACAGACTGCATCTTTTGTGAAACTTCCTCAAGTTAGTCTCAAATGATTTTTCCTGAATTTAGGTGGCTGCTCAAGGTTAATGTTTAACCAGAGATCATGGCACATTCAGACTCTGCTGGAGGACTTGCAGAAAAAGCACATGACTTCATACGCACGCTATACAGAAACTCTCTTATCGCTGAAGAATCCAGATGTTTGCTTACAGCATGATAACACGTGTGCCAAACAATAAATAAATGAGTAAAACCATAAAAGATTATGGTTAAAATGACAGATAGCCTAATCTTTTAGCGCTGTGCGACTGCTGGCCGTCTGAGCGTCTCTATTTCCCCCACACGACTCGAGAGATGTAAAAATAAAACACTTGGTACAGTAAATCCTGCCAGAAAAAGCATCTTTCTCTATCCGTTCCCCACATAATTCTAACTAACCTGGCAGACCTGTTTATTATTTAGGGAATGATGTGTGGAAAAACAGGAGTAAAAAGAAGGAACTACTTCATTGGAGTTATAATATCTTCCTTTTTACAGGGTGAGGAGGAGGTTACAGTAGGGTGACAAGACATCCTGATAAAAACATATAAGCCATGTACCACGTCCAGACAGAGTTACTGTTGGGACATTGTTTGTCATGAAAATAAGTTTTAGGTCTGGCTTGATTGAAGAGCTCAATATCAAAATGGTATTTTAAGTTATGTGTATCCAACGATTGCAGATCATTGGGAAATAAATAACTTAAATCACACCAGGCCAGATTCGCACTCTGGTCGCCCGAATATCTAAGACCTGTTCCAATTTTTTTTCACCTAGTCACCCTAAATTTGAGAGGCCTATAAATGTGTGGGGTCAGCCTCTCACTGGTTTCCACCAGTGGGTCGGGGAGCTCTCAAAATTGTACAGTGACCAAAAACAGCAGAGAGCAAAACTGAAGGAACGCCTTGGAGAGAAGAGCTGGTTTATTGTGAACTGCTCTCTTCCTGGAGTAGAGTCAAGGGCAGACTGCCAAGGTTCTACTTTTCACTTGCCTGACAATGATTGAGGCGGGTATGTGTGTGACGAAGGTGTGTGTGTGTGTGTGGTGGGGTTGGGCGCCTGCGTCAGCGGTCTGCCTGGGACTCCCCTGCCAGAGGTGGGAAGAGCATTTTTTTTTTTTTAATCTAAGGAAGAGGATTGATGGATGGATGGATTTTTTTTTCAGATTTATCTTACTTCTAGGTAATTTGTCTCTTCCTCAAAAAGTGGGCGCACACACACACAAGGTTTTCAAGTTTTCATGGTTTTCCATAGACATACCCATAGCAGAAATCCTGTTGAATTTTTATATTTTCAAAAAACATGACTTAAGCCCTGTTTCCTCTGAATTTACCCGGAACAATTTGTCCCAGGAACTTTTTTCCCCCCCCAGACCTGTTGCTGTCTGTGTTTGCATCATGGTCTAAGGGTGTACTCACACTAGGCACGGTTTCCTTGTACCATGCCCAAGCGTGATTGCCCCCACCCCCACTGGCCTGCACTCACACTTGCACTTAACGTACCGGGCCGGAGCACGCTTACGTCATTCACGATGCAACTTTTTGTTTTGAAGAAGACCGGAAGAAAAGGGCAAAGTGTATCCAAGTAGTAATAGTTAATAATGACAGTAGCGCACAGCGCACCTAGTGTGAGTACACCTTAAAGTACCATGAAGATTAGTCCGGTGACTTTTTGGTTTAAATAAAATGCTGGGTGTGCTTAACCAATCAGCATGTTCAGCTCCCAAGTCCCACCCCCGAAAGTTCCTGAACTTTGAAAAAGTACTACCTCACGAGCAGGGCCATTTTGAGGGGGAAATTTTTCCCCGGAACTTCATTTAGACCCTGGTTCGTGTGCTCGAAACACACCAAGTACTACACCAAAGTCCCTAGTTCCTGGGGAAAGTTCATGCGGTGGAAACGCGGCTTTAGTAGTATTTATAAACTTTTCCTCATGGGGACCAAAAAATGTCCACACAAAGGGGACAAGGATTTCCGATATTGCCATCTTTGTAGGGACATTTTGTCCCATTAACATAGGGTTTACCAGGACCACACACACACACACACACAGGCACACTCCAGGAAACAAATGCATATAGTAGATTTACAGTAACACGACACACACACACAGTGATTTTCATGGAAAAGTAATTTGCATTATTTCCACTCTTGTGGCTGTGGTCATTAGGATGAAAGGGTACCGGCAATAAATGACCAGCTGAAATTGAGATAAGCCACCGCTGTATCTGTGTGCTCCCCAACTCCCAGTCCTTAACACCATGTTCATAAGGCCTTGCCCTTTATAAAACCACAGCCAAGTTATTCCTACTGATATGTTGTCACTGTAAATCGACCTCTAATCCCTGTGTGGTTAGAGTCCAAACTCTTGTGATTATGAAGCTCTGAGAGGTACAGAGGAGAAAGTTTTCCATCACAGTGAGAAATTCACTTTTTGCCCTCAGACCTCAGTGGCAGTGAATGCTGAATCTTTTTCCAGTCAATTCAGATATATGCAATTATCACAATGTATGAATAATCAAATGCACAAATAATCTGGATGGATGCATTCACACTTCCTTCTAAGTGAATTATTTTTGACTGGTGCTAGCTTTCCCCTTTTGGAAATGTTAAAAAGAAAACACCCCACTCTGGGTACAATGCATAAACGAGAAAACATGACCTTTAAACGTCTGTCACCACAGAATGAAACGGGTCAATATTTTAGCTTCACTGTAATTGATGTGTAGATAAAACTACAAGACATGTTGTGATGCCTGACACATTATTGGTCATTCAGTGCATATTAATAAAATAATACTACTAATAATATTACTAATTCTATTGGAATAATCTAATATGTGTTAAGGACTGATTATCTGCTGGGCTCATGAATATTAATTATGTTGCATTTGCTCAAACTGATTTGCTGAAATCAAACCAAGGACAATAATAAGTGAGCACTATTATTCTCTAACCAGTTGGTGTTGCCAAATTCTGACCCTCGCCAAATTATTACCCTCCTAGTATTGGTAGGTTTAGGATTTATTGTGGGGGAGGGGTTAGGGTTAGGCAATCAGGTAGTGACTTGTGTGAAAATGTGTCCCAAATCCAATTTTTGCTCATATGTGATTCAGATCAAACACAAACCACATGGAATCTGATCTTTTCAATTCCGATTTGTTCAACTTCCATATGTGGTACTAAATCCAATACAGGTCAGATGCTTTGCAATGCAACCTCAGTCTGAACAGTCATATCAGAACCCTTACGTCACTTTAGTTCAATATTCGTCACAATTCACTTCAAAGGTTTTACACATCAGACGCTATCAAGACCATTGCGAAAAGTAGTAAGTGAAGGACAGTGATGTGTCATTTATATATACACACACAATACAGTATACATACACAAGCAAAACACGAGAGTTTGTATCATAAATGTTTAAAACCTCTTTGTTTTTTATAATGCCTGTGCTTAAATTCACTGGCTTCGGCACCAGATCACACTATATATAAACGTGCAATCACTTACTTTAATGTCCTCCGTGTTTACTTACTGCGTGATGTCTTTTTATCGTTCTTTTGCACATGCGGGTCAGTTCAGGACCATGATCTGTTTGAACTGGAATCTGATATTAAACATTTAAAACAACAATCTGAACAGTAAATCAGAATTGAGCACTAAGGCTCACAGTGTGAACGTAGTGTTCTGAGTGCATGAGCTTGTTGTTTTCAGCTTGTTGCTGTGTGATTGCTACAGTATATGGTGTTCTGAGTAGTTGTTTACTGGCCCAAGTCAAAAGCATCCACCCACAAGTCTGGTCTCTAGACATGGCTCAGGTCCCTCCTTCAATGTAGGTCCATGGATTTGACCCATCACTTGGCCATCAGCCAGGCAAAAACCATAAGCATGATTAAAAAGACAACCAAACATAGGCCCGATTTTCTCAGTAATATCACACGTCTCAATAAGCCATATTATTTGAGCAATCACTCATGTCTGTAGCACAAATAGTACAGGATAAAGTTATGCGCCAGGTTATGCTTTTTCGAATATTACTTTTCATGCGGTGTGTAATATAGCTGTTTGTGAATGTAAAAGGTCTGCAAAGTTTTAAAGATCAAAATGCATGAAAAATAAAATTATTAGATTTAGAGACTGAATCTTTTAACAAACTGTTTTCAGACTCTTTGTGAAATGAGGTGTTGTGCAATGTATATTATGAGAAAATCAAAGTGTTTTTGACCTTTGATGAATGTAAATCTATTGTAGTAGACCTCCAAAATTACAAAATGAGGAACTTTTAAAATAGCATATAGGGGCAATTTAATATTTACATTTACATTTATGCATTTGGCAGACGCTTTTATCCAAAGCGACTTACATTACATTCAAGGTACAATTTTTTTTTAAATTTTTGTCAGTTCTTGCTTTCCCTGGGAATCGAACCCCTGACCTTGGCATTGCTAGCGCCACACTCTTATTATTTGAGCTACAGGAAAGCAGCTATTTAGGGTTAGGGATTGTTTTAATGTATGCAAACTGTACAGCATGAGCAATATATAGGATATAGTGGCTTGGTACACAATGGATAGTTATTCTATCTTAGGGTTGGGAATCGAGAATCAATTCTAAACAACCCACTGCAACAATTTAAAAGCAGCCCATTTGATTTCAAATATCAACAGTGTTTCTCAGAAATTGCTTATTGCATCTTTAAGTGGAATCAGAACCAAATTGTTAAATTTCTCACGATTCTCATCCGTACTTCCTGTATGCCTCTGTTCAAGCGATGGAGGAAGAGTGTTTGATCTGACAGCGCTGCTCTAGCAGGAGGCCAAAGATGCCGATATTTACTCACCACATCTGGAGAATTCCTGTTTCTAACAGAGCAAAGGGACCAAAGGAAAGCTCTGATGAGAACAGCAGACACACAATCTGCTTTTGGAGATCCCTAACACAAGGCCATAAAGGTGCTCTGGAGTTCAGTGTCAACTGGCATCATCAGAAGACGGGGTGCTGAGTAACAGAGCGAGTGTGCTCATCCCATGGAAAGTTTATATGATGACCCATGAGTCTATCAAACTAGATTCCTTCTTAGTTTTCCACATTTCAAATTGTTTTTCTACTGTCATCACAATGTAGCTGAAATATTTGAGGATTTAGCAGGGCTCAACAGTAAGGATGGGCCAGGACCGATGTGAGAGAGGTTCAGGAATGGAACTGAATGCAGGGGTCTTGAGACACATTTTTTTTTTTTTTTTTTTTTTTAAGTAAACTATTTTTAACTTGTTGACAGTTTAATGAACTTTAACTAACTTGTTCTTCACACTGTTGCTCTGCCATGACTGTAGCTGACCTGGAAGAGAAGAACTAACCATAGAGGAAGATAGTTAAAGGATTAGTTCACTTTAAAGTGAAAATTACCCCATGATTTACTTATCCTCAAGCCATCCAAGAATATATGACATTCTTCTTTCTGATGAACACAATCAGAGTTATATTAATAAATATCGTAGCTCTTCCAAGGTTTATAAATGGCAGTGAATGACAGTAAATTCCACGAGTTTGAAGCTCAAAAAAGTTCATCCATCCATCATAAATGTACTTCCGCCAGACCACCTTCCGTATTCAACTTACGAAGAAAGTGTTTTTCCGTAAGTTGAATACGGAAGGTGGTCTGGCGGAAGCTAGATATTTTACTTCATAAAGTTTTAAATATGGATATTTTTCTTATAAAAAACCCATCAATTCGCCATGAAGGCCTTTATTAACCGTTGTGGAGTACGTTTATGATGGATGGATGTCATATATTGTCATGACAGAGTGTGAGGGTGAAGTTAGGATAACTAACTGTGTCCCAATTCGCCTACTTATACTACGACCTAAAAGTATGTACTCTTTTGTGAAGAAAAAGTACATACTTTTGAGTGTGTAGCAGAAGAGTAGGCTATGCAAGCTTTGGGACATACTACTTCGTGTTGCTTAGTTACGTGCATCCCGTCACCGTTTAAACTACCCTGTCATCCGTCACAGTTAAAATCCTCCACATTCAGTTTCATTTCCTACTATATCGGAGAGAAATGTAGCCGCACGTTGATCTGTCATTCGTGGGTCTTTAATGCAGAGACTCTCCTGATGTGTTTGCAGTTTAAATATAATGATGCATTTAAAAGTTAATGGCATTACAAAAGTTCACAATGCTGCCGCAGGTGAAATATAATGTGGATAACATTGAATAAATATCTTTTCGTTAGGTTAAATACTGATAATTGATCACTCAAGCCCCTTAATCTAATCTCTTAACCATCGAACTCGCACATCCGTCATGACTCATGTTTGTAGTTAACACTTTTATCTACTTTTTATTCTAATCGAATCGAAGACCAACAGTCACAGGACCGTGGTGTATTTTAAAATCCCTATTCACAGAATACGCACGATCGCGAAAGTCAACGCAAACGCGAGCACGCATTCAAACACGATTTTAATACGTTACTGCTGTTTGAAATCGGCTCCCTGAGGCATGAGAATATCTCTGAATATGAAATCTATCTGTGTAGGTAACCACCTCTTAGCTCTGTATCATGCTTAGCTCTGAAAGACCTGGAAAGACATTTTTTGTAGAAACAGCACCAAAACATTCAAATTATGGTGACTTTGGAAGATCATTTAATTAGTAAAACTTTCCAGTTTAATTTACTGTAAAAGGCATTGCTAAAATTTAGGTATCGAAACTGGTTACTGTTTGGGTGATGACAATGAAAAAAAAAAAAAGCTTTCACAGATGATGCCTAAATCAAGCCACAAACGATGCCAAATTAGAGGAGACAAGCAAGCATTCTTTTAGCAGTTAACAAGATAACATTATCAATCAAATCTGTGCCAAGTAAATTAGATCTGGAAAATGGGATGTCCTCATTCAACTAAATAATACTAATTCACATACTACTCATTATCGGCCTGGTAGTTACCTCTCCTCAGCTACAATGTTGTATTATGAATAAACGTATGACTGACTGCAAGTCGAGGATTCCACAGGGAAAAATGAAGGAGGAGGAGCACAGCGAGGGGGCAGGGCAGAGGTGTATGATTGAACAGGACATGCAGGATACTTTCGCTTCAGCTGGCATTACAATCAGCCTTCAAGTTTTAAATAATTCAAATTATGTATATGATAACGTTCAATGAATAAGAAAGCCTTGTAGCAGACATACAGTATCAATTTACTGTAGCCTACCTCATCAGACAATGATTTTCAGGAAAACGTCAAAAAAAGGGTCTAGCGATTGCCCCAGGTAAACACTAATGATCACTTAGTGGCCCTTGTGGCACTGAGGAAAAGAATGCAACTCTTACTTGCATTGCATTATGAATTGCAGAGTGACATTTCAGAACGCAACAACTTACACAATCAAGCTTGCGTAGCTAGAGGCATTTGCGTTCACGTACTTGCATTCCCTTGTGAAAAAGAAATACTCTTTAGAAAAGAGTATTTATTATAGTAATATAAAAGAACATGCTTATTTGCAAACTGAATGTAGTGGGTTTTTTTTTTTTTTTGACAATTAATTATTACATTATTTACAATTAAATTAAAATTGTTTAGTTTAAATGCATATTAAAAGCAATTATTTGAACTTAAGAGTGCTTTTTTAAATCCCTTTAAGAAAGACTTAAAGTCGACCTATTATGCAAAATTCACTTTTATAAGGTGTTTGAACACGTGTCCACAGTGTGTGTAAACAACCAGCCTATAATGGTAAATATCCACCCAATACTTTTTTATCATCAATCTCTTCAATCATTATCAATCTCTGATAACACGCTTTCACATTTTCCCTCCTAGTAGAAACCCCGTCCATGACTGTTGAGATAGACACACCACTGAGTGAGAAGCACAGAGACCGCCATTTGTTTACCCGCTGTATCAGCTAGCTAGAGTATTACAATGTCTGCGCCAAAAAAACATTACAAATATTCTGTTGTTGGATGTACCAATGTCTCCATAGTCTCCCGGACACCACTGAGAGCTCTACCTTCATATCCAGAACAAGTAAGGATGGTACTTCATATTTTGTGAATATTTGCAAATTTCCTTTCTAAGGGGTCAAATAGGGGCAAATTTGACAATCTATGATAAATTATCTGGGGGGTATTTTGAGCTGAAACGTCACAGACACATTCTGGGGACACCAGATATTTATATTACATCTTGTGAAAAGGGGCATAATACGTCCCCTTTGAGTAATTTCATAATTACTTCTTTTGTCTTTGGAATATTGTTTAAGTGCACTATGACTTTAAAATGTAATATCAAATAACACACTACAGTTCATTTAAAACCATGTATTTAAGTCGTCAAAAGGTAAATTTAAGTAATTTTTGTATTTTATTATTGCAAAGTGCACTTTGTAAGTACTTTTGCACTTTGTAGGCAGGGTAGGTGATTTGCTCCAGAAAATTTTTTTGTTATGCTGATTGAACATCCAGTCTCTTCACATCCTGATAGCAATCACTAAGTTAAGTTAAAGGGGATGTCTAATGCCATTTCATGCATTCTGCACTGTTAAAGACTTTGGCCATGTTTAGCATGGGAATCCAAGTTTCAAAAAAATAAGTTGGACGTTTGATGGAGTATTTCTGTGCCAAAAATACTCCTTCTGGTTTCTCACAAGTTTCGGAACGTTTTTTCCAAGTATGGGCCTAGTGACGTCAACAGGGGCGGAATTTTCTTGTACACGGCATATGGGCACTTCTCCCGGAAGGTGGTGTGCGCACACGTTGTCGTTGGCTGTGCTGCACAGGTCACAGGACTACACGAAAGAGCTTGTGGCTCTTTAGCTCCGCCTACTTAGGGATGGGCGTGTCTATATGAAGTATCGATATATAGATACTTTTCACTGCTCAAATCAGTATCGATAGTAAGGTGTTTTTTTGTAATTTTGTTTATTTAAAAAGATTTTATGCATACAACGCGAATAACCTATGCTGCCGAATAGTTGTGTAGTATAGACTATTTTCCTGCTCATCTGAACCATGATCTGAATGCACACAAATACTGCAAGACAGAACCAATCGATCACAGAGAGAGTGTTTGCTCACTAATGACATTGTATTCAAATAGAGATGCGTTTCCAAAAACTATCATAAGATTGCTCTACCATTGATGCTTTTGGAAACACAGCCCAGAACAATACTCATCAGAAGACATAGGTTTGAGTTATTTCACAATAAAACAAGAAATATTGTGTTGATCATTTTCTATTCTGTAACTAATATTAATATAAATCATACACTATCAGAATAAAAAGGTTGCATTTTATGGGTGCAACATTCTGTCACTGGCAGTCCCTTATGAAAATGAACCAATTGTTTTTTTTTGGTTTTTTTTTACTACAGTGAACGTAGTTCAACTAGTATTTTTAATTTCCATGGTTACCACTACAAGTAAACATTTTAACCATGTGTAAAAACAAAACAAAACAAAAAAAACGTATAAGTTGCAATTAAGGCATATAAAATGTTAAAATGCCTTTCAAATATAATGCTAAATGGGTATCTATACCTATTTTAATCTTAGTAATTTTAATAATTTAATAAATGTAATCATTTAAAAGTTCAGTTTATAAGTATCGTATCAGTAACGATATCGGTGATACTGGCCTTGAAACTATCGTTATCGTATCGAAAACAAAATAAGTGGTATCGCCCATCCCTACCGCCTACACGATACGCCTCCAGCCACTTGAACCACTTTTATTCGGAAACACTCTGTACAGCGTATCTGTCTTTTATAAATATGATAAAATTAAAGACTTTTCGGAGACTTTTCACACCTGAATACAAACAAAGGCTCGTTCAGGAACCCCCAGTGAGGCGGGAAGTTAAGTGCTGGTCAGCCCATTCAGAGACCGCGCTACAGGCAGCTCTGGATGATGTTGACTGGGACATGTTCCGGGCGAGTTCAGCTGACGTAAGAGAGTTCACGGATGTGGCGCTTTGCTTCATCAACACGTTTACAGAGCAAGCCACACAAACAATAACAATAACGTCCTTCTCAAATCAGAAACCGTGGGTGGACAATTCAATCCGCGCTGCAGTGAACACACGCACTGCCGCTTACAACGCCGGTCTCCTAACGGGGAATATGAATGACTACAGATCGTCCTGCTATGCTCTGTGGCGTGCAGTTAAAGCCGCAAAGCTCCGTTATAAGGATCGAGTGGAGTCTCATTTCCAACTCAACAACTCGCGGCGCATGTGGCAGGGTCTGAGGTCCATCTGCTCTTTTGGATCTAAATCCTCTGTAGAGGTGAGAGCTGATCCGTCGCTTGTGAATGAGTTAAACTCTTTCTACGCTCGCTTTGACTGTAACCGCGGCAACGCGACTCCGCCAAGTGGCGCGTCAGAGGGAATTACTCAGAGCAGCAACAACCACGTGATCTCTGTCTCGGAGGATGAAGTTCGGAGGGCACTCAAGCGTGTGGACGTCAGGAAAGCTGCTGGGCCAGATGGTATTTCAGGCTGTGTTCTGCGGTCCTGTGCTGATCAGCTCGCCGGGTTGTTTACATCTATCTTTAATGAGTCCCTCGCTACATCTGTGGTCCCCACCTCCTTCAAAAAACCCACCATCATCCCTGTCCCTAAGAACAGTAAACCCTCTTGCCTAAATGACTATCGTCCAGTGGCTCTCACATCTATAGTCATGAAGGTCTTTGAGAGACTCATTAAAAATACCATTTGTGCCTTCATTCCTGACACTTTGGACCCTCTTCAGTTTGCCTATCGTCCCAACAGATTGACTGAAGATGCCATCTCTCATGTCCTCCACTCCTCCCTCACTCACATCGACAGCAAAAGTGGGAACTACGTAAGGCTGCTATTTATTGACTATAGCTCAGCCTTTAACACCATAGTTCCCATTAAGCTAACCGCCAAACTCCTGGATCTCGGCCTGAATCCTTCTCTCTGCCACTGGATTGAGGACTTCCTCACTGGCAGGCCTCAGGTGGTGAGAATAGGCCAGTCCACCTCCACCTCCATCACCCTGAGTGTGGGAGCTCCACAGGGCTGTGTCCTGAGTCCCCTGCACTACTCTCTCTACACGCATGACTGTTTGCCCACACACAGCTCCACCTCTATCATCAAATTTGCTGATGATACTGTTGTCCTGGGCCTCATTTCCAACAACAACGAGACGGCATACTTGGACGAGGTGGAGCATCTAACATCATGGTGCCAGGACAACTGTCTCTCTCTGAATGTTGGCAAGACCAAAGAAATGATTGTGGACTTCAGGAAGAGACAGCAACGGACATACCCCCTCATGATCAGCGGGTCACCAGTAGAGAGAGTGAGCAGCTTCAAGTACCTGGGTGTAAACATCTCCGAGGACCTGACCTGGACTGCTCACATTCAGACACAGGTGAAAAAAGCCAGGCAAAGACTGTACCACCTGCGCCAGCTGAGGAAATTCAGGGTTTCACCAGCTATCCTGAAAACTTTCTATTTAGGGGCAATAGAAAGTGTATTAACTCAGTGCATCACAGCGTGGTATGGGAACAGCACCAGTCATGACTGCAAAGCCCTGCAAAGAGTCGTGCGCTTATCCGGCGCATCTCAGGGTCAGCTCTCCGTCTCTGCAGGGCGTCTACACCAAACGCTGCAAAGGTAGAGCTACTAAGATCATCAAGGACTCTAATCACCCTGCAAACCCTCATTTCATGCTGCTGCCATCTGGTAAGCGCTTCCGAAGCCTGATGGCCAAAACTGAGAGACTCAGGAGGAGCTTCTTCCCCCAGGCCATCAGACTCCTGAACTCAGTCACTTAACATCACGTGACTTCACTTCAGGATAAACATCGATACACTGACATTGCACTGCACTTTCTGTTCTGTTCTCGTTGTTACTGTGTAACAACCTGTTATAAACCTGTTTGCACATTATACTCTTTATACATTTGTTAACCACATTGAGGACTTTATTTATATTTATAAGTCTACAGTTTACTTCACTTATTTTATTCCACTTCTTTATTTTATTTTTTTACTTTTTCTTCTACTTGACTTGATTATTTATAATTCTACAGATATATATATATTATATATATTAGTACTTTTTTATTTTTATTCTATTTCTATTATAACTTCCTCCTTGTGTTTTTAACTGTGAATTTGCACTGTCCATGGAGCGGACCTGTTTACATTTCTGTATATAACTGTGTATGTGACGAATAAAACTCTTGAATCTTGAGATATGAAGGATGTAATACTACTCTATTGGTACTCAAGATTGACATGAGATTGACAGAAACTGTGTACCCCCCTTTAAGTAGTCTCTGGAAGGCCATAAAATTTTCGTCCAATCATTGCATTTGGTTCCTCCTGAACCAAAACAATGAGCTTATGCTCCATTCACGCCGGAAGAGATGGAAACCTGTGATGTTACACTCGGAGCAGACTCTAATTAATGCGTTTCAATGGCAACACTATCAACGCCGAAATGGATCTGCAGCAGTCAGGTGGTACAGATCAGTGCTCTTTAAGTTGTTTATGTTCGTTATTATTGTAATGTTATGTGCTTTGAGACATGAGGTAGTTTAACGTCGTCACTTGTGACGCTTTTGTTTGCCCCCTGCGTGTTCATGTGTTTTGAAGGAGGTGTGGCTATGGAGACACTCTGAAGTGAGGGTGGGATCTTATGCTTTTAAAGCTAACTCGATGCTAGCCTCTAAAAATTGCCCACCCTACCTTTCTGTGTAAGTGTTATTCGTTTTTTTTTAACACTTTTAAGATTTGAAATGCACTACAAGTGCACAGGCCAGACACAAACTTGCATCACCTGCATGCCAGTATATGCCAATGGGCTTTTGGATGTGCCAAAATTGAAGTCAGTGGCATTGTTTGTGAATGAAGGCACGTCTTGGAAACTTCCAATTCCACATCTAATGATCTAATGTGTTGTTCTAATGATAAAACCTATTCAAGTGAGCTATATACATAGCCTAACAAATATGTAGTGATTACAATGTTTATTTCTCAGTAGAAGTGGAAGTAAAAAAAAACAAACAAAAAAAAACAAAAAGGCATTTATACCAATTTCAAACTCAAACATGCGAACAGCATGAACGAGATTGTGGAATATCATAGGCAGCAAGAACACATTTGTAATGCCTTCAAAAATGATTGACGAAGGCAAGACAGTATACAGGACATTTTGCAAACATTGGATTCAAACAGGTTAATGCCTTGCTACCTCCATACAGTAAATCAAGACAGAAAAGATACTTTGAAAAACTTTGTAATTGTCCAGTTGTCTACTGGTCATTTTGGACTTTTTAATGAGATTTTCAAAAGTGCGCCTTGGCATTTTGTACGTCTGGCAGAGTGCTGAATGTATTTCACGTGAGGCAGTTTCATTGACTCGCATTTAGTGAAAGGCCATTTGAGGAGGAATTCACCGGGATGATTAAATGACATCCAGCTGGGGGAGGAAGTGTCTTCGATGAGCGCTTCCTGCATGACAATGCAGCGTTCTTCATTGAGTTAAGCACTCTGTAGATGGCCTGTCAGATCATATTAGTGTTGACCTAGAGTGGCCTCAAAAACGGCCTCTGTGGAGAGGTCCATCACACACACTAGGGTAGAGCTGATAGAAAACAAAACCATATCACCGGTAGCATGACTTGTCCCATTCTGATATAAAAGCCTTTTTCCACATCTAATCTATGATATAACATCTTACTACATACTGTCAAATTAAATTTGGGTCCAAATTAAATAACATGCTTTGTGTTTGTTTGGCTTTATTCATCGCATTATTTAAAGGGTCATGAAATCTAAAACACATTTTTGAGCTGTTAAGAGATATGTACAGGTTGCACATCAATGAAAACAATAGTACTTAGTTTTTCAGAGCCATTTCATTCTTCTGGTTTAAAAAGCACCAAGGTATAGGGGTTAATCCAGAGTCGTGATTGGCTGCATCTATGTCTATAAGCTTTTCTCTGCATTTATTCATGAGAATGAACAGTTTTAATCCAATCACTGCACTGTATTATGCATGAGATCGCTAGCCTAGAAATCTAGACACACCCTAGCTGCAGCAAATATAATTTCCATTGGTTTACAAGCTTGAAAAACCAAACTCTGGTTAGGCTAATTACATTGTGTATAGAGTCGGTGGTCGGGCTTAACATAATGACGGCAGAGTTGTGATGGTTCCGCGTGCTACTTGAAAACAAAGAAGCTGGCAAACAGCGGTCTTTTGAATCGGCTTTGGCCGTGACTCTGGAAGACCAGAGTTAAGCTTTTCTTTGAGAAAAGATCAAAGAACGGCAAAAAAGATAGATGTGTTCTGAGTTTTGCCGACCGGATACGGCAAAAGTTTAATCTATCAACTAGCTCCGCTTCACCTTCTTCGTTGCTCTGGTTGGTTGTAGCGCTATCCTATTGCATGCAGAGGGACTTTGAAAGGCAACCGTTTATCCCGCCCCTCGGATTGAGCCCTGCCAACGGTGTGTTCTCAGACCCAACATCTCAAGTGATGTGGGTCTGGTTTATCAGGCTATGAGATTGCATCACAGCGGAGAATTCAAATGTCACAAAAGACAGTTTCAGCGTTGTTCGCTCACCTTTGCGTTCGTATACATGTGTCATAAGTGTATGTTCCTTCAGTACAGTAGCACAAAAGTATGGTTCACAATTTTCCAGTGATGCAGTCAGAGCTGGAGTTTGACTACCAACAAAAAAATATTGCTGTAACAATATTTAAGATGATACTATACAGTGCATTTGGTAATAAAATGGTTTTCAAATGTAATGCAGGCATCCTATTTAAAAAAAATTATCACAAAATTCCAACGTCACCCTTGGATGCACTCAAGACTGAAGACCATCTAAGACTACTGATTTCATTCTATCATTCAGATTCATTAGTAAAACTTTACAATAAGGTTATACACTCACCTAAAGGATTATTAGGAACACCATACTAATACTGTGTTTGACCCCCTTTCGCCTTCAGAACTGCCTTAATTCTACGTGGCATTGATTCAACAAGGTGTTGAAAGCATTCTTTAGAAATGTTGGCCCATATTGATAGGATAGCATCTTGCAGTTGATGGAGATTTGTGGGATGCACATCCAGGGCACGAAGCTCCCGTTCCACCACATCCCAAAGATGCTCTATTGGGTTGAGATCTGGTGACTGTGGGGGCCATTTTAGTACGGTGATCTCATTGTCATGTTCAAGAAACCAATTTGAAATGATTCGAGCTTTGTGAAATGGTGCATTATCCTGCTGGAAGTAGCCATCAGAGAATGGGTACATGGTGGTCATAAAGGGATGGACATGGTCAGAAACAATGCTCTGGTAGGCCGTGGCATTTAAACGATGCCCAATTGGCACTAAGGGGCCTAAAGTGAGCCAAGAAAACATCCCCCACACCATTACACCACCACCACCAGCCTGCACAGTGGTAACAAGGCATGATGGATCCATGTTCTCATTCTGTTTACGCCAAATTCTGACTCTACCATCTGAATGTCTCAACAGAAATCGAGACTCATCAGACCAGGCAACATTTTTCCAGTCTTCAACTGTCCAATTTTGGTGAGCTCGTGCAAATTGTAGCCTCTTTTTCCTATTTGTAGTGGAGATGAGTGGTACCCGGTGGGGTCTTCTGCTGTTGTAGCCCATCCGCCTCAAGGTTGTGCGTGTTGTGGCTTCACAAATGCTTTGCTGCATACCTCGGTTGTAACGAGTGGTTATTTCAGTCAAAGTTGCTCTTCTATCAGCTTGAATCAGTCGGCCCATTCTCCTCTGACCTCTAGCATCAACAAGGCATTTTCGCTCACAGGACTGCCGCATACTGGATGTTTTTCCCTTTTCACACCATTCTTTGTAAACCCAAGAAATGGTTGTGCGTGAAAATCCCAGTAACTGAGCAGATTGTGAAATACTCAGACCGGCCCGTCTGGCACCAACAACCATGCCATGCTCAAAATTGCTTAAATCACCTTTCTTTCCCATTCTGACATTCAGTTTGGAGTTCAGGAGATTGTCTTGACCAGGACCACACCCCTAAATGCATTGAAGCAACTGCCATGTGATTGGTTGATTAGATAATTGCATTAATGAGAAATTGAACAGGTGTTCCTAATAATCCTTTAGGTGAGTGTATTTGTTAACGTTAAAGGATTAGTTCACCCAAAAATGTTGGGCTGTCTTGTATGTACACACACAAAAAAAAACAAAAAAAACAACAGGCTGCACAGAAATGAACTGATTTGTATATAAAACTCTCAAGGTTCTAGATAAAAAAGCCAATTAGTTTTCACTATTGTAGCATTGTAACAACGTTTTCCATTTTAAGTTGGGAACATCTGATACAATTTGCTGACTTAGTACTTTTAAAATTTTAAATGGTTGTGCTCCACCTGTTTTTAAGGATTATTTTGGTCAGATAACTGGACGGTATACACAAGCTGGTATTAGGTACCACCGAGAAGAACTACTTTTGGTCAGTTATATTTTGCTTTCAGAGGAACGCATGAGCTGAAAGAATTAAAACACATAACAGGTCTTTGTGGCTTCTCAAAAATGCTTAAAAAATGGTTACTGTTAAATCAAAATTGTGATAATTTCCAGACATTTTGGTATAGTATTTTTGTTTTTTTGTTTTGTCTTGTCCCTGTCCTTAACACCAACCTGCCAAGGGACTACGGATGAAAATTAGCCAATGTTAGCTAAATCTGACACATTTTATATATTTAAGTATTATTAGTGTGTATTGTCCCTGATTAAAAGAATACATAAATAAATAAAATAAAATAGAAAATAAAAATAAAATAGAAATGAAAATTCTGTCATTAATTACTCACCCTCATGTTGTTCCAAGACCTTCGTTCATCTTCGGAACACAAATTAAGATATTATTTTTGAAGTCCGAGAGCTCTCTGACCCCTTTATAGACAGCAACGTAATTGCAACTTTTAAGGCCCAGAAAGGTAGGAAAGACATCATTAAAATAGTTAATGTGACTCGAGTGGTTCAACCATAATTTTATGAAGAGATGAGAATGCTTTTTGTGCACAAACCCTCCCAAAAATAACAGCTTTATTCAACAATCTCTTCTCACCTGTGTCAGTCTCCTACTCTGCTGACGTAGTAAACACAGGGCAGCGCTGTCGAATCGCTACGTCAGAACGCCAGGTTACCATTGGCCGACGCTATTCAAGCGAACACCACAATGCATGCGTGTAATGCTGATTCAAGGGCTGGCCAATGGTGACCCGTAACTCAGAAGCGATGCACCGTTTACACTAAGTAAACAGCGTAGGAGACTGACACAGATGAAAAGAAACTGTTGAATAAAGGTGTTCTTTTTGTATGTTTTTGTGCACAAAAATTATTCTCGTCGCTTCATAAAATCAAGGTTAAACCACTGGAGTCACATGGACTATTTTTATGATGTCTTTCCTAGCTTTCTGGGCCTTGAAAGTGTTAATTAAATAGCTGTCTATGGAGGGGTCAGAGAGCTCTCGGATTTCATCAAAAATATCTTCATTTGTGTTTCCTAGATGAACAAAGGTCTTACGGGTTCGGTCATGAATCACTCACATGAGGGTGAGCGATTCATGAAAGAATTTTTGGGTTAACTAACCCTTTAACTACATTAGTTAATGTGAACGAACAATGAACAGTTGTATTCTTATTAACTAAAATGAACAAAGATTAATAAATGTAACAAATGTAGTGTTCATTCTTAGTTAATCTATTAAATTGTGATTCAGACAACTCTAGCGACTAGTCACAGTCAATTTAAATATCTGTTTATGTAATTTCATGAGACTAACCCTAACCCTAATCCGCAAATTCCAAATATCAATTTTTTTTTTTTTTTTAAGGAGAAATCAATGCTGAAGTTCCATTGTTTACATGTGGTGATCTGCTGATATCAGCAGCCTTACAGACAGCAGCAGGAAGCCCAGACTCAGCACTGTCTCTGAGAGATGCAATGACACACCAAACATCTTCACCACCACACTGCTCTACTCCTGCAATCTTACCACATATATTGCAATAACACTAATGTAAAATAATAATAGTCTTTATATTCCATTATACTGATTTGGAATGTTTTGCTGGGATTCTCCATTAATATTTAGTTAATCAGCTAAGTCATGAGGCCTGTGTCATGTCCCAGTGTCTAGAAACAAAAGTGATCATAAAAATATGTAGAGAAACTGATAATAAAACTAAATAGAGTTAGCATAGCAAAAAAAAAATGGGATTCCCGTATCTTTTGTTGCTGGTGTCAAAGGCCACGTGTCCAATCAAAATCAATGCAATATTTTGATGCAATTTAATCCCTCACTTGCAAACTAGTGAAATTAGGCAGGAACAAAACGACACAAAGTAAAGGAAAATATGACCCAGACTACATTAAATACTGCTTCACTTACAGCGTGGATAAACACGGTTTGTGCAGACCACAATGTGTTATGTGCTGCAAATTATCATCTGCCGACAGCACGAAACCATCGTAATTCATGAGACATATTATGACAAAGTATATTGTGACATTTAATGACAAAGTAAAACTAAAATATCAGGGTTCCTATTAAGCCTATTTCTTGTTAATACTTCTGCATCTTGATAAGCCTGTTTAAGGTAGCATTAAGTTCAATGTGCTTTTGTACATCAAACCATTATTTAACACTTGATTTAAGAAGGCTAGATCCTGAAGCAAAGCCAGTTAAGAGTGTTATACTGAGTTTTTCGTATTGAAAAGTCTTAGTTTAATAAACTTTTTTTTTTCAGTAGCAATAAAATTCTACTAGTGGAAAATATGCTATAACTTTCAACCTTTAAAAAAAAAAAATTTTACATCTTACGATGCACCAATCTCCATTAATAATGGAGACATTTCCTTAGTCAAGAGAATCACCTCTTCACAATTTATAATAATAATAATAATAATAACAATAACATGAATGATAAATATATTTTTGATGCAAAACACTACATGTAAGTTGCATAGTAAATGCTGTTATTTGCAGGAACATGCTCTAAAGTACGAATAGTATGAATTTTGTATGTATGTGTGTGTATATGAAATAAACCTTGTCTATGATAAAACATCATAAGCAAGCATTTCAAGCAGTGTAACCTCAGTAAAGCCCGTGACATTCTTGCTTACCTGTCTGTCATTAGTACCATGGCATGCAGCTTACGCTGTGCTCTCATGTCAATTGGTTCAATACTAAAGTCATGATGTTCATCAGAGGAGGTCACCACGACAACATCTCGACACTGTTGTCCTTACACGCATACTTTGAGCTGCTATGTACCGAGGAAAATAATTCCAATAATTTCTCTGCATGTGAAACTAATCAAGGACTAAATTTATCACCACAGGTAATACTTTTTAAAAAACCGGTCCACTGTTTAGTCTGCATATCTTGGCTTGTCCTGCATTAGATTGCTCCAGAAAAAAAAGGGGGGAAAAATACACAGGCTAATTAACATTCCAGTAGACAACAGTTGACTTGTGTCTTGTGTATCCTCTCTGCGCATTTTAAATGAAAGAGGAAATCACAAAAACAAGTTTACGGCCACGCTTATTAAATTCAAAGGATGAGCACATGCATGTCCCCACCCAGCTACTGCACTAAAAACTTAATATAGCCACACATAATAGGTGATGACAGACAATTATCTAAACGACTTAACTGCAATGGACATAATCATTCACACTTTCTTGCAGCCGTTGCGCAAATATTGGCACCCAAACTTCACGTTGGAAAATAAAGCAAACCAAAAGTTTCCCAGTATGCAGCTGCAACGCAGTGCAAGCGCGCAACAAAAACGTTATATTTTGCAACACCCTTAGTTACTAGTACGCAAGAAAAACATTAAGTATACCTACTTGAGCCAAGGAAACAGTCCGTAAATCTTCGGAAACAGCTTGTGGAAGGCGGACCATCTTCCATGTCTGACCTCAAGCGAGTAATGATAACTCTTGATATGATATGCGTCTAGTTTAATGTCGACCCGCTGCTATAAATGAAACGATCCGACCCTGAAACGCCGGATGACATCAAAGCGCGTCAAATCTAAAAGACGCTATAGAACGCCGTGTTTTACGCGCCCCGTACGCGCGCTGATGTATCTGTGTCCAGTACGTAGACGCGCCCCGTCCTCTCCTCCTAGTATAATGTTGAACAATAAAGCAAAGAGTCGAAGAGAGCTCGTCTCGAGTGGAGCCGGAGAATGGCACTGAGAGCGGCGGCGTTCGCGTATCTCCTCCCCGGCTGCGCCGCACTCTGGCGCAGCTGCTCTGCTCCGGACTGCTGTAGTGTGTTTTCCCACTGCTCGGGGGGGAATGGGGGCGTCATTTCTCAGGGTTGGACATCCTTTTATGTTATAGTGTCGAGGCAGGACGTTGGGGAATTAATATGAAAGCAGCGTGTAAGGACAAATGGGTGTTTATAAATGTTTCCACTAGAGGCCATTATTTGCTGTAAAGACATGTTGGTGCATTTCGGGTCCATACAGAAGTATATTAGTACATACAGTTCGGATTTGTTTCTTTTACTTCAAATCTCACAGTAACAGAGTATTTTAACACACGCAATATCGTAAAATCACGCTGTCAGGAGCCATAATCGACTGCATATTGTGACGGGGAGGCAGAACTGGAGAAATAAACTGTTTGCTGCTGTGGGACTGACGCGCTCTGACGTCAGCACGCGTCAATGATTGTGTCTGTGTGTGTGTGAGAGAGAGAGAGAGAGAGAGAGAGAGAGAGAGAGAGAGAGAGAGAGAGAGAGAGAGAGAGAGAGAGAGAGCGCACTCGTGCGTGTCTTTTATGGGTTGACGACAAATCCGTTTTTCGTTTTGGTACAGCTTATACTAATGACAAAGACTCTTGCAGGAACGAAGTCTTTCCCCTCCAAAAATGTATGTTTATATAAATGTAGGGGAGTGCGGGGCACAACCTAACGCGGGGTTAGCTATAGGGGTTAGCATGGTTTAACACTTTCCACACATGCCAGGATGACGAAACTTGGTGTATTTACTAGTTGCCATATCAACACTATATAGAGAAAAAAGCCCAAATTAAAAAATCTTTGGACGATATCACTGAACATTTATTTAACCATAGCAAAAGTACATTTCTTAAGTTTATTTTTCATCTCTGTTTTTTGTGACAAATCTGATATTATTGTAATCTTATATCTGTTATTTAACAGTTGAGATGGTTCTTTAATGCTGATCTAACAGCAGAAGACACGAGCCGGGTTTAAACCCCAGTTGCTCAGGTGGGGTGTGTTGTCACACTGCGTTACAATGAGCCCCTGTTAGAACTAGCTATTATATTCTATACTTTTATGAATTCTATTGAGAAACCATGAGAAAGGGTGAATAAAGACTGAGAGTCAATGTTCAGAAATGATTCATTATTATTATGTTTTAAACTCTGCTGTATAGCTGTATTTAGCGATGTGTTTTTTGTCAAACTCAAAAATTTATTTTATTTTAAAAAGTTAATAATTGTATTTTATTGACAAAATATTTTAGTTTGTCTTGGATATTTTTTTGATAATATCAGGTAACATTTTAAGCTGTCATTTGGTGATGTTACAGTGTACCCCACCTATGGGGCATGTTGTCACGTTTCACTTCCATTCTTTCGGGGTAAATCAAGAATTATACACTGTATTAATGAAACAAAACCACATCATTGTACTAGATGTGTGTGCAGTTAATGTGGGGAAAAATAAATACTCTGAACCCCAAGAGGATTTACACAAACTGAGACTGTCAAAAAGCGTCCGCTCTCCCCTATATAAACTACGAAATTACCACTGTGCCGTCAGATATAGTATTATTTCTGTTTAAAACCTTTGTATGCAATTTCAGTATGTTGAAAATGACATTAAAAACACATATCCTTGAATAATAATGATAATAGCATACATTTTTTTTTATATCTCAAGTGCACTATATGTTGTATTGCTCCTAAATACACCCCGTCTCCTCACACTCGACTGGTTACTATCCTAACCAGAGATATGGGGGTGTACTCTGGGTTAGGCCCAAAATACCGAGCTCGGAGCCCTCTCCTCGGACAGCATGCCAGATACGCATCCTACTTTACTCTGATTATTTGTAATTGTGAACTTGTGAATTGCACAAGTTGGAGGGATGCTGAAAACTGTCGAGGGACATAGGTGAATGGGCCTCCTCTCATATATATACTTTGTTAATAAAACATAATTTAAAATGAATGCCATAAGTTTGTACTGTGGATCTGAAAAGACACACACACACACACACACACACACACACACACACACACACACACACACACACACACACACACACACTTAATGCGTTACTTGCCATTTCTTTGTAAATATTTTTGAAATTTACAAACAATTCCTGAGTGAAAATTGTTATAAAGAAAATCCAGATTTTCAACCAGAAGTGTGTCTACACAGTATTCGTCCATTACTAAAAGTCATTTCATATTTTGCCATCGTGAAAGTGTAATTCCTAACCCTATAGTTAAGACAATGCGTTAAATAAGCTTTTAAGATATCATGTGTTATTTCTATTTTGTAAGCTGACCCATTCATTATATTATTATCCATACATTTCTAAATCCAATGAATGGGAACAAAGATAGTAAAGGGACCATAAGTTTTATAATAAGTTTAAAAGTTTTATTGCTTGTAACAAATAAAAATAAAAAAATACATTTACTGTATAATTGTGTAAATACACACTGTATGTTATTGTATAAAAAAAATAGTTTCTCTCTTTGCTTGTAATCATACTACATTATATTTTATTAGTGTTTTTGTACTTATGTGATTTCTCTTTGTTTATACATTTTTGTACAAAGCCATAGTGCACAATGAATTACAATCATTAATCCATAAATTGTCCAAATTTATCACAATGTCAATTACAGCACTAATGATAATAATTAAACTCCATCATGGTTTCCACCAAAATTACCCGGAACAATTTGTCCCTGGAGCCTTTTCCCCCCAGACCTGTTGCTGTCTGTATTTCGATCGTCTGTGTTTCCTGTTGCTGTCTGTGTTTCGATACCATGAAAATTAGTTTGGTGACGGCACACAACTTACCAGTTCCCACTGGATTTCGTCCTTGGCATATAAACTTAATAAGTTGTCGGTCCATTTGTCGTATTTTTTAAACTCCATTGTTGATTCGAATAACAAACAACTTTTACTGCATGCACCGCAACTGACTTTTAGAAATTGTGGTTGGAATAAAATGCTGCGTGAACTCAACCAATCAGCATGTTCAGCACCCAAGTCCCACCGCCAAAAGTTCCTGAACTTTGAAAAAGTACTACCCCGTGAGCAGGGACTTTTTGAGGGGGACATTTTTACCCAAAACGTCATTTAGACCCTGGTCCCTGAGGAAACACCCCGAGTACCACCCCAAAGTCCCTAGTTCCTGGGGAAAGTTCATGTGGTCAAACGCGGCTTATATAGATAAAGAATCTATACATTTCTTAAATGCAGTTTTTTTTTTCTGTAGCCTGAAATACCTAAAGGTGTATAGCTTTAAGTGCTTCAGACTAACAAAATAAAAAAACATCAACAAGATAATTATGCTAAAATATGACAACAACCAATATACACTGGAATAAAACTGGTTTCCATTTGCCAAAATCATGCCAAAATTAAATAATGACACAAAATCTGTTTTCACTGGTATTGTTTATATCATTTTGAGTCAATAATTCACTTTCACCTTCACCTTTGAGAAGGTTCAGTTTGTTGCTTCAGTATGGCGTGCACAAGTTTGCAGCTCAGTTCGTTGTAATTATTACAGGAGTTGGGTTTCTTTTCCAGAATCCTTTTTACCCTGAGGTTTATTCAAAGGATTTCCTGTATCATTTTGACGTCCCATTGACGTCTGTTGGGCCCCACACTTTCCAAAACGTAGAAATATTTCTTCATCTGGTGACTGAGCATTCAGACTTTTGAGTCAGTGGAGAAAATAAGAGCTTGCGTCTGGTAAGCGTACATCTGGTAACAGCTGTGCATGGTCAGACATGGTTAATCTATAAGACTTGAATTAGTTTAAAACATTAGAGAAACTAGTTTGAGAACATCTGAGTGTTTTTGTAATGTAACTCCCTTTTAAACAACTAACACATTAATTGCTTTTCGGTTGCTTTCTGGATTGTATATCAGTGTGGACATTACTGGAGCAGTTTCTCATGGTTCTTCCAAGTTCATAACAAGTCTGCAAGAACTGAATGTCTTTTTGATGTCACTGTGGGATGGAATACAGTAACATGCTCATTTGCAATGTGATGATTGATCTGTGATGGACTGGCCAACCATCCAGGGGTGAGTTTCCCAATCATTAGCCAACTGTGGTCACAAGTTCTGTCATTACCAACATAAATCAAAGATTCTGTGTTTCTCAAAACCCTAGCTCCAATGAGAATTTGCAAACAGCATCACAAACCTGTGTGATTGGAATTACAGCTCTCGTCCTGTGGTTAGAAACATAGTTTCTTGTTAGTATGACATAAGCAAGCTAACATGCAGTACATTCCATATCTTTTATTGCATTTAAAGTGGCTATATGTAGAATTCAGAAACCCTTATTAGCAACACCGGTGGCCATTAAGTGAACTGTAGCCACCAACTTATTTGGGCGGTTTAGAATTTGATTGTATTGGTCAAAATTGGTTTGGGCGAGTGGACAAAAATTGGGCTGGTTTGGGATCAGTTTGGTGGTTTTCAAATATTTAAATTTCATAGGCTAAATCTAAATTCAAGTGTCCATGTACTCCATGTGCCAACTGCAGAGTCAGCTGGTGTTGGTGTTGACATCATTTGATGAGCCCGCACTTTTAGTCAATCAAGAGTGATAGCAGACAGACGTGATGATTCATGAGTGGCAAGTTTTTAGCGTGATGAGTGATCAGATTTTGAACTTGTTGCTACAAGTGTTCCATCGCTATGCCAAAGTGGCATAAATTGTAGCTACAGTAAAGAGTGGAAGAGTGACCCAACTCTCAAAACGTGGATTACACCTGTGGTGGATGATAACTCGAAGGCCCTTTGTAAATATAACTTTAATTCTGAAAGCACAGTAGAATTGAAATCGAATATGGGACTGTTATGGCAGCATCTCAGAGAAAATACGTTGTGGAGAAGGCTGCTGACTGAATTAACCTGAGTGAGGTGGCATGTATATGGGAGCAAAGTGTACGTCAATTACTCCATGTTAACATGCTAAAAAAAAAAATTAATGGCTTTCTATATAATAACATGACATTAATTACGATGTTGAATCAATGAATTAGCAGAGGTTATTACTCCATTAATTAACTTAATTAACAGAAGTCCTATATTGTTGAAGCAGCAACAGTTGTGACTAGCTAAGGTCACCATGAAGTCAAAATAGTCGATTATTGTTTTCTTTTTTTATTTTATGGAATATTGTATTCCTTTTATTATAAATTATTTATCAGTGCACTATTATTTTTCTTAAAATTTATGTGTCTTTGTAATCTTTAATGAAAATAACTTCCCCTTCCTTTTGCAACATCATCTCTTCTCTATGGATGTCACGGTTTATGTGTGTAAACAGCGTGAAGACGAAAGAGCATAAAGCTAACAGTCTTTTAATGAGAAAACTCAGGAGAATATGGAGATATCAAAACTACACACAGCATAACACAAACGAGAACAGACAAGGAATTCAGGATAACACAGGATATATATACACATACACACAAGGACTAATCAGATAACTAATGAAACAGGTGAACTAAAATACTAATCAAACACATGGGAAACACAATGAAACATGGGAAACACAATGAAACATAACTTTATGAAAGTTATGAAACATAACTAAGAGAGAAGCTCCCCCTCCCAGAAGGTGCGACTTCATGCCGTAAAGAGATCAGAGGAGGAAGGGAGGGGACTCTGTTGGAGGGACTGGAGAGGGGTGAAACAAAACAGAGTCCAACACAAAATTTCAAGGGGGAATGGAGGGTGGGAGGAGCCAAGGGGGAGCCCGGAGCAGGAGGAGCCAGATGTTGGTCCAGAAATCCAGCGATGATGAGGCTGGAGAGGGAGACTGGGAGGGATCACAGAAGATTCAGTGCTGGACAGAACCAGTGTGGAAACTGGAGAGTCAGGGCAGGACGGAACCAGCGGGCTCTGGAGAAACCATGGAATATCCTCAAACCCCTCTAACAGTCCAAAATTTTTTCCAGCAACCATAGCGAACACATCCCCCATTGGGGGGTTGTGGACAGGGCTTTCCTCCCAGCCCTCAAACTCCATTAATACTCCCTCAACAGCACACAATGTTGTGGGCTCACGCACCTGGTCAGATTAAGCTTGTGGTTCAGGCTCCGGTGCGATGACTCATTCAGTGTTCTTTTCAGGTTCAGGCTCGTCATTTGCGGCAGGCTGAAGACGGTCCATTGGGCCAACCACTAGAAGGCATGCCTTGGACCGCTTGCTGAGGCTGGTTTGATAAAATACACAGAGCAAGTGGTCCCGGTAGTGTATCTGGCACGCAAGCTGGATAAAGACCCCAGGGTGGAGTCAAAGGTGAGAGGAACCATGGTGGAGGCTTGACAGTCACCACCCTGGGGACAGCTGATGGAGACTCCAGTGGAGATGTAGACCCAAGTGGAGCTGACATGCCAAAAAGCCCACCTGACATCGCTGGCACTGGAGACTGGGTTGTGGATGGGGCTTTCCTCCCAGCCCTCAAACTCCACTAATGCTCCCTCAGCGGCATACAATGTCGTGGGCTCATGCACCTGGTTAGATACACCTTGTGGTTCAGGCTCTGGGGTGATGACTCCTGTCTTCTTTTAGTTTCGGGCCCGTCAGTCACAGCAGGCTGAAGTCCACTGTCTGTGGTGGGCTCTCGTACAATCTCCATGGTGTCGGCTGTCGGTGGTGGATGGCTAGTCTCTGGATGTGGAGTGGGGCTGGTATCATCCTCAGCCGATAGTGAATGGGGAGTTGTTGTTAACCAGCATCAAGTCCACGGATGCGGTGAAGTCTTCCCTTGGACCGTCCACTGGAAGGCATGCCTTGGACCGCTCACTCAGGCTAGTATGATAAAACACACAGAGCAAGTGGTCCAGGTAGTGTCTGGCACGCAAGCTGGATAAAGTCTTCCAGCGGATGGTCTCCCTGTTCCAGGCACAGTAGATGTACAGCAGGAATGTCCATGACAAAAAAGGGAAAAAACACTGCAAAAATTAGTCACTGTTTGGTCCATTTTTCTGTCATGGTTTCTGTGTGTAAACAGCGCGTAGACAAAAGAGTATAAGGACAGTCTTTTAATGACAAAACTTGGGAGAATAGGGAGATATCAAAACTACACACAACATAACATAAACAACAACGGACAAGGAATGCAGGATAACACACGGTATATATACAAAGGGACAGTCCCTGAGGGACTAATGAGATAACTAATGAGATGACAGGTGAACTAAAATACTAATCAAACACACAGGAAAACTAGGTCACAGGGGAAACACAATGGGCCTCATTTATTAATCTAACGTAGAAAGAAGCCAGATCCGAGTGCAGAAATCATCTTACGTCAGGGTTCACGTGTGATTCATGAAACATTCATATGCCACCAATCCCATCGTACAAATAACCGTACCTTGATAAAGGTGGCAGCTGAAAACAACCGTCATTTAAATATCACGCCTTGATATGAAGCCTCGCCCCTAGAGTTTATGACATGGAGAAACGTAACCCGGCCAAAAAGATAAAGTAATCTCATGAAAGAGAAATTGATCTTACTCCAAAAACACCTGTTAACCTCGTAATTGTAAACAATTACATATTTTTTTGTATATTAAATACTGGTAAATAAAACAAAACATTACTAACATTATAGAAAGACTATAACTATATATTTAATTTCCCCTCACTCCACAACAAATCCTTTAAATTTAACGGTATTCAGAACAGTACAAGAATGAAAAATCTATAAAAATCTATATTAAAATACAAAATAAAATACAAATTAGATAATAAGTTAATCATAGTGGCATTCATTATAAACAACACGTCAAGCCAAAATTAATTTATTTAAAGCGAAAATGAAATGTAATTAGGCCCATTTCTCCATATTTGCCCTGAAACGTTAGGTTGCCAAACTATTATTCATAATGTAAACAAGGCTTTGTACTTTATTCGTGTTCCAATATCCATGGAAAACGTCTCAGGTTATGACTATAATCCTTGTTCCCTGAGAAGGGAACGATACACTGCGTCTGACGACACTATGGGAACGCCCCCCAGCACTAGCGTGTCTGAAGCATGAATGAAATCTGTCTCCAATCCTGATTGGTGCTGCATTATGATGTAGTATGTGATGGCATATGCGGAAGCTACAAAGGGACGGCGACACATAGTACAGACAGTTTTTGCAATGAAGCAGGCACTCTTCATCAGCAGGCGCGGAACAAGGGTTATAGTCATAACCCGAGACGTTCACTTTTGAGGGAACTCACACTGCGTCTGACGGCACTATGGGAACGAAATACACACTAGCCCACACCAACAATGACACCCGGTTAGGACGCGAGCACCATGGCGCCAGGCGTCACAGGAAGCTGCAGACTGTAGAATCTAATGAAGGTGTGAGGGGTGGCCCACCCGGCCGCCTCGCAAATCTCCTGAAGTGAGACTCCAGAAAGGAGGGAAACCGAGAAGGCCACGCCCCTGGTGGAATGAGCCCTCATGGCCATTGGTGAATGCAAATTGCGCACCTGATAAGCTGTGGCTATTGCCTGGGCAATCCAATTACTGATTGTCTGTTTAGATGCAGGCAACCGTTTTCTGGGTGAGCCAAAGCACACCAACAACTGATCCGCCAGGGGCCAAGGCCTGAAGGTCCCCCACTCTCCTACTTTTCCAGAAGTGATAGCAAGGATAAAAGCCACCTTAAGGGTCAGGTTCTTTGCCTCGGGCGACTCGAGTGGTTCAAAGAGGACCTTGACCAACCCTTCAAGTACCACGGCCAGATCCCAGGTTGGGACTCTGGTGCGAGCCGCAGGCCACATCCCTCAAGCCCCACGGAGGAAATGTACAACCAGATGGTGCCTCCTCAATGGACCATCACCTATAGGCAATGGAAAAACCCCAATGGCAGCCACATACACCTTAAGCGTGGATGGGGTAAGACCGCCGGAGAAACGATCTTGGAGGAACTCCAGCACTGAAGCCACTGGGCAGTTAACTGGGTCCACCTTATGATCTCTACACCAAGTGGAAAAGACATTCCACTTCAGGCTGTACAGTCTCCTGGTGGAAGGAGCCCTGGAAAAAAAACGGAAATGGCGCCGCTGTGTTTGGTCGCCGTTCAGGTCGCTCCGCGAAGACTGTGCTTTTATTTACTATTTTACTTTCTTTTACTCTCAGTTTTTACAAACTTATCATCTGCATTGATCTACTACCGACAGCAAAACTCTTTTGGACATTGGTTACCTCTACACTGGACTGTTTCAGGACACTTTCGCCGATCCTCTGTGGCCATCTGAGATTCTTCGCAACGCCGAGTTGAACAATGGACAGAGCCGACAGCGAAGAATCAAGAAACACCGTGGGAAACGCGCTGGTATCCGTAACAGACTGAGGAAAAGGGCATTCAGTCCTCCTCTCCCAAGCATTCTTCTAGCAAATGTTCAATCCTTGGATAATAAGATGGACGATCTTAGAGCCAGGATAAGTTTTCAACGGGACATGAGAGACTGTAATATCTACTGTTTGTCCGAAACATGGCTCACGCCCCGCGGTCCCGGACACAGCTGTGACGCCGTCGGAGAACTTCTCTGTTTTTCGGATGGACAGAACAGCCGAGGCCGGTAAATCCAAAGGCGGTGGAGTGTGTTTCATGATCAACAAGAAATGGTGCGATCCCAGGAACATCACCATTCTCTCGCGGTCCTGCTCGCCTCATCTGGAACATTTAACAATCATTTGCCGCCCATTCTATCTGCCTAGGGAGTTTTCTGCGGTTGCCGCGACCACCGTTTACATTCCACCGCAGGCAGACACAGCGCTGGCTTTATCTGGCCTTCATGATGTTGCCAGCGGCGTCATAAACCAACATCCCGACGCGGCATTCATTGTCGCGGGCGATTTTAACAAAGCAAACCTAAAGAAAGTCCTGCCAAACTTTCATCAGCACGCCTCCTGCCCCACACGAGGAGCAAACACACTGGATCACTGCTACTCTCCGTTTAAGAACGCCTATAAAGCGCGGTCACTTCCAGCGTTTGGCAAATCGGATCATGCCGCCATTTTCCTCACTCCCGAATACAAACAAAAGCTCCTCCAGGAACCCCCGGTGAGGCGGGAAGTTAAGCGTTGGTCACCCCACTCAGAGACCGCGCTACAGGCAGCTCTGGGCGATGTGGATTGGGACATGTTCGGCGAGTTCAGCTGGCGTGGCGAGTTCACAGACGTGGCGCTTTGCTTCATCAACACGCTTACAGAGCAAGCCACGCAAACAATAACAATAACGTCCTTCTCAAATCAGAAACCGTGGGTGGACAATTCAATCCGCAGCGGCAGTGAACGCGCGCACTGCTGCTTACAACGCCGGTCTCCATTCAGGGAATATGAATGAATACAGATCGTCCTGCTATGCTCTCAGACGAGCAGTTAAAGCCGCAAAAACTCCGTTATAAAGACCGAGTGGAGTCTCATTTCCAACTCAACGACTCGCGCGCATGTGGCAAGGTCTGAGGTCCATCTGCTCCTTTGGATCTAAATCCTCTGCAGAGGCAAGCGTTGATCCGTTGCTCGTGAACGAGTTAAACTCTTTCTATGCTCGCTTTGACTGTAACCGCGGCAACGCGACTCCGCCAAGTGGCGCGTTAGAGGAAATTACTCAGAGCAGCAACAATCACGTGATCTCTGTCTCGGAGGATGAAGTTCGGAGAGCACTCAAGCGTGTGGACGTTAGGAAAGCTGCCGGGCCGGATGGTATTTCAGGTCGTGTTCTGCGGTCCTGTGCTGATCAGCTCACCGGGTTGTTTACATCTATCTTTAATGAGTCCCTCGCTACATCTGTGGTCCCCACCTCCTTCAAAAAATCCACCATCATCCCTGTCCCTAAGAACAGTAAACCCTCTTGCCTAAATGACTATCGTCCAGTAGCTCTCACGTCTATAGTCATGAAGGTCTTTGAGAGACTCATTAAAAACACCATTTGCGCCTTCATTCCTGGCACTTTGGACCCTCTTCAGTATCGTCCCAATAGATCGACTGAAGATGCCATCTCTCATGTCCTCCACTCCTCCCTCACTCACATCGACAGCAAAAGTGGGAACTACGTAAGACTGCTATTTATTGACTATAGCTCAGCCTTTAACACCATAGTTCCCACCAAGCTAACCTCCAAACTCCTGGATCTCGGCCTGAATCCTTCTCTCTGCCACTGGATTGAGGACTTCCTCACTGGCAGGCCTCAGGTGGTGAGAATAGGCCAGTCCACCTCCACCTCCATCACCCTGAGTGTGGGAGCTCCACAGGGCTGTGTCCTGAGCCCCTGCTCTACTCTCTCTACACGCATGACTGTTTGTCCACACACAGCTCCACCTCTATCATCAAATTTGCTGATGATACTGTTGTCCTGGGCCTCATTTCCAACAACAATGAGACGGCATACTTGGACGAGGTGGAGCATCTAACATCATGGTGCCAGGACAACTGTCTCTCTCTGAATGTTGGCAAGACCAAAGAAATGATTGTGGACTTCAGGAAGAGACAGCAACGGACATACTCCCTCATGATCAGCGGGTCACCAGTAGAGAGAGTGAGCAGCTTCAAGTACCTGGGAGTAAACATCTCCGAGGACCTGACCTGGACTGCTCACATTCAGACACAGGTGAAAAAGCCAGGCAAAGACTGTACCACCTGCGCCAGCTGAGGAAATTCAGGGTTTCACCAGCTATCCTGAAAACTTTCTATTTAGGGGCGATAGAAAGTGTTTTAACTCAGTGCATCACAGCGTGGTATGGGAACAGCACCAGTCATGACCGCAAAGCCCTGCAAAGAGTAGTGCGCTTATCCGAGCGTATCTCAGGGTCAGCTCTCCCGTCTCTGCAGGACGTCTACACCAAACGCTGCAAAGGTAGAGCTACCAAGATCATCAAGGACTCTAATCACCCTGCAAACCCTCATTTCACGCTGCTACCATCTGGTAGCGCTTCCGAAGCCTGATGGCCAAAACTGAGAGACTCAGGAGGAGCTTCTTCCCCAGGCCATCAGACTCCTGAACTTAACATCACGTGACTTCACTTCAGGATAAACATCGATACACTGACATTGCACTGCACTTTCTGTTCTCGTTGTTACTGTGTAACAACCTGTCATAAACCTGTTTGCACATTATACTCTTATACATTTGTTAACCACATATTTATAAGTCTACAGTTTACTCACTGCAAAGTCTACTTCAATTATTTTATTCCACTTATCCTTATTTGTTACCTTTTTTTTTTTTTTTTTTTTTTCTTGACTTGATTATTTATAATTCTACAGATATAGACATATATATATATATATATATATATATATATATATATATATAGTACTTTTTTTATATCCTATTTCTATTATAATTTCTTCCTTGTGTTTTTAACTGTGAATTTGCACTGTCCATGGAGCGGACCTGTTTACATTTCACTGCCGGTTGTATATTCTGTATATAACTGTGTATGTGACAAATAAAACTCTTGAATCTTGAATCTTGAATCTTGGAGCTGATTAAGGTCTCAACAATGCCTGCTGACAGGCCAGCCTCTAAGTACCGGGCCCCCTCAAGGGCCAGACCCAGAGCTCACACAGCTCCGGCTGGGGGTGGAATATTGTGCCCCCTGCCTGAGACAGCAGATCACTCCCTTCTTGGCGGACCCACTCCAAGACGGGAAATCCGTACAGACGTAGCCTCGGCCACGTCTGCGTCATGGCATCCAACCCCATCGGGGCTGGATGCGTGAGGGAAAACCACAGTGGACAGTGGGACGTCTCTCGAAACGCAAATAGATCAACTTCCACTGCGCCGAACCTCTCGCACATGTCCTTCACCACCTCTGGGTGAAGTCGCCACTCCCAGGGCCTCAGCCCCTGCCTCAACAGGACGTCCGCTCCCTGGTTTTGGTCCCCTGGAATGTACATCGCTCTGAGAGATGAGGGCATCTCCCAGGGACCACAGGAGGATCTGGTGTGCCAGTCTGCATAGAGGGCGTGACCTCAGACCCCCCTGATGATTCAGATAAGAAACTACAGACACGTTGTCTGATTGTATCAGGACATGGTGGCCGTGGATGTCCAGGAAAAAGCTCCTCAGAGCTTTGTAGACCGCCAGCATTTCCATGCAATTTATATGCCAGGAAGAATGCCGGGTCTTCCACAGACATCTTGCAAATCGGCTTTCCATGATTGCGCCCCAACCAGTGCAGGAGGCATCTGTTGAAATAGTTTTCCGGCAACATATGATGAGGGAACGAAGCCATCAGCGTGTTACCTCGATCATACGGAACGGATTTCCTCTCGGGGAAAACCCCTTGGTTTTCAGCCACCACTGTAGGGGTCTCATGTATAACAGGCATGAAGAACGCTTCATTGAGAACACCTCCGTGTGATTACGTCATGAGTTGGATGTTGTTAGTATCGCAACTGAATATATACCAATTCAGTCCACTGCAAGTGAGGAGCGAATAGAGGTGCTGATGAGGGCCATGGCCAGATTAAATATTGAATGGCCGGCCAAGAGACAAGAGCTTCATCAGGAGTGGCCTTTCTGTGGCTCCCCTATAAGCCTATCAAAGAAGTGTCTGAAAAGTTGCTCACACTTAAAACTGTCTTCCCTATTACTATTTTATCTCTCAAGAGAATTGGAGACATTCAGTCCCTCTCTGTGGTTCCCTACGGTTCCCTAAGGTTCCTACTAGTACCGTAAGACCTATTGTGCTTCAGGCCTTCTGTCCTCAGACCAAGAGAAACTAAATCTGCTCTGGATGCCTATGTCCAGAGCTGCCCTGTGGAGGAAAGCTGTTGTTTGTGTGTTTCGGGTCACCTAGGAAAGGGTACCCTGCATCTGTCACGACCGCTGAAGAATCCACTGTCGGTCATCAGAGGTCGCTCTCACCAGAGTACTAACTCTCTCTCCTGGACTTCATTTCCCATCATCCCACATGCCTGGCTTGATTACCGCACACCTGATCCTTGTCACCCTGGCTATTTTAACCCTGAACTTTCACACACACACACACACACACACGCACACACCATGAAGTCTTGCTTTGCCCCGGTAACATTTTGTGAGTGGTTGTTACTATTATCCTGTACTGCCTTAGTTTGTGACCCAGCCTGTTTATCGACTCTGATCCTTCACTGCCTGCCTTCTGATCTGTGTTTGCCTGGACTCTGTTATTTCGACTGTTTGCTGCCTGCCCTGACCCTTGCTTGTTATGACCACATTTCATGTCCTGCCTCTGATACTGCTGTTATTCCTGGATTACCGACTCCCGCCTGTTTACACCGAGTTTGTTTAACTTTAATAAACCGGGTTATAAACTGCGTAAACTTCTGTGTTACAGAAGACTTCGCCAAACACAGATACAGCAGTTTTCTCTCAGTTCACGCACAAGCTCTCTGCACAAGCCAACCAACTGATGATGCATCAACAACAACTTACTCAATTGACCAGCATGATGGAAGCACTGGTTAAAGCCTTTCAGAGCCTTCGTCCGCCATCTTCGGCTGCAGAAGCATCACCGCCAACACGACGTCAAGCCTCGCACGCCACACCTGTCACCTGTCAAAAATTTGACGGCACCTCGGCCAAATGCAAGGGTTTCCTCATGCAGTGTTCCATATTCCTAGCTCAGCAGCCAGCCCTGTATACCACGGACTCTGGTAAAATCTCTCTGATCTGCTTGCTACTCAACGATAAAGTACTTGACTGGGCAACAGCAGTTTGGGACGAGTGAGCTTGCAAGGGAATCACATACGCCAACTTCATTCAGCGACTACGCACCGTGTTTGACCACGCTGAGGGAGGACGAAGTGCAGGTGAACAACTGCTTGCCATTCGGCAAGGGAGACACACAGCAGCGGAATTCGCTCTCACATTCCGTACACTAGCAGCACAAACGGTGTGGATGGAGGACACATTAAAGACTCTGTTCTATCAAGCCCTCAACGATGAACTTCAGTCTGAGCTTGCTTGCCCCGATGAGGATATAGATTTAGACCAATTAATTGAACTGGCCATTCGCCTTGACAACCTCATTCGATCATGTCGAGGACAACGGAGTGGTGGTAACCTCGCTCTCTCTCATCCCTTCGTCAGTGGCGATGAACCCATGCAAATCGGCCGCACACATCTTTCCACAGAGGAAGTGGAACGCCGCATACATCTCTACTTGTGCCTCTATTGTGGTCTCTCTGGACATCTTAGAGTCGAGTGTCCGACCCGACCTTCACAATCACAACCATGCAGGGTGAGTTTACTAATTTCCACTATTTCTCACAGTAACTGCCTTGATCTTCCTGTCCTGTTAACTCATCAAACCAAAGTAATTACAACCCAGGCATTGATAGATTCAGGAGCTGCAGGCAACTTCATTGATGAAGGTCTGGTCCGCCAGTATGAAATACCTCTAACCCCATGCAACTTTCCTCTGGCAGTGGCAGCACTAGATGGGTGGCCCCTGGGTACCGGACAAGTGCAATTCACTACCATCGAACTTCACCTACAAGTGGGTATCCTTCACAGAATCCATCCGGCTGTACGTCATCCACTCACCACATAACCCGATCATCCTGGGTTTCCCCTGGCTGCAAGACCACAACCCACAAATTTCCTGGCAAGACAAGCAGATCATTCAATGGGGCTCTTCATGTCACTCCCGCTGCATCCGCTCGGTCAAGCTACTACCCATCGGGTCCACCGTCATGCACAGCACCCCTGATCACCCACCTGAGATCCCACCAGAGTATGCAGACCTCATGGAAGCGTTCAGAAAAGCCAAGGCATCACAGCTACCACCCCATCGCAGCAGCGACTGTGCCATTGAACTTCTACCCGGTACCGTGCCACCTAGGGGTCACATCTTTCCACTGTCAGAGCCCGAGGACCAGGCCATGAGGCCTACGAATATCTCGTCATGCCCTTCGGCCTGTCCAACAGTCCATCAGTGTTCCAGTCGTTCATCAACAACATCTTCCGAGACCTGAACCTGAATCTTCTGAACCAATGTCTGGTAGTATACATTGACAACATACTCATTTATTCAGACACCATGGAGAAACGCATCCAACATGTACGCACAGTCCTGCAACGCCTCATTGACCATCAGTTATATGCCAAGGCAGAGAAATGTGAGTTCCCGCCTATGATGTTACGTCTCTCCACTGAACTGATTCCACACGTGCTTCATGACGCAATCACGCGGAGGCGTTCTCACAGCGTTTCCCACTCTCATCGTGGCTCCAGTTCAATGGGACATTATGGCAGAAATCACACAAGCGCACAATCAAAATCCACCACCTGCAGCATGTCCAAGGGGATCAAACATTTGTTCCCCCAGAATTCAGGGAGAGGGTAATTCGGTGGATACACTCTGCCACAAGCTCCGGTCACCCAGGAATCACCACCACAACCAGGCTGATAAGGAACCAATTCTGGTGGGACACCTTACAAACTGACGTCACCAACTTCGTGAACTCGTGTCATACCTGTGCTGCAGCAAAGACACCTAAACAGCTCCCAACTGGCCTGCTGCATCCACTACCCATTCCACAATGCCCGTGGTCTCACATAGCCATCAATTTCGTCACAGACCTACCAGTATCTCAAGGTAACACTACCATTCTAACTGTGACTGATCGATTCTCGATCATCTAAGGGATGTCGTCTAATTCCTCTGCTCAAGCTCCCCACAGCCTTCAAAACCGCCGAACACCTGTTCCAATACGTATTCAGATATTATGGACTTCCGGAGGATATCGTCTCGGATCGAGGATCCCAGTTTACGTCAAGGGTATGGTCAGCTTTCTTCAAACTTCTTAATGTCAATATAAGCCTCACCTCTGGTTATCACCCACAGTCACAAACGGAGCGGACAAACGGAGCGCTTGAACCAAGAGAGATCCAAGTTCCTCAGAATGTACTGCCAACAGAACCAAACAGACTGGAGTCACTTTCTTCCCTGGGCAGAATATGCACAAAACTCCATCCTTAAACCATCTACCAAACTGACACTCTTTCAGTGCACCCTGGGCTACCAGCCACCATTGTTTCCATAGTCCGGGGAGCCCTCAGAAGTTCCTGCAGTTAACGACTGGATGCAATGCAGGGAGACCGTCTGGAACCAAACCCATGTGCATCTCCAACGAGCCATAAACGGGGTCAAGGAACAAGTGGATCGTCATCGGCGTCCCCATCCCAACTATGTACCAGGCCAGTGGGTATGGCTGTCCACCTGGGACCTGCGCCTACGACTACTGTGCAAGAAACTTAGTCCCAGGTATGTGGGTCCATTCCGTCACGACCGCTGAAGATTCCACCGCTGAAGATTCCAGATTATCCTGTTCTGCCTTAGTTTGTGACCCTGCCTGTTTATCGACTCTGATCCTTCACTGCCTGCCCTCTGATCTGTGTTTGCCTGGACCGTTATTTCGACTGTTTGCTGCCTGCCCTGACCCTTGCCTGTTATGACCACGTTTCATGTCCTGCCTCTGATACTGCTGTTATTCCTGGATTACCGACTCCCACCTGTTTACACTGTGAGTTTGTTTAACTTTTAATAAACTGCGAATGGATCCCAATCCACCCGAGTCTGTGTTACAGCATCTAAGCAGAGGATGAGCAAGTGGGTGGTTGAGGACATCTCACTTGCTTAAGAGGCGCCGGTCAGCCTTCACCTTTGGCTGTACAGGCTCACTCTGCTAGGGGTGTGGCTGCTTCTAAAGCTTTATTATCAGGAGCTTCCTTTCAAGATGTATGTGATGCAGCAGGCTGGTCCTTGCCGCATACATTTGTGAGGTTCTATGAACTAGATGTTGGCTCCACTCCTGGGGTGCAGGCACTATTGTAGTAGTGTGCACTTCGATTTCACATATACGGTCACTTGTTCTTATGGCGATGTGGGTATTGCGTTCTCACAGCATTTCATTCCCTCTTCAGGGAACTAAGGTTACATGCGTAACCGAGACGTTCCCTTTTCAAGGGAACTCACGCTACATCGCCCTTCCATACTCCCTGCCCGTGATCGACTTACTTCAGGCTTATCAGAAGCTAGCACTGTTTGTGTTCACGGGTGCTTTATAGTTTCCGGTCTATGATGTCACCCGCCTATGATGTTACGTCTTTCCATTGAACCGATTCCACACGTGCTTCATGACGCAATCACACGGAGGCGTTCTCACAGCATTTCGAAGCAGCGTCTTGTTCCCTCTTCAGGGAACTAAGGTTACATGCGTAACCGAGACGTTCTGTTGTTTATGCTGCTATTTGCGCAAGTAAAACTAATTTAATTTGACATTCTAATCTTAATGATTAATGGTCATCTAATGAGCTTAATGCTCTCATTTCAGTTCTCCACCAGATTTTCTATGCTGCACGCAAGTTCACACTAAGTCAAACTTGCATACACAAGCTGAGACCTGGCGTGAGATTTGATCATAGCCACCGCTCACGTCAATATTGATAAATGCCAAGTTTTGCGTGGAAACATCTGTTTCATAAACGAGGTCCAATGAAACATAACATGGAAGCTTGTTTCTGCCATTGAATCTCACAATATATCTTGCAAGTTTATAATTCTGAGAAAATAAGTCAGAATTGCGAGTTATAAAGTCAGTTTACAATTGACTTTTCTCAGAACTGTGAGATATAAACTCACAATTGCCAGTTGTAAAGTCCAATTCTTTTTTTTTTTTTTCAGAATTGTGTTTATAACATGCAATCTGACTTTATAATTTGCAACTGCGAGTTTACATCACAATTCAGATGGGGGAAAAAGTCAGAATTTGCAAGAAAAAAGCAATTGTGAGATAAAAGGTGAGAGAAATCCTTTTTTTATTTTGTATTCTGTGGCAGAAGCAAGCTTCCATACTTCTCTGTGGCACGAGGGCGGGGCAACCTGTCACTCACATAAGATCACAGTGATGGCAAACAACAAAGATCCAATCAATTCCCCCAAGTCCCGCCCTATATTTATTCTTGTTCGAGAAGCTGTTTCATAGATGTTTTAATGTGTGGGGGATAAGTTCAATCAAATTCTTCTAGTATGATAATCCCAGAAAATTGTTCTAATCAACTTACATTATGAACTCTTACATTATGAAGGAACACAATCAATTTAAACTTGCATAGGTCTTTCAAGTCAGCGATCCTGTGCCTGTTTGATTTGACATACAGCAGCTCTCTAGTTCACCACTTCATCGCTTTTACCATGCAACCACACTGTAAATAGTTGTGTATACCCTGGCAGAGCGAATTACAGGGTAATAACTATATGAAGGAACTTGCCCTGTAACACAGTAAGACGCCACATCAGAGAAGACCAACAGTGACGTGGGTGGGGAGCTCAGGGCTGATGAATGCTGATCCATTAAGAAAATGTAAAGCAGAAATGTCAGTCGGGACTTTGTGGACAAGACATAAAAAGAGTAATTTTACAGCTACCTCTTTTTTCCCATTCTAACCACCCAGTGTTTAGAGCCTGGAGGCAGAGGAAATATTCACAGACCAGACTGTGGTTATTATGTCATGCGGCTTTTAGGGATTTCCTAAGCTCTGTATGTTCAAGTGGTATTACTCTCAACATCAGCGAGCTTAGAGGTGCTGGAAATTAAGATTTGTATGTCACAGATTTTTATTGGGATCCTGTAACAAAAGAATTTTGTCTCAAATGTAAAATTTAGGATAGTATAGCTTCTTGCTGAAGTATTAAATGTTTCTTTATCCAAAAGTATTTTGTCATTGAAATACAGTGTTATGCTATGATTCTGGTAACAGGCCAAAAAGATTATTTGACGTGCTAATTTTCTTTTGCAAATGGGTCAATGTGGTTGTGATGATGTGACGTGGCAAAAGCTTAGCTTGTGAATATTATTTAACCACAGAGGTGCCTATACCTTACACTAATTTATTTTTACTTTGATAAATAAATAATCTATGTGACGTACTAATCCAGAGATAGGGCCATTTCCAAGCCTTTCATTCATCTGAATTTGTTTGTCAGATTTCTTAGAAGAGACTGACTATTGTAAATGTGTATATTTTCACAAAATGTGTTGATTTGCATTAGTAAGATACATTCATCTGAATAGTATCTTCTGGGTAAAACTTTGTCTAGTTTTGGTCATTAAAGTCTTCAGCCACTGCACAATGCACAGTATGTTCTGTATATTTGTTCTGGTTTGATCTCACACACACACACACATATACATAGTGCACAGTATCCAGCAAGTAGTATGCATATAGTACAAGCAAATATCATTCTCAAAAGGAGGATTAGTAAGTTAAAGGTGGACTAAATATTAAGACATCGTGAAATTCATGCATTTTCATAAAATTCAGGTAAACTTTTCACTCAAACTGTTTTGCTGATAAAATAATTTAGTAATTAGAAAAATGCAAAACAGAAGCTTTTTCACTATTGGTCTCAGACGTTTGGATGCCATAGTATCTCAACATTTTGTTCACCTATAATTCCGTAAATATAAAAATGTATTTTGTTCCTTTTTCAAACATTACTTCAGAGAAGAGATAAATAGGGTGCAGTCTGTTAAACTGATTGAGAATTGGCCTGTACTCTTATTGGTAGCTTAAAAGCATGATGATAATGAACTAAAATTTATGGTAATAAACAAACACAAAAGGGGACTTTGTGAATGATGGGTGTTAAATTTGACACAAATTTAACTTCGCTTTCTAAACACGTTTTTGTTGCCATACACAAATTAGTTTTAGCTATCGCTGCCTTTTCTTTTATTCCAGTGTTTCCTTCTGTTTAGTTCCTGTTCATTTTTGTTTCTGTTGATTATTAACTGCTATGGTTACTCCTTGATTAGTTCATTAAGTTCACCTGTTTTTCATCTAGTGTGTGTTTTAGTTACTTTTTGTTGGGTCTCATTCACATCTACATTTGCAGTGTTTTTAGCTTTCCGTTTGTTCTTGAATGATCTCCCGACTGTTAGAACTAAAAAGGCCTCCTCCTGCATCACATAACAAATTAAACTGGGCATCTCTTATGCTTTCCCATCAAGTAATAGCCATCATTTCACCACCTCAGTTAACTATAGACCCGGTAAAGTCTGGCTATGAGTAACCCACTTCTTGCCAAAATAACTTGCGAGTATGATATTCCATCATGTAAGCAAAATCAACAGTGATTAAAAGGTGTTAGGTTTCATTTCTTTGACATTTGACTTTGTTCATGTTCTAGATGACTAGTCTATTCTTGGGCTATGGTTAGACATCTTTTAAATTTTCATTGACAGCCCAAATTTTGCCTTGTTTTAGCCTAGACGTCTGGGCTGTGTATGGGCGGCATTTAGACGTCTTTTAAATGCAGAATTGCTTGCTGGGTTATAACTGGGTTATAAGAAACACACACACACACACACACACACACAACACACACACACACACACATAATATGCTATTATGTAAACAATTATTTTTCAAGCTATTTTGAATATGGAGATCTAGCACTTCAAAATGTTAGGATCATGGTAGTAAATGTAGTATCTATAATATATTTTACTTAAGAACTGCACATTAAAAAAACAATTTAAGCGCTATTATTCACACAAGTATTTCAAAAAACATTATGTTTGAAATGCCACCTATATGCATTTCTATAAAGATATTTCAACCTTAATGATGCAATGACAAACATTTAAGGACTGAACTATGAACTGTATGACACTGATCATCCTGTCATTCAAATTTAAATTCCAATTCAACATCCTGTTGACAATTTAATTCAAATATTGCCCAAGCCTTCTTTACAGATACACCCACATGCACATGTACTTAAAACCCACAAACACAACACGATTTTGAACTCTACTCTACGTACTGCTGTGCAAGGTCACAGGCTTCTACTGCAATCTTTAAACACACACACACACACTCTCTCTCTCTCTCTCTCTCTCTCTCTCTCTCTCTCTCTCTCTCTTTAAACGTCTGCTGTGACAATCCACAGGACAGCCGGGCCATTGACGTCAGAGACAGGCCCATGAAAGAAAATGAGTCCCTAGAGGCTTGAGGGAACTTATACTCATCTTCACAGTTAGTAACTATTTCAACAATGATGATAAGAGGCAAGCATTTAGCCCCTATTTACACAGTGCCTGAAAAGAAAACCCCAGAATGCATCCAGACTATAATGACATGCATGACGGTGCTTTCATACACGCATACACGTTTTCATATTATTATGGTCTAGAATCTAGATCATGGCTGTAATTTTTCCCTGGACAGTTTTGTCTTTTTTAAATAGGCTCCACATTGCTGCCTGTGTTGTTTGTGCAACAGAGGAAGAGCAATAATCAGATAAAAACCTATTTTTTTAATGTGAATAGCTGGTACTGTATGTAATTCTGAAGCCATTCAATCTCAGTGATCATTGGTTAAACGAGATTCACTGACGTATCGCTGATGCATATTGAGATTAGAGTGACGTTTGGGCAGCGTTATAGTGTTGCGTGTGCAGTGCTGTTAAGAGAATATGAGCGGAAGGTGCCACAGTAGCAGAGCACAGGGGGAGACGCCACATTTATCTCTGTCGGCCCACTGTCATTAAAATGATCTAGGACAGGACCAGCTTCAGCATTTGCAAAGTATGAAATCTTCCATTCCTGAACAAAAAATAATTTGATTTTAAATATTCGTCACAATCAATATGATTAGATCATTTTTCTTATTTTTGGGATTGGGTTCTGCTGACTAGGGCCAGTAAGCATCTGCCTACAGTGCCTAGCAACCACCAAGAATACCCTAGCAACTGCAATGAGCTTTGGAATCAGTGACGGTGTGAAACTTTGCACAAAATTAACACTGTTACTGAACTAAACTGAATCAACATTGATCTAAATTAAGCTGGATAATGACACTACTGTCTTCAGTAGAGCTGCTTTACAGCTGAAATTGAATTAGTTATAGTTATAATTATAATAATAATTTTGTAATGTTAACAGTATTATTTTCTGGTTTATTACCGTGAAGCTGCTTTGAAATAATCTGTATTGTATGAAGTGTTATATGTCTAGCCCTCCTTTTTGGGTCAATATAAAGTCAATATAAAATCAAAATTGACAATTCCTTTTTATGGAATATTGCAATATTTACTTTAAATGATTTACCCGTTCACATCTTTTTAAAAAAAAAATTTATTCATGTGCCCACTTTAATGTAAAATGCGAATAAAAGTCTGTATGAAAATGAAAATACACTTCAAAATATAGCATATAGCAAAACCAAGAAAAACAAAACCAGGAGCATGTAACACAATTATTGATTAAAAATGAGGATACATAACTAAAAAAATACATATTTAAGTAGCATTACACATTTGATTTGTTATGCATCATGTGCTTTACTGTTTTGTTATGAAAAAATATATATTTTTAGGTTTTAATATATTTATATAGTGTAAAAATAAATAAATAAATAAATAAACCTTACTTTACTACTTATTTACATATACAAATCCACAGTATATGTTGTCCAAATATTTTTGGTCGATTTGAGAACATTTCTATGCAGCTGAGCATTTAGTCTACTCAACATAAATGGTCAACAAACAGAATCCACATATAGACCTCATGTAGCCCCGCCCCTTTTCAGCCCTGCACTCATTGTCTTCTCTCTTCCGGTTTGTATTTCCACAGCATGAAGGTAAGATCTTATGGATTTATGGATGAACCGCTTGTTTCAAAATCATCCTGGTCTACTGAATTTTGTTATGACATCCACAAAAATTACAATTATACTCATGATGAACTTTAGTTAACTCTTCAATAAGTAAATCCACTTCCCCAGCTAATTACTCTTCAACAGCAATGCCATAAAACTATACTACCACAGAACGGAAGTTTCTAGAGATGGCTGCTCGCTTATTTCTCTGGCGCATACGGTAATTATTATTATTTATAATATGCTCCTTGAGGTTCATTTATAAATGTTAATATGTTTTTTATGGGGGTTTTTTTGCACACACACACAAAAAAAAAACATATTGTGGAAAACATTTTCAGCACTCATTCACTCTGTCTGAAATTATCCAATTTTAAAGCCCCAAATGCCTTACAGAAGTCAGATAAATCCCAACACATAGAGACTCTTTCACCTAGATATTATCACATAGAGACTGTGTCTGTTCCCCGAATTAGTAAATACAAAAAAAACCATCAAGACCATTCAACAGTAAAAACTTAATTGATGTCAAACAAATAAACAACAGATATAATACAGATGATCAAATGATAAAGCTCGGGTTGCTGAATATTCGATCCCTTTCCCCAAAAACACTTATTGTTAATTATATAATTACAGATAATAATCTAGATGTGCTGTGTTTGACAGAAACCTGGCTAAAACCTGACGACTACATTACTTTAAATGAGTCCACCCCACAAGATTATTGTTATAAACACGAGCCGCGTTTGAAAGGTAAAGGGGGAGGGGTTGCTGTAATTTATAATATCTTCAGTATTACTCAGAAGTCTAGTTTCAAATATAATTCTTTTGAAGTTTTGGTGCTTTATGTAGCATTATGTAGTGTAATTGATAAATCCTGTTTGACATTTGTGCTGGCTACTGTATACAGGCCACCAGGGCACAATACAGACTTTATCAAAGAATTTGCTGACTTTCTATCCGAGTTAGTACTGGCTGCAGATAAAGTACTAATTGTCGGTGATTTTAATATCCATGTAGATAATGAAAAAGACGCATTGGGATTAGCATTTACAGACATTCTAAACTCTATTGGAGTAAGGCAACACGTGTCAGGACCCACTCATCGCCTTAATCATACGTTAGACCTAATATTGTCACATGGAATAAATGTTGATACCGTTGAAATTCTGCAGCAGAGCGACGACATCTCAGACCATTACCTAGTATCATGTATACTTAATTTAGCTAAGGCAGCAAAGCCGTCCCCTCGCTTCAAATATGGCAGAACTATCACTGCCGCCACTAAAAATAGCTTTTTAAATAATCTTCCTCATCAGTTTCATCTTCTCAGCATCCCAGATAGCCTAGAGGAACTCGATTTTGCAACAGAAACTATTGACTCTCTTGTTTCCAGCACTTTAGACACAGTTGCTCCCCTGCGCTTAAAGAAGATTAAAGAAAATAGTCCAACGCCGTGGTACAACGAGCACACCCGGGCCCTTAAAACAGCAGCCAGAAAAATGGAGCGCAGCTGGAAGAAAACAAAATTAGAGGTTTTTTGTAATTCATGGAAAGAGAGCATGATCGCATACAGAAAGGCCGTAAAAACTGCTAGATCTGCTTATTTCTCGACTCTCTTAGAAGAAAACAAACACAACCCTAGGTATTTATTTGATACAGTGGCTAAGTTAACCAAAAATAAAGCTTCTACTTCTGATGGTTGTAAACAGCACAGCAGTAATGACTTTATGAACTTCTTTACGTGTAAGATCGATAATATTAGGAAGAAAATTATAACCATGCAGCCGTCTACTACAGTGTCACATGAGACAGAGCATTGTTGTGTCACTGAGAAAAATTACATTCATTCACTGCTATAGGAGAGGGAAGAATTGGCTAAACTCGTTAAATCATCTAAATCAACAACATGTATGCTCGACCCTATACCAACTAGGCTATTAAAAGAGATGCTACCAGAGGTCATAGATCCTCTTCTTAATATCATTAACTCATCTTTGTTATTAGGATATGTACCAAAACTTTTAAGTTGGCTATTATCAAACCACTTATTAAAAACCTCAACTTGATCCTACAGAATTAGTCAATTATAGGCCGATCTCAAATCTACCCTTCCTGTCAAAAATACTGGAAAAGGCAGTGTCTTCACAATTATGTTCCTTTTTAGAAAGAAATGGTATCTGTGAGGATTTCCAGTCAGAATTTAGACCGTATCATAGTACTGAGACTGCTCTCATCAGAGTTACAAATGATTTACTCTTATCATCCGATCGTGGTTGTATCTCTCTATTAGTGTTACTCGATCTTAGCGCTGCATTCGATACTATCGACCACAACATTCTTTTGAATAGACTCGAAAATTATGTTGGCATTAGTGGAACTGCATTGGCATGGCTTAAATCATACTTATCTGACCGTTATCAGTTTGTAGCAGTAAATGAAGAGATGTCACACCGATCACAAGTTCAGTATGGAGTACCGCAGGGCTCAGTGCTATGACCGTTGCTCTTCACCCTGTACATGCTACCACTGGGAGATATCATTAGGAAGCATGGCATTAGTTTTCACTGTTATGCTGACGATACTCAGCTCTATATTTCTTCACGCCCTGACGAAACTTACCAATTCACAAGATTAACGGAATGCACAGCTGATATAAAACATTGGATGTCTAGTAATTTCCTGCAACTTAATTCAGAAAAAACTGAATTTTTAATTATTGGACAAAAAAACTCAAGTAGTAACCTAGAATACTGTCTAACACTCGATGGCTGCTCTGTCAAGTCCTCGTCGTCAGTTAGGAACCTGGGTGTGCTCTTTGATACCAATCTTTCATTTGAAAGCCACATTTCTAACATCTGTAAAACTGCATTCTACCATCTTAAAAATATATCTAAATTACGGCACATCCTTTCAATGCAAAATGCTGAACAGTTAATTCATGCGTTCATGACCTCAAGGCTAGATTATTGTAATGCTTTACTGGTTGGTTGCCCTGCTCGCTTAATAAACAAACTCCAGCTGGTCCAAAACGCAGCAGCTTGAGCTCTTACTAGAACCAGAAAGTATGACCATATTAGCCCGGTTCTGTCAACACTGCACTGGCTCCCTATTAAACATTGTATAAATTTTAAAATCTTGCTTATTACTTACAAATCACTAAATGGTTTAGCTCCCCAGTACTTGAGCGAACTCTTAACGCATTATACTCCATTACGTCTATTGCGGTCTCAAAACTCTGGCCAATTGATAATCCCTAGAATATCAAAATCAACTGCAGGCGGTCGATCCTTTTCCTATTTTGCGCCTAAACTCTGGAACAGTCTTCCTAGCATTGTTTGGGAAGCAGACACACTCTGTCAGTTTAAATCTAGACTAAAAAGCACTAGGGACTGCGGTCTTTAGACATCTACTTGTCTAAAAACTATTTGTTGATGTCTTGCTCTGGAGGCAGTCATATGCAAATGTATTTGCCCGTGTGATGTCCAAAGTCCCCCAATAGAGCAGGTGCAGATGCAGGTATGACGTCAGACCCAGAAGTCTAATTCACCGCTGGTTCCTTCAGTTTCTTCCTATGGGGTTTTATAACAGGTTTTCAAATTAAGAGTAAAATAAAGCCTGTGGTAAACTTGAACATAACTAAATTAATTAATTATTCATTCAACTGACTCATTCAGGAACTGACCAAGTGACTTGCTGAATTCGGAACCGCATTCTAGCACACTACTCTTACTATTGCTGCCATAGAAAGATATGGTAAAAACATTTACATTTACATTTATGCATTTGGCAGACGCTTTTATCCAAAGCGACTTACATTGCATTCAAGGTACACATTTTTACATTTTGTCAGTTCTTGCTTTCCCTAGGAATCAAACCCTCAACCTTGGCATTGCTAGCGCCACACTTTTATTGTTTGAGCTACAGGAAAGAGCTGGGTATTGACACAAATTTCACAGTTTGATTTGATTTCAATTCACAAGCTTGCAATTCGATTAGATTCCGTGCTGCCGTTTCTCTTGAGCTGAGATGCGCCAGAGCGATCTCACGCTATAGCGCCAAAACTGTATTTTTGTTTGAAATATGAGACTTTTTTTTCATATGAATATGATCAAAATCGATAACTCAATATTTTTTACCCAGCCCAAGTATAAAAAAATGTAAAAGAAGTGTGTTAGTATGCAGTTCCAAACTCAGCAACTGACTTTTGAATGGATCATTGAATCATTCGCTCAACCGATTCTTTCAAAATGCGGATACATTCAGGAACCAAACAGATCTCCTATTGCTCAGAGACACACAAATGTTGTGGCTTTGTTTGAAACTACTCTAAATATTCATATTTATATTTGACAATTTTGTGTGTAAAATGTAAATCACTAAATATTAACTGCTTGTTTATTGAACTGTTGTATAAAATCAATATCATATTTGCTATTCAGGTGCATTCTTGCTCTTGTGATATTGCTTAACTGACATTTTATCTCTTGCATTTTTGGTGGCATTTTTGTCTCAAGCCCACTTTAATTTCCAACCCTGCTTACTATTATGTGAGGTGAAAATGAGGATTCACTCACTTCGAACACTGCATTTCCAGTGGTGTAAAGTAACGAATTAGAAATATTCTAGTTACTGTAATTGAGTAGTTTTTCTCAGGAATTGTACTTTATTAAGTAGTTTAAAAACAGTGTACTTTTACTTTTATTTGAGTACATTTTAAGTTCTGTATCGGTACTTTTACTGCACTATTTTCCCTAAACATGCCGTCGCTACATTGTTTATTTTTTTCCTGTCAGCGTGATTGGCTAAGGCAAATAATCAGTCCTGTGACTCCATGCGTCACGCGTGCGACTCCTGTCAAATCAACCATGATAGCGACCAGCCTAGAGTGAGAGTGTATGATGACTAAAATCGTGAAGTTGCCTTAATTACTAAAAATTGACTGCAGAATATAAAATTTTCTAATACAATTCTGTTAGCGCTGCACAAGCTTGCAGTGCCATCTGCTGGAAAGACTTAATTTAGCTTGATTGTTTGCCAGGCTTCAAAGTGCATTAGGCATTAACCGATCGTCACTGCTAGATTTTTGTCCCTTACATCGATTTCGGTCAGCATGTAAACGCATTAACCTGCTTTCTGTCGGCTTATTGAAGTGCATATTTTAATGTAATGTGTTCTCACATGGCGATTTAAAATTTTAGTCCATGTATATAGCAAATAACTTTCATAAAACATCAGATTTATATTTAAATCAGGTTTATTTTTTAATTGCAAGCAAAAATAATCAGTGGTGAAAATTGTGAGTTACTCGATTTTGCTCTTTTGAACATTTTGCATTTTTTAAATTAACCTGCAAAAAAAACCTCTACAGAACGGTTGTCATAAATGTTACCAGATTATTGGTTGCTTTCTCAAATATCACATGGCTGTATTTTTAGTGCTAGCAGTCAAAAATAAAACTTTAAGAAATATTGAAATACTGTTGGTGATCTCATGTTTTTTTTTGTTCTTACTGAGAATCATCCATAAAAGAGTAAACTAAATTTTTAATTTGCAGGGTATAAGGTGGAATAACATTCAGAACATACTACTCACTACTCTTGAGTACTTTTAAAGGGCTACTTTTTACTCCTAGTTTGAGTAGTATTTGGGATAGGTACTTTTACTCTACTAGCACTACATTTTTGACAAGTAAAAGTACTTTTACTTGAGTATGCTTTTTCAGTACTCTTTCCACCACTGTGCATTTCCCAATGAATTTATTTAACTTTACCCCTGGAAAACATTCTTTTTCAAAGCTATCCTTGGTGAAGAACAAACTGTGGTCAACAATGGTGCAAGACAGACTAAATCAAAATAGCAAGTCCCTCGAAAGTGGGAGTTCATTTGTTCTGGCATCGTAAGGGACTTTTCTTTTCAAAAAAGCCAAATAATTTTTTTTTTGCAAGGTACAGTATACCCCATCTGGATACTTTGGCTCACAAGGAGTAATATTTGTGCATATTTTATATCCTGTAAGTTTGGATGTTTTGACATGTTCTAAAGTAGCTTTTCTTTATTGAATTTGTGCCTACAAAATGAAAAAAAAAATCTGTATACATGAAATTGTGTGAATATGATAAAACATGGGTCAGTATATAGTCAATAGTTTGCATAATTGTTTTTCTTGGAAGTGGAAGTGGTTTGGGTTTCTTAAAAATGACGAAGCACATAATGTCCGGTTCACACACTTGGTTACTAGTGTAACCTCTGTTTCCTGATGGTGGGAATGAGACATTGTGTCGAATGATGACCTAGGGGTTGAATTTGGAATTTGCATGCCACTCCCCCTCATATGGGTATAAATGAGTGGCATGCAGGCGCATTACTGAGGTTGGTGCTGAGGAGCCGAGAGCGTGTCCAGGTCAGCGCTGGGGCAGGAGGGGCTCGAGTCCCATTCCCTCCATCAGGGAACAGAGGTTAGTAACCAAGACGTTCCCTATCTGTTGTGTCGAATGACGACCACCTGGGGGTGACAGCACGTTAGCTGCACAGTTGATGTGCATGCCTGGGATGTGAGTAGATCGCAGCGACTTCAGTCACTGTTGACTCCAGAAGAGGATACGGTGATCGAGTTGTGACATGTGGCGTGAATGTATACTGCCCTGCCGTTTTCTGTACACTACCATTGCAGTGTTTTCTGTCTGGACCAACATGTGCTTCCCCTGGATCAACAGCTGAAACCTCCGCAGGGCCAGCAGAACTGCCAGCAACTCAAGGTATATGATATACCAATGCACCCGGGGTCCTGTCCAGGAGCCTAAAGCTGCGTGCCCATTGTATACGTCTTGGACGTATCTGTTGGGACCACAACATGCCTGGACACTTGTTCTACGAGAACCCCTGCCTGTAGAAATGCAAGGTCCATCCAAACTCTAAAAGCATGGTGATAGATTGTCACGTGATGTGTCCTATGCCACCATGCCTATCTGGGGACTCAAGCCTGAAGCCAGTGCTAAAGCGGTCTAATATGCATCAATCGAGACGGTGTAACTGCCGCAAAGGACACCATATGCCCCAGGAGCCTCTGAAATTGGAACTGCTGTCTTCCCCCTGAATGCCTTCAGGCAGTTGGCACTGACTGGGCATGTTCATTCGTGAAACGTACTGTCATAATGACCGTGTCCAACTCCATCCCAAGAAAAGAGATGCTCTGCACCCCAAACGGCTGAGGTGTCTGAGAACCAGGTCCCTGTGCACACATAATAGATCTCGAAAGTGAGCTAAAATCAGCCATTTGTCAAGATAATTGTGAATGCCCACTTCCCTTAACGGAGCAAAAGCAGCCTCTGTGACCTTTGTGAAGACACAAGGTAACAGCCCGAAGGGAAGAACCTTGTATTGATATGCCTGACTCTGGAAAGCAAAACTAGAGTAATCTTTAAAGGGGTCATCAGATGCCCATTTTCCACTAGTTGGTATGATTCTTTAGGGTCTTCATGTAAAATTTGTAACATACTTAGTTAAAATTCCTCAATGTTTGTTTAAAACAACACTCTTTTTACCTCATCCAAAATGGCTCTGTTCACAGCGATCCCCGTTTCAGAGCATGTCTCTTTAAATGATAATGAGCTACTGCTCACCCTACCCCTCTCTTCCGAGGGGCATGTAGACACAAGATACGTGAAGTGCTGCTTGGCAGACAGTACAACTGGCTTAGAGTGGAAATATGCTAATATGGGTCAGTCTGTCAGCGGTCGTGGGCAGAGCATGAGCATTATGACGTCATATTGCTCAGAAAATTAAAATGGCTTGATTATTGAGAGTGTTTAGGTTTTTTGAGGATAAAAAAAAAAGGTGTGAATGGATTTTTATCATTGTAGGGTGGTTGTGTCCACAAACTGCAAAGAAGCATTTATATGCAAACACCATATAAAAGTGAATTTTGCATCCGATGATCCCTTTAACATACCTGTGGAAGGGCGGCGATGTGGAGCAATGGCTGTCATGACGGGAAGCTGTGTGTCCCAATCTCGCAAAGATAGTCATGCACTCGCAACTGTATTTTATCTAACAGTGAATGTTTTTGTAGGCTACCTCTTCAAATATTTGAGAGGTTTGATGCCACTATTTTAATAAGTTACAAGGAAAACAAAGTGTAAGTCTATTTTTGCTAATAAAATATATACTAAAATTTGATTAATGAACCATCTGGTTTCTCCAGGCTTCAGTCATTGTCAGGAGGATACTCTTCAAGCCGGCAGCATTATCAAATGATATATTGTGATAAATATCAGTATCGATTAATGTGGAAAGAAAAATATTGTGATCATATTTTTAACCATATCGCCCAGCCCTAGATGGAACTGCAGCTCTCGTACTGTGGTTAGAAAATATCTTTATTTCTAATTTATATTTTTTCCTGTGCTGTTGGAAAGCACAAAGCCTAAGTGATCTTTGCTCGCTAACTTGAAAAATGAAAATAAGAAAGGGCTTTGTGCCACATTAGCTTCATTAGACAAGTCTAGTCTGAGCATCACAGACAAAGGGGGGCTTTGCCTCGCCCATTTTAAAGAGCTTCTGTGCTTCTCTGTACAGACTCTCCCAGAATATTGTATCAGTGGTCTGGAGGGCAAAAAGCAAAGGCTGATTTCTTGGATTTCACCTCATTAACGAGAATTTTGTCACCCCAATAAAGCCATTGAGTTCAGACCCGGACCCACACATGCCTGTGATGGCTGAATGTCAGACGATTCTCATGATCAATGATCCCAGAACACCTGACACAGTATTCCCTAAACATTGCCTTTCCACGTCACTGTGACTCTCTAAAGACAATATGGAGGACGACACACACACTCTCTCACATGAGACATCCATTGAGACCAGTGACCTGGAATTTCAGAGAGGCCGTTCTGAACCTGAATCACTGCCCTCATTAACTCCAAGAGCTGATTATGATGATAAATATGACACACGTCACTATCTCATGGGCTCTCGTGAAGAGGAAAAAAACAAATGAAAAAAAAACCTAGCACGGATTTAGGCACTATATATTCCACACTGTGGTCTGCTGACGTCAGTGAGGGACGTCTAAAAGAGCTCGCTGTGCTGTAACATCAAAGCTCGCACAATTACGGCTCCACACATTCTCTTTCTTCACACTTCTTCCAAAGTGTGTGTGACATTAAACCAAGCATACGTAACACACCCCAAGCATACGTAACACAGTATGCACTTTTTATGTCTTCCAATCCTCTTAAGAATTAATTAACAGCATATATAGTTTTGGATTATATGACAGTCACAGAACCGCACACTTAGATGACTTAATTTGATTAAACTGATATTTTTATCATATTTATCAGTATAATAAATGAATATTATTGATAAATAAATATATAGTGATGTGAAAACATTATATATAAAGAGCAGACTAAACGTTTAAGAGCACTTCTATTTATATTTATTTATTTATTTATTTTACAAATTGTATTATCAGTATACACCCACACACTAAACTAGGGATGCACCATGTTTCTACCAATAGGTCGATAAAAGCAATAATTTTCACTATCAAATCAGCATATAAAACATGCATGAACATCAAAAGGTATGATGAATGATACAGTGCAACTTACCGAAATGTATCATGTCTCATGTAATCAGTGTCACATCACATCACAAGACATCAATAAAAAAGCTTGTGAACAATGTCACTTAACTTTGCATTTACCTCAGGAAAGTTGTATAATGTTCACAGTTCGTTAATTAGCTATAATAATAAATAAATAAAAGTAGAGAGGAGCTCATTTACTGTTAATTATATGTTTGAATAATTTTGTCATGAAGACAAGCGTTTATGAAAACTACATTATGTGCAGCTGAGTTGTATACAAACAGTTATCTGAAAATAAATAACAGTTGAATATAATAGTTTGGTCTCTGTTGTTCAGTTTAACCTCAAATATTATGTACTGTACCAAATGAGAGGGTTCCCTGCTGTAGGTTATGTCATTAGTTGGGAGAATTTTTTTTTTTTCAATGAATGAAAAATTTTCAATGAAAATTCTGTCATGAATCACTCACCCTCATGTGGTTCCAAACCCGTAAGACCTTCGTTCATCTTCAGAACACAAATGAAGATAATTTTGATGAAATCTGAGAGCTCTTTGACCCCTCCAGAGACAGCAATATAATGAACACTTTCAAAGTCCAGAAAGCTAGGAAAGACAGAAATTGTAGAAATTGCAGAAATTGTTGAATAAAGTCGTTATTTTTGTTTGTTTTTTTGCGCACAAAAAGTATTCTCGTCACTTCATAACTTTAAGGTTGAACCACTGGAGTCACATGGACTATTTTAACAATGTCTTTCCTAGCTTTCTGGATTTCATCAAAAATATCTTCATTTGTGTTCCGAAGATGAACGAAGGTCTTACGGGTTTGGAACGACATGAGGGTGAGTGATTCATGACAGAATTTTCATTTTTGGGTGAACTAACCCTTTAAACAAGGTCTAACTATCCATATCTTCATCGGCAGATATAATTCTTAATCTGTGCTCTACACTAAACCATGAATTATTTATTTTAATTATTTACATAAACATAATCTTGATTATTTAAATGTCTTTTAAATCTTTGTCTTTGTCACAAACAAAAAAATACTAGTTGTTAATTTACTTTAACTTGTAGCCTACTGAACCCAGAACATTCTTTAATTTGAAGTTACTGAAATCATTCAAAAATGTTGGGGTTGGTACATTTTTTAAGTCTCTTATACTCAGCAAGGCTGCATTTATTTGTCAAAAGCACAGTAAAAACAGTAATATTGTGAAATATTATTACAATTAAAATTAATTGTTTTTAATACTTTTTAAAATAATTTATTCTTTATTCCTGTGATGGAAAACTGTATTTTCAGCATCATTACTCCAATCTTCAGTGTCATGATCTTCCAGAAATCATTCTAATATGCTGATTAAGTGCTCCAGAATTGTGTTTTGTATTGTTATCAATGTTGAAAATGCTGCTTAATATTTTCTGTAATACAGTCATGACATTTATTTGAAATAAAAACAATTCTGTAACAATGTTTACAGTCAATTTAATGCATTAAAATCGTACTAACCCCAAACTTTTGAAAGGTACGTATGAATGTGTTAACCTTAAATTTATACTGCTGTTTCTTATTTCATTGTTTGAGTGTGTCCATGTGCTCAGTGATTTCACTACATGAACTGTCAGAGGCTTCAAAGGATGGATGCTAGCATAACATTTACATTTATGCATTTGGCAGACGCTTTTATCCAAAGTGACTTACATTACATTCAAGGTACACATTTTTACATTTTGTCAGTTCTTGCTTTCCCTGGGAACCGAACCCATGACCTTGGCGTTGCTAGCGCCACGCTCTTATTGTTTGAGCTACAGGAAAGCCCGTAACCTCTGTTCTCTTAATAATTCGTTATCAACTCTCCTTTTTCTCAATTTGAAAAATAACAGAAAAAAACAAAGAGGAAGAGTTTGAGGCTGTCAGCACTCAGCACTGTACGTACTGCACAAAAGCATCCGTTTCAAACCCCACCTAACGTCTGCAGCACCACTTTACACACGAGTGATGTCATACTGCCTGTCAGGGTCCTTTCTGCCTGCTACAGGATATTTTGTGTATGCATAAGGGCTCTGAACAAAGAAGTTCTACGGCCTCCTGTGTCTTTCTAATACTGGCTCACAAACCCCTGGAAAGTACATGCCATGCTCGTGGAAGTGTGCCGTGTCCTGTGCTTAAAACAAACTTGAGTCGCAGAGCATTTATTCTGCAGTGGTGAACAGTCTAATTTTAATTCCTCATAAAATTACACCAGCACAATAATTGCAAGGAAAATACACACAGATAATGACTGTCCTGTTAATGCCATTAGGTGTTTATTCAAATACGGGCACTTTTATGTTCCATGGGGTCATCTTGGAACTTTTTACCATGCCTACTTTAAAATAAAAAAAATAAATAAAATCATATATAGATTTTATTATTTTACCACAGACCAAGACATTTCATCTTAACATATAAAGAAAGGAATTATTACATTGTGAAAGCTATGATAATCTAAACAAAAGGAGGACTACTTTTAAAGGATTGACTTTGTGGCATCATCATTCATGAAACAAGGCATGTTATGAGTAAAGAAATCTCAAGCAAAATCAAGGTCAACAGAATATTTTTTATGCATGTCATTTCCGGTAAACTGTTATTTTGTCAAATAAAACTTCACTCTCCGAAAAAAGGTACATTGCTGTCACTGGGGCGGTACCCTAAGGTACAAAACCGAAAAGGTACTAATATGCACCTTTATGATACTAATATGTACTAATACGCACTCTTACAGTACTGATATGTACCTTTAAGGTACTAATATGTGCCATTTAGGGGTGAGTAAGGTACCAAGATGTACCTTTTCACTTTTGTACCTTAGGGTACCGCCCCAGTGACAGCACTGTGCCTTTTTTCTGAGAGTGTTGAGAAAATAATTGAACTGTATTTAGGATATATTGAATGCTGATTATGAAATGAGCCTTATAGCAAGACAAAGGCCATTTTATTCCAAAACTGTTATTTTCATTAGTCATTTCCACCACTTGCTATTAAACAGAATACACACAAAACACAAAAAGATATTGTGGTGAAAATGTTCATTAGTTAATGTTCATGTTCATTAGAGTTTTTAAGATCCACAGGCAAAAATTATGATTTGCCCATGCCCATGAAACACTCTATTAAGCATGTTACATGTCTTATTTATCATCCATAATAACCATAAAACGATACTTCTCATGAACACATTGTGTTTTGTATTATGTTTTACTCTTTAACTTCAGTATTGCGTCACTTGTAAAACTGGTACAAATGATGCAAAATGTAAACGCAATTAGCTATGAATAATTCAAATGCAGAGAATAAAATAAGGTGAGTCATAAATGAATGGTAAACCATTAGCATTCAGCTAATCACCATCACCATTCAGACTAAATATATGCGTGGACATAACTTGTTGGATTTGAATGATCAGAGATTTGTGTTATAAGAAATAGAATTTCAAGAATAGCAGGTGCAAGAAACCTTAAATAATGAATCAAATTATTGTACAAATGTACAGCAGGCCATATTAGTAAAATAAAGTTTCTAATGTGATTCAACATACAGGATGGATATTGGTATCAGAGGGCAAAAGATTATACTCTTCCTTGAGAATATAGGATGGGTCAGATATTATTTTAGGCTTGCCTCGATACAGTCTACCCATATATTGTCATAATAAGATAGACTAATTTGCAAAGAGAACAGAATGAGATAAATGTATATGGGAAAAGCTGGTTTAGACTAATGTTTTTGTTTTTGTACAAATCCACCAGTAAGATTTAAAAACATTTCATTTCACCAGATATGGCCATTTTAACTGATATTGTATAGGATATAATATAGTACTGTTACTAATATTATTAAAATGGCCATTATTAAAATGACTTTTGAACTAAAAACAGAATTGTGGCTGAAAAACAGACTTACTGAGTTTCCTCTCCCTTTAATAAGACACTGAGCATGTCTGTCTATCACAAGCTTTGACTGTATCTGACATTATACTGTTGTAAAGAAGAGAGAAGTGTGAGAGATTACTCAAGATTCATTATTTAATCTTTTGACAGCTCAAAATATAATTTCTGTTTAAAAAGTTGTAACAAAATGAAAATCTTTCCTTTGCAGATGGCTTATTCTCTTTTATTTATTCACATAATAGGAGAGACCAGGAGTGTAGTAACACATTTAGTTTGAGTGTAGGAGGAAATATTCAAGTAGAATATTAAAATTAAAACTGAAATATTACAACTAGTAGTATATCTATTATGCGGTAATCAAAATTATTTGATCAAAATAAGTATTTGGCTACGCCTCATCACTATACCACACCATCTTTTCAATTTATACATTTAACTTCAACATACATGTAACACGTACCAGTTTAATGAAAAAGGAAACAAATGCAGAAATGAGAAACATGTTTACAAATCAAAATATAATGCAACTTATTTTTTTTTTTTTACGCATATTCTTACAATTACTGTCACCTCAGGAGGGTGGTTATGGGGACATTTTGTCTCCATATAGCATACATAGGGTTTATCAAGGAGACACGCACACATTTGTATGGGGACTTTTCACAGACATAATGATTTTTATACTGTACAAACTGTATTATACAGGCCTGAGAAATATTAGAAAAATATTGTGTGTGTGTGTGTGTGTGTGTGTGTGTGTGTGTGTGTGTGTGTGTGTGTGTGTGTGTGTGTGTGTGTGTGGTCCTGGTAAACCCTATGTTATGTGGACAAACAAAAATGGCAATATCTGAAATCCTTGTCCTTGTGGTAACATGTTTTGGTCCCCATGAGGAAAACGCTTTAAAAGCTGAAGATAAACAGCTTAAGTGAATTTTTTTTTTTTATGTAAAAATGCAGAACGTTTTCTGTGATTGGTAGGTTAAGGTTTAGGGGATAGAAAATGTCATGTTAATTCTAGTATGACCCTCAATACATGAGTTGGGTGTTTTACTAGTATTAATTCTATATTTATCTAAATTATATCCTATCTAATAGAGCATCATATGACATGGACATTTTTTACATTCACTATTCTTCCTTTTTTTCTGTTGATATATATTAGTATATATTATATGTGTATTATATTAGTATATATTATATGATATATATCTTACAATCTACAAATAAAAATCTAGTTTTTTTTAGTGACTTTTGCATGATAATAAGTGCGATGAATTATAATCACTGCTTCAGTGCCTGAAAAGTGCCCTTTAATGCCATCTAGTGGTTAAAAGCTTCTGCTACGCCTTCATTTTTAATCTTGGTAACAATAATATATTTGATCAATAATAACATTAACACACATTATTGCATTAGGCTATAAATGACTAGTTTATAAGTTAATTAGGCTAAATCTAATCCTTTTCCACATCCTTGGTTTACAGCACCACTGTACTGCATTCAATTTACATTTATAATGTTACAAAAATATATTTCAAATGAATGCAGTTCTTTTTGACTTTCTATACCTAAACTGAAGACTTTGCCAATCACAGGATTAAATTACATTTATATTAAGATTGATATTAAGAATATATTATAATATTTCTCAACAAATAACAAATATATACAGTAGTGGCCAAAAATGATGTCCGGAGGGGATTCGTTTGGGGATTTGTTTTTAACGACCCAACAAATTCGGTTAAACCATCAAAATATTAGGAGAATATTTATATTTTTATTTATTTATTTAATTTTTTTTACAGTTTTTTCCATTTGCTAACACACTAAAATGACTTGCACAGCACACTTATTTAAACTGACACACAGAGAGCAAAACCTCTACTCATGTCTCCTAAAGTCTAAACACATTTTCTGCTTTACACACTTTTTGCAATTGAAAATGGCACTTTTTAAATGCACTGAACACGGTTCTCTGCATAAGACACAACAATCTGACAGTCACATGTTTGCCATTTCAAAACACTGCCATTAAAAATGACACTACATGAGCTAACTGGCCAATACATGTGCCACCTGGCCAAACACCTCAATGGTTAATTGTTAACACTTCCATCAGGATGTAAGCACTATGAAAAGGCCGCAGGTGAGTACCTTTTTTTGTTTTTACAACAACATCGGAAGACGTTGCAGAGAGAGGAAGAGGAAGAGGGAGGATGTCATTTTCTTTTCAGTGTACAGTTTTTTTTGTGAGCATATTTTTGCTCAGTCCAATGTAAATACATCTGCTGTGCATATGTTGCACTGACTTGTTTGGTGAAAATAAAAAAATAAAAAATGTTTCAACACCATGTGTGTGTGTATCTGCAAATATTTCTGTGCATGTGAACAATCTAAAGAATTTTCTACAATTTGAACTACATATTTTAGTATTATGGCAAAGTATAATAAAGATGAGAGTGCTTTTCAGTGTTGGTTAGACAAAAATCTGGTAATATGAATGAAGTGTGTGCCATTTTGTGCAAAGGTTTGATTTTGATAAGGCTATATGTAGTTTTGGTTGCAGTGCTTCATTTTGCAAGATATATGAGGTATTTTGCCTCATATATTTTGCCAAAAAAGGAGCAAGCTACAGCTCACAGGAAAAAGCATACACTGACTACAACATAATCAGTTATCTATATTTGCTGGTTCTCTATTGTTTTTCCATGTGTTCATAATTTCTTTGTATGACAGCCTTCTGGCCAATAAATTATGTCCACACAATTTGGCATGTTTCATTGTGTTACCACAAATAAAACAATTGACTCCAAACCCAACTATGCAATATGCTACAAAAGTCTTTTTTTGAATTTTGAATAAATGGTGAATATCTCAATTTTCACTTTTGGCCACTACTGTATAAAAATGTTTTTTTGGTCACACTTTAGATTAGGGTCCAATTCTAACTATTAACTATGACTTTTGCATAAATAAACTCCTAATTACTGCTTATTAATAAGGTAACTACCTTAGTATGTTGTTAAGTTTAGGTATTAGTTAGGATTAAGGGATGGAGAATAAGGCATTAAAGGATATTGATGAATTCTGTCATCAATTCACCCATCAATTACTTTAAACATATTTTGAAGAATGTTTGTAACCAAGCAGTTGCAGGGCACAATTGACAATCCCCATACTATGGAAGTCAATGGTGCCCCACAACAGTTTGGTTACCCTTATTGTTCAAAATATCTTCCTTTGTATTCAGCAGCACAAAGACATTCATACAGGTTTGGAACAACTTGAGGGTGAGTAAATAATGGCAAGAATTTTCATTTTTGGGTGAACCATCCCTGTAATATTAAGTACTAATAAACATCCAATATCCTATATACATGCTAATAAGCAACTAGTTAACAGAATTGGACCCTAAAATAAAGTGTTTCTTGATATTTAAACATAGTTATTGAGCACTGTGTACAAGCCTGCACAGTTACCCAGATGCCACGCTCCACAGGCTAAAGGAAGTGCCCGCTTCCCCGTTCGCGCTAGCCAAGGGAAACTCGCATTCTGGCTCACGCTCACAGAATGCAGCCAACAAACCTGCTGCTGGGTCACACAATGTGTGTAAACAACATGACAGTGTTCCCCCAGTCACCTCCAGAGAGGCCTGACCTTCACATGGATTTCACATAGCAACACAGAGCCATGCTAGCAGCAAAGCTGTGCTTGTGTGTTTGCTTATTTTGGTGTAAGGATTTATATCAAAGAAGCTTATGGTGAATTTGGTAAGATGCATGCAGCAAACAAACTTTTGACATGCTAAATGGATAATGAATGTGGATCGAAAATGTCTTTGTAAATACATTTTGACCGAGACAGTGCAGTGCATTGACTAGCTACTATGCTAATATGATGCATTATAAATGCAATATGTTGTCATGATACTCTGAAAGAGTCCAGTGTTTATAATTTATGCAAGCAATGCTAGACATTTCATGCTTGACAGCGCATTGAATTCACACTGTGCATGGGAGCTGATGAAGGCTCTTATATGCGCTATCTTGTAGGGGAGAGCGGGGCACAGCCTAACACTTTTTGACTTTCTCAGTTTGTGTAAATCCTCTTGGGGTTCAGAGTATCTATTTTTTCCCACATTATATCGAATACAATTATGTGGTTTTGTTTCATTAATACAGTGTATACTTTTTCTTGATTTCAAAAATACAATTATTAACTTTTTCATATAAAATAATGTCATTTTTAATAATTAAAAATAAACAAAGTTTTGAGTTTGACAATAAATACATCGCAAAACACAACTTTACGGCATAGTTCAAAACAATAATTAACAATTTCTGAGCATTGACTCATGGTTTCTCAATATAATTCATAAAAGTATAGAATTCATAAAAGTATAGAATTCATAAAAGTATAGAATAGAATAGAATAGAATAGAATAGAATAGAATAGAATAGAATAGAATAGAACAGTTCTAATAGGGGCTCATTGTAACGCTGTGTGACAACATGCCTCACCTGCATAACTGGGATTTAACTTGTGTCTTCTGCTGTTAGATCAGCATTAAAGAATTATCTCAACTGGTAAATAACAGATATAAGATTAAAATAATATCAGATTTGTCTAGATTTAAATAAACACAAATAACAGAGGTTAGTTCACCCAAAAATGAAAATTAGCCCATGATTTACTCACTCTCAAGTCATCCTAGGTGTATATGGAGCCCTGCACATGACATGCAAGAAAAAGAAAAGTAAATTGTGCACTTCTCCTTCTGAAGCGAAGTGGCGCGTTTGTGTAAGAAAACCAAGCAGTTCACTTCAGAAGGCCTTTATTAAACCCCCCGGAGCTGTGTGGAGCAGTTATATGATGGATAGATGCACTTTTATGGACACGACCATTCACTGCCATTATAAAGCATTGAAGAGCCAGGACATTTTAAATATAACTCCGGTGAACTAACCCTTTAGGTAAGAGATGTACTTCTGCTATGGTTAAATAAATGTTCAGTGATATCTTCCAAAGATTTCTGAACGTTGGCACAAATATACGTTGTATTTTTTTTTCAATATAATATTGACAAGGCAACTAGTAAATACAATATGTTTCGTCCTCCAGTCGTGTGTGGAAAGTTTTAAACCATACGTGTTACAGCACCCCTACTCCACCTCCATGTCTATCTTTCTTTCAAAGTTCTTCTCTTTCCCATGAGTTTGGCCGTAAAATATAGTGGCTCACTCAAAAATGTTTGTTCTCTGACGGAATGTTGAAGCTGAAATATATTTCAGCGCAAAATCAAAACAGACCTAAACTTTACAAATGTTGGCAAAAATTTTCGAATGGTGTACACATTACAGTTCAGTAATGTTCATGTTCCAGTTCAGACTAGTGAAATGGAAATCATGGAGTGGAGCTGGAGCTGAGTAATTACCGAACACTATACAGCTCCACTCCTGTTTGCTGCTCCGATCCAAGCTTTCACTCTGTGCATTGCTCCGTGACACAAAGTTAGATGCCTATCTATCTATCTATCTATCTATCTATCTATCTATCTATCTATCTATCTATCTATCTATGCAGTCACTAGTCCTATTCTACGGGTTAATACAATAGGGGGTTACAGGAGCCTATCAATAATTGCTGCCTACTAGATTTAAACCAAGTTAGAGGAAAATTTTCAGAGAATCTGAGGGAAAATTAGAGGTTAAATTATAAAATACTATTATGTTTTTGCTTGCACATTCTTGTGGTCTCTGAGACCCCGATCGTGACATTGGCTTTGAAATACTGCGTAAGCTGCATATGTGCTGATGGAATGACCCCACCATGAGAATCCAGTCTAAGTATGGAGGAATTAGCTCATACCTTGCTGAAGGGAATCCTCAGTGCTTGCAAGCTCCCCACCGCCGCCACCACCGTCGTCTGGAGTTTTGCGTTTCTTCGACATTGGCGGTCTAGTATGATGCGATCTCTGTTGTGTACTCGTTCTTGGCTCAAAGGGAGTATACGAATGAGGACGATAAACACTCAATTGTCTGAACGAGCACATAAAATTTGCAGGATGTTGACAGTTGAAACCTTCACAAAGCTCGATCCCCATTCATTCAGGCATCCACAGTTTCCAATTCTCTCCACTACGAAACAAACGCAACGGGAGCGAAAGTTGGCATGGTGCGCGGGTGATGATGCTGGTAGAGCAATGTGTGAATTAAAAAAAAAAGAAAACGAAGAAGAAGAAAGAGAGGACAAAAACGAAAATATGTTAAGCTTCGGGCTTAAAGCATAAGAAACACGCACGGATTTGGATTTTCCCCTGACAAATGAGAGATGTTGCTACAAAAGTGATTTGAGCATCACGTGTGCCCGGGATTATACTGAAGCAGAAAAGTACGCATCCACGACATGTTGCAACTCAAATCGCGCTCGTATCTTCGCAGAAGCACGAACACCCACAATGTTGACCATGTTATTGTGATGCACAGCAGTACTAACATTTTCAGGTATGTTAGACGTCTCAATAACAACTGTCCACCTGTTAGTCAGCCGAGATCGCCTTACAGCCAGTGAACTTCTTGTAAACGAGCCGATTTGAAAAGTCACCGTTGTCTGTTAGCCTACTCAAGTCAACGTAGAAACAAGAGTCATCAAGGGAGATTTTCTCTTTGTCTCTTTCTCTGGGTCCAGTTTAGAGCGCTAGTAGAGCTCCAGTCGATACCACCAGATACTGGACGGACTGTACCTTTGCTCTTACACAGAACTCATCTGTCCAGCGATGCATTAACGATGTTCGCCTTGTGTTGAGAACGCTCTTCTCAAAACTTCTTAGTCCGGTTGCTAGGAAACCACCTCGGATTCATGATTGTAACGCTCTTGATTTTAAGTGACTTAAACTTTGCGCAGAGATAGTTTTCGTATTTTTTGAGCGTAAACGCTCTCTCTCTCTCTCTCTCTCTCTCTCTCTCTCTCTCTCTCTCTCTCTCTCTCTCTCTCTCTGTGTGTGTGTGTGTGTGTGTGTGTGTGTGTGTGTGTGTGTGTGTGTGTGTGTGTGTGTGTGTTTGGTGGCACGAAACAGTTTAAGAATTCTGTATAAATAAAGGCTCCATCATCAGCATCATCATCAGGGCTTTAGCGTTTCCAGAGAGAGGATGACGTCAGTAGCCTCCTCCGCAAGTAGTGCCACGGCTACAGTTTAGATTGACTCAAAAGATAATCTCGCGCATTTTACGCAATAGCATTCGAAATGACCCGGTTGTCTGCAAACCTCACGTGCTAGCCCCAAAAGCCAGATGGCCTTTTTTTTTTTTTTTTTTTTTTTTTTTTGTCCACGTTTAAAAGAAAAGAGCCAAAGAAAAGTAAAGCAAAGAAAGTTCCAGTCAGTCACTTTGTGTGCAATATTCACACGTTTTAGGTGATGTGCTCATGTGAGGCATTGTTCTATGTTGGCGGATTTAAACTATTTCCCCCCCAGCAGTTACCCATATGTAGGTTATCTTTAACCTTGTTGTTTTTTTTTTTTTTTTTTTTTTTTTTAATCATTTTCAAAAAAATCGTGTGTGCTGAAAAAAAAACAAAAAAACAAATCAGTTAATGTTTTACCAGAACACATTCTAAATTGCACGTAAATGCGCACGTAAATGCCCCCAAAAAAAAAAAAAAAACCCCCCACAAGATATTTGTTGTTGCTATGGACTACGTTTACGGGAGTGATGTAGAAGTATTCACCCAGAACTCGTTCGCACAGAACACGTGCTTTGCTTTGAAAGCAGTGAAATGGGGAAAAACGCAAGGTTTCAAGAAGCGTTTAAAATAAAAAGCACGTTTTAAAGCCCAATTTATACTTCTCCGTTGAGTGTACGCCGTAGCTATGTCATAGGCTGTTTGTTGCACGCGTAGCCTACGATATCAAAAAATGTACCTCTCCAAAAATGTACAAACCCGATTCCAGAAAAGTTGGGACAATGTACAAATTGTGAATAAAAACAGAATGCAATGATGTGGAAGTTTCAAATTTCAATATTTTATTCAGAATGCAACATAGATGACATATCAAATGTTTAAACTGAGAAAATTTGAAGATGGAGATAGAGATTTTGAAGATGCTGAAAATAATAGTTTTGAGAACATGTTTGAGATCGCGAATATGAGCCAGATGCTGAATGTACTGGGAAATGAGCTCTGATGAGGACAGTGATGATGGTATAAAACATCTGCTCAGACTGAACCCTTCCAAGCTCCAAAAGGTAACAATATATGCTTTTATTCTTTTGTAATTGTTACTCTAATTTCAGGAGAGTTTTAAATTATCATGACAGGTAGAGATCGATCCGTATGTATCCGATATAGATATGGGTTGCTAAAGAAACAAATATGTACGAATGATTCGCGAAAGAGTCATGCATTTAAGGGTTAAGTGATATAATTTTTAGAGTAAGAAAAAAAAAGTGTTTTTAAGTTTGTTGTTTTGCAGAACATCACAGTTATATATGATATGAGAATAGTAAGGCCTGTAGTTAGGGAGAACATGAGGAAAATATACATATATTTCAGAATGACATTTCTAGTCTGTGGGGTAAAACGCCCCCAGGGCGCATCTTCTCACTATCATAATTACTGTAGTTACCATGTTCTGAACATCACATCCTTTGTTTTTCCATAAAATGTAATTTAATTTAAGAGGTTGAAAAAATACATTTTTTAATACATATTCATATGTATCTACTGTTGGTTTAGTCTTTTTTATTTTAAGCTAAAACTGCTTGTACTCTGATTTTGGTGTAAATGTATGAAGCAAATTGCTTAGTCAGAGTGGGAGCATTTTACCACCTGTGGGTCAGATCACCTCCGCAAAGTGCATTAAAATCGTTTGATGCACAGTTAGCCGTGGATTATCCTGTTTATGCCATGATAATTTGCCAACACTGACAATTTTAAGATGTTATTGGTGGTTATTTTCGTCAGTTACAGCCATAGACCATAAAAAAATACGGACAACGCGTCTTCACTACCTTCCACTTAAGAAAAGTGAAGCCGCCAATGTCCGAATATGACGCTGACATCTTGCGCAGATTTGGGACCGAGTCTGCGCAGTATTGACCTCGGGACCGGAGTCTGCACAGTAGAGAGCAGGAAGTAGAGCCGCGATTCTCTCTGAGAGCCCACCCACACTCTCGCAGATGCAGAACAATTCATTATGTTGGTGTGAAATAAACAGTTATGGAAATGTAGAAATTTAAGCTAAAATTCCAATCTCCTCCCGAAAATCCCCCAAAAAGTCTGTTAGTGCCTCAGTGACAACTTCACTCAGAGAAGCTGTCAATCTCAGCTGTCAATCATGACGTCACACCGCCCGTTTTTATAGCATCAAATAACTAACTAAATCCAAACTTATTTAAAAAGGAACACTTGAAATGAATCATTGTGATAAAAACTGCATAAAATGACAGAACCCATCTTTAGGAAAAAATTATTTGAAGTGTAATTTGTTTGTCTCACGTCCATTAGAATACATGGAGGGGTGGAGGTTATGAGCTATACTGAGACCAGCCACCTGGGGGCGATCGAGACGCTTTGGCTTCAGTTTTCAACACGAGTGCGGCAGGCTTGGTTACAGCTCGTTAGATCCAGCATTCTCTCCGCTTTGAATCAGACACAGAGACTGAATCTGAAATCGCCCCCTAAACCCTCATTCACTATTCCCTACTTTAGTTCACTAATACAGTTCACTTGAAGGAGTGAATGAAAACAAGTGAGTGAATTCGGAAAGCCGTTGTGTGTACATCGGCTGTACACTCGTTATTGCGGTGCAATGTGGGATTGAATGAGTGCACTCAATAACATCCACTATGATTTCGGACACCACTACAAATGGCTGTCCCCTCAAATAGTACCCTATTTAAGGGTGTAGGGGGCGATTTCGGATTCAGCCAGAGATAATGTGCATAAGATTACATTTATTTGAATTAATTATTGAGAGAGAGAGGAGAGAGGGAGAGAGATGCATTTGTTCAGCGTCTGTCTCCATTAACAATGAAGCTGCATGAATTTAACTACTTCAAAATAACAATGTAAACCCCTTATTGCTGAGAAATATAATGTAGCGATTTATTACTAAAAGTCACAGGACAGTGTTAATAAATTTCTGTGCTCCTGAATGTTTTTGTGTGTGCGCAGCATGATCTCCGCTCTGTGTGCGAGTGACGTAGGCCTATGTGTGTGAAAACAGCACATTAATATAGAACAGTGATTCAACTGACTTGGAACTACCTGTGTTTTAAACGATTTTATTGCACACCTTCCAGCCAATCAGAATCGAGTATTCAGACAGACCATGATATAATTGGTTTATAATTTATGTCATTGTCACATTACTCAGTCAGTAGCATGTGAAAGTATAATTACACTGAAACTAATGTTACCAAATGAAACCATATTGTAAATTGTTACCGAAAAATTTATTAATTGATTTGCATGGCCAGTTATATTAATGCACCACTCTGATCCAGGTTGAATTTTTTACTTGCGTGATCTGGGAACACTTTTATCAGGATTTCAGTGACATGACAGCTGTCACTTAAGCGTCACTTGGCTCCTGAGTTGTTACCAAATTGTCTCAGGTCCAAAATCATCTTGCTCTAAACAAATCATCAATACGGCCCACTTCAGAATAATAATTGAGACAGTTAAACACAAGTTCAGTTCGTGAACACCTTTAGAGGCACAAGGCAGCAGGTTTGTAGATGTAGAAGTATTTTGTTTGGAATAAATCGTAGGCAAAACGGCATAGAGTACGCTTTCACAGATGTAGCTTATGGTATGCAACTGTTGGGCAAATAATTTCAGATTTTTATTAACAGTCCAGTCGGAGAAAACAAAGACAAATCCAGTAATAAGCGACTGCTGTGTGATGTAACATGGGCTACTTCGTAATCCTGGACATAAATAATACACATTCATAACTCTGTATTTTGTATTTAACCGGGGTGCATTGTCACTATCTCAGATCACCCTAGCACTGCGAGTGACGTTCGCCTTCAGTGTTTTCTGTGGGCAAACAGGCTGCAAGCGCTCCCCAACCCCCCATTCACTGCAGCTCTATTGACGTCAGAGCTGCTTGCGTCAATGCTCTCTCTTTGACAGAAAGAGTTTTTTTTTTTCTTGGATCCTAATAGGATTATTATAGAAAAATGCCCACAGGCCTTTTCTGTGCTGGTAATACGGCATTTTCAGCCACACGTGTGATGCATTATATTAAAATGTGAACTAGAGCTATAATGTATAATCTATAAGTGTGACTACTCTCTACACATCCATGTAGCATATAGGCTTTATGTGCTTGAAATCTAGGCCTGCTATTCACAACATTACAAATCAGGGACATATTTTTGCAATACAGCACAGATTAAATAAAGTGTCAATGCCTTGTGTTTTCTAGTAGGGTATTAGAATATTACTGCCACCCCCCTCTGAGATCACATTAGAAAGCAGAATTAATCCTTTCCATGTTAGAGCAATATGAATCTATGACGTCAAGGGTTTTAATTTGTTCATTATTTTTTTTTTTTTTTTGAAGGCTTTACTACTCTACTAGTGCAGCATTATAAATGCTTTGCTCTTGCGTGATATGGTGTGAGCAGTTCAGGAGTGATTTCCAAACTGTTCCTTTTTTCATTGTCCTTTATCAGTATTTAAGTGCATTTTCTGATTTTAGATGCTTGTTTGGTTCATAGAGTGTTCCAGTAGTGCTAAAAAAGCCAACACAGCATTTTGCATTGGCTACTACAACACATTATAATATATTCTGGTCGTCAAATTTGATTGGCTGACCAGTGTTATTCAGTCCAACATCACTGGAACAAGTTCACAGATTTTCAAGACAGAATTTCAGCATATTCATTAGGCACAATTTATAATTCAGTTTTAACAGTAACATTTTAGTCTATGCATACAGCCGAATGCATAGCCTCTCAAAGGTGATGTTTTCCTGTCTTACTGCTGCTCCCCATGCCATGCAACAATGCTTTGTTAACCCAGTGTCAGGATACACACACTGGACAAGGTTATTGTTGAACACAAGAAGGCTTTATTTGAACCACACGGCACTGAGCGGTGATGAAGAGTAGAGTTCAGAGTAGAGACAGTCTTATGGCCAATGGAGGAACACAGGAGTACTGGGAAAGCCAGCGGTTGGAGTCTTTGACGATAGGAAGGAAACCAATACTTTGGTAAGCGTCATAAGGAGTCTGGAGATAACTTCAGGGAGATTTGTGGAGAACAGGTAAGTGGGTCTTTCCTAGTTCGAGGCCAGATGCTGACTGAAGGTGAGTGCTGGTGTTTTATGGTGAGTGGTGATGAGGTGATTGGATACAGGTGTGGGTGGTTTTTAATACTCGGGTGATTGCGATCGCTGTGTGAAGGAGGAGAGAGACTTGCTGAACTGTCACACTACCCTCCTCTTCTGGATCCGCTGAAGCAGACCCGTGGACCCCGACGCCGTGGTGGACGGCCACGTGGTCAAGGAGCAGGTCGACTCGGATCGCTGCAATGGAACTCAGCAAGGAGAGATGGATCAAGGATGTCCTCCTTGAGTACCCATGACCTCTCTTCAGGGCCGTATCCTTCCCTATCCACTAGGTACTCCAGGCGACCACCTCAACGTCGGGAGTCCAGGATTTCTCAAACGAAGTAGGTCATCGGCTTCGACAGGTGGTTCGGGGGGCATGTCTTCCTGGCCAGACTCTGTGGAGGGAGTACAAACAGGAGGATAGTGAGGTTTGAGCAGTGAGACATGGAATACTGGATGGATGCGGTAAGGAGGTGGTAGCTGGAGTTTGTAAGTGATGGGGGTGACCGGTTGTTCGACCTGGAAGGGACCGATGTAGCGAGGACTCAACTTTCTGCAGGGTAGACGCAGACGGATGTCTCAGGTTGAGAGCCAGACGAGTTGTCCCGAATGGTAGATGTGTGTCTCTCTTCACCGGACATCAGCGTAATGGGTGTGTCTGCAAACTGCCCACTAGAGATGATGATGAGCCCCATCCCCTCACTCTCCCAGAATCAATGGTTGACGGAGGGTACTTCTGAAGGCTCACCTGACCAGGGAAACAGAGGGGGTTGAAAACCAAGGATGCATTGGAAAGGAGTGAGACCAGTGGTTGACTGATGGAGGGAGTTGAGCATACTCAGCCCAGGCAATGAACTGGTTCCAGGAATTCTGGTGGTGCTGGCAAAATGTCCGGAGAAAGCGGTTGATCTCCTGTACCTTCCTCTCCGTCTGTCCATTGGCTTGAGGATGGTAGCCTGATGTTAAGCTGACGGTGACACTCAGGAGGGAGAAGAAAGCCTGCCACACACAGGAAATAAACCTGAGGTAAAACCTGAAAAACATTGTCACTCGAAAAACCTGAGTGAACAATGACTCTGCCGTGGGAAGTCCTTTTTGAGGGGTTAGTTTGCAGGTTTTAGAGAATCTGTACAATCAGAATACAAATGTTACCCTCCGAGGGAGGTAGGTCGATGATGAAATCCACCATGGTCATCTGGGAAGAGGAAGGCGTTTACCCGATGGTAAGTGACGAGGAACTTTGGTCATCATACAGAGTTGACAGCCTTGAACAAACCGCTTGATGTCCCTTGCCATGCCAGGCCACCAGAATTGATGTTGAAGGAGTGAAAGGGTTTGAGAGGTCCCCACAGAAGAATGTGCTGAACCAATGATTTGGGTGCGAAGGGCTTGAGGAACATAACGGCAGTTGGCAGGACACCCCGGCGGAGCAGGTTCGAGGCAGGAGGCTGTCCAGATCCCTTTGGATGGGGTTAACAAAGACACTGGAAGGAAGCAGAGTCTTGCGGAGTCTCTTGAGAACCTCTGTGACATGGTGGTGATGTTCTACCATATTATGGGAATAAATAAGGATGACGATGTAAATGAGTACGAATTTGTGTAGGAAGTCTCGGAATACCTCGTTCATGAAATCTTGGAATATGGGAGGAGCGTTGACCAGGCCATATGGCATCACAAGATACTCGTAGTCCCCCGAGGGTGTGATGAATGCAGTCTTCCATTCGTCTCCTTCTCGGATAAAGATCAGATTATATGCACTGCGCAGGTCTAGTTTGGAGAAGACGGTGGCTCCACGGAGATGTTCAAGGGCAGCCGGCATGAGGGGAAGAGGATATCCGAATTTCGTGGTTATTTTGTTTAAGGCGCGATAATCTATGCATGGCCGCAAACCGCCATCTTTTTGCCACAAAGAGGAAATTGGAAGCAGCAGGAGAAGTGGATGGTCGTATATGTAGCCTTGTTTAAGAGCCTCATCAATGTACTCTTCCATGGCCTTCTGTTCAGGGATGAACAGTGGTTACATGTGACCACGGGATACTGACTCACCCGGAACCAGGTCGATGGCACAGTCCTATGGTCAATGTGGTGGTAACTCTAAGGCTAGTTTTGGGCAGAAGACGTCTGTGTAGGGCTTATAGCAGGCTGGAATGCTGATGGACTGCTTCTCTAGCGGACTTTCTATAGTCGTCAAGTTTATGGGAATTGTCACTGGAGGTGGACATGTGGGTCGAGGAAGTCGAGGAAAACAGGAAGGGAAGCAGTTGGGACCCCACATCAGAACGTCTCCATTATGCCATGAGACTTCAGGATGGTGTTGAATTAACCAGGGGAGGCCCAGGATGATCGCTGCTGTGGAACCCTCCAGAACCAGAGGAGAGAATATTTATTCATGCAGGCAGCCCACTTGCATGATTACTGATTTTACTTGGTGTTTTACATACTCTCGATTCAAACTTCATCCAGTCACAGATTTAACCTTTAACCACTCGCATGGTTGTGAGGTGGTGCTGCCTGCAGAAGTCGCTGGAGATGAAGTTGCCAGATGACCCAGAGTCGATGAGGGCCATGACTGTAACAGAGTTCAGCAGCAATCAACGTCACATTGGTGGACAATGGTGAGGATGTAACAGCTGGATTTAGGACTGAACTCACCAGTAGACGGGGAGGACAGATGGAACAAGTCCTGATGTGATGATCACTTGCCCCACAGTATAAACAGAGATTTTGGGTCAGCCGGTGAGCTCTCTCTGCAGGTAATAGGCGCGCATGATCGACTTGCATATTCTCTGGTTCTGGGCGATCTCTCTGGCTAGAGGTGGTGGGAGGACTGCAACCTGGGCAACTCGTCATAACAGCCTTGAGCGCAATGATCGACATGGAAAGAGTGCTGGATGATGGATGTCCCTCCTTCCTTCCGGGTTTCCGCACCAATGTAACACAGGTCTTTGATATGTAAAGAAGGAGGCGGGAACCGGCGAACGTTCAACAACTTTAATCCAAAACAAACTAAAAGTAAAAGTGCAGGCAGCCCCTCACAGACACAAATAACAAAACGTAAACCAAACATAATGTAAAAGTCCAGGCCTGGTGCTCTCTCGTCCTTCACTGGTGTCACTCGTCCTTATATGCCTCCGGGCTCCCTCATGAGAGGACTCGAGACCAGTGTGCCTCGCAGGTGATGCTCATTCTCAATCACGCTCGCTCCTCCCATGTCTCTCGCTTCCCAGCCTCGCCACATATTTATTATAAGTAATTTATTATAAGTTATAAGTCATTTCTCAGGTGGTAATGTGGATCGCTATGAATTTAAGGAGTGCTGGTCTGGTCTGGTCTTGGTCTCAACTCGGTCTCGGATTAGGTGGTCTTGATTACAACACTACATCAGGACACAAAATTTTAATTCTAATGAATGTGAAAATGTATTAGTTCATTTTTTTTGATTAAGGATTGTGCCTTAAAAAAATATTTTTTTGCCAAAAATTATAGCCTAATTATTTTGTTTTCTTTCGTGAAATATCTCTTATCAGGGCTAAACTAGCCTATATGCATTAGTTAACATTACACTAGCATAATAATAATAATAATAATAATAATAGAGGCTATTTTCATAACAATGAAGTATTATTGATAACAGCCAGCCTAACATACCTGTGTAGCGTATGGACGGTGCTCATAAATGATCAACGGACCAATACTTTGATTAGTTATAATGACTCAAACAAGACCGGCGCCGTGAAGTCTACAGACCGACAGGTTAACGGTGCTAAAAGGACACAAACCATGCCTCGTGCAGCCCACGAGAGACTATTATAAATAACAGCCCCCACCCTCACACATACCAAAGGACATCCGAATAGATTATATGACTTTTAACTTAGTTATTTTTCATTTTAGGTGTGCTGTGTTCCTGTATGTATGCATGCTTTTGTTATAACCATTTTAGATGTGTTTGATAGGTTAGAAACTTATAGCCAGTGAATGTTTAAGGAAGAATGACGTCAATCCTCGCTGCCTTTAACTCTTAAGTTAAACTCCCCATGCTTGGTCTCGAAATCTTTGTCTCGCAATTTGTAGGGCGGCTAGGTGTGTTGTGTGGTACTATGATGCATCAAACTCTTTCTTTTATGCCAAAACCCCAAAGTCTGCATACCAAAACCCCCAAGTCTGCTTATCTAAGAGAGCCATAAACATGTTAATGAGGCAAGACTCAAAGACAAAGGAAGATTTCCCGCTTCTGAGTTCCTTCGCTCTGATTGGCTGTTCCGACAAAAGAGGCGTGCCCCGTCATGGCCCTTTAAGACGGTCTACAAACGCTTCTTCTCTCTCTTCTCCTTGCTTCTTCTTCTTGCCATCTCTTCTTCTTGCCCTCTTCGCTCTTCTCTTCGTCCCGCTTCGCCCTTCGCCTTCTTCGCCATCTTCCAACGGATCTCATCACACAAAGGAACCAAAGTTGAATTTCCCGCGGACTCCAAAGACACACCCTGCAAGATTCAAACACGGACCGGATCGCGGAATTTCCCTACACACACAAACTCGCGATCAAGGAAACATATGCAAGTATCCCTTAAGCTGTCGTTATAAAGTCTTGAGCTTATACCAATAAGTTGGACTGATTTCTTGCTTGTGCTCATAGGTTGTGTCTGTAATAACACAGTTTCCTTTGTCTCTCTCTCTCTCTCTCTCTCTCTCTCTCTCTCTCTCTCTCTCTCTCCTCTCTCTCTTCCTTCCTTCTTTCAGTTAATTTGTGTATGTTTGTTTATTGTTTGTTGATTTATTAAAATATATATATTCACACGTGATTGCGCTTGAGTTGCTCATCCATAGGTCCCTTTTACATTGAACCGACCCTGTTACAAATTAAAAGAAAGATACTTCTCCTGGCCAGAGAAGTGTTGTTTAAGAGTTATTAAAAGGGAGATATTTGGTGGACAATTATCCATCCTTTGAACTCAATTCTAGAATCAAAGAAATTTCTAAAAGTTGAATCAAGCCCTAGATATTAATAATTGTTATAATCCGTTATAATCAACTGTTAATATCCAGATTCCCCTCTGTGCTGATTTATGCATGTTTGATCGTGACACGATTAAACGCATGCATAAATCCCGCACCATTTCCCCTGGGGCTCGATCTCGCTACACCTGGAAGTTCATGCTTTTGGAAGTTCAACACAAAGTTTCTCAGGGGAACGTAAAACATTTGTAAGAGAAAGCAAAAAGCATTGACAAATAATTTTTCCTCACATCTCATATATTTCTTTCTTCACCATGCATGTCCCACAGAACAGTTGTTAACAATACATTTCTGCGCTACTGAATGTGTCTGTGTGCACACGATCTGCGTGTGATGTGCAAGTTACTATCTGTATGTGTGTATGTTACAATGCAACTTACAACGATTAACTTACGTGTACAATCAGCTGTTTAAAATATGCATTCACCCGATCAACTCTGAGCATCCAGATGATATAACCAAACATATCTTGCTGAACGCTCTCAGAGTATGCATTTATTTGTCATTTTAACTGTTGGAAACTGAGTGTAAAAGTGGACTTTGAAGATTTATTTTCCTTTTGCGCTCTCTATAGGCCATGATCAGACATCAAGCTTAAAACGTCATGGCAGAGCATTAAAGTCTGTGCATTCCCTACTTCCAGCAATACACAGTGTCTACACAGCTTTTTGTGTCTAAAGACCAAAAATGCATTGCTTTGCTGACGTCACATTCCCATTCTCTACATTCCATTTGATAGCATGCGCATACACATGCACACTAGAAAGTTTCACACTTTCACACTGTTTCACTCCAGAAATTTTGACTGATAAAAAAAAGTATTTGTATTAATTTAAAATAGATTTTTTTCTTAACCCCATAACACAAATGCGGTCGCCACTTGTTGCATTCTCTAGTAGTTTGTTCATTTTATTCAGAAACAAATCACAGATACCCCTTTTCCACCAGAATGTTTCATTTTCTGGAGCCAGAGCCTATTCTCATCCAGGCAAACTTTCCACAGCCTTGAGGAACGAACGGTGATGTAACGCATATTGTTTACCTGACTATAACCAGTCTAAAATCAAACAGTGCATGTCCGGTGTTTGTGCAGGCAGTACCTGTTTTCCTGCTCACAGTACTGGAAATAATTCCAGTGTACCGGAAGCTCACATAAATTCCTGGTACGCTCATCTGTCTTTTTTTTGCGCAGTGGCACCAGGAAGGCCCGGAACCCGCACCAGAAACATGTCAGTGGAAAAAACGTTATGAGGGTGCTTCTAAAATTTGTGAGGGTTGTACAAAAGACCCCCAATGAGTCAAACATGTATATACACTCACCTAAAGGATTATTAGGAACACCATACTAATACTGTGTTTGACCCCCTTTCGCCTTCAGAACTGCCTTAATTCTACGTGGCATTGATTCAACAAGGTGCTGAAAGCATTCTTTAGAAATGTTGGCCCATATTGATAGGATAGCATCTTGCAGTTGATGGAGATTTGTGGGATGCACAACCAGGGCACGAAGCTCCCGTTCCACCACATCCCAACGATGCTCTATTGGGTTGAGATCCGGTGACTGTGGGGGCCATTTTAGTACAGTGAACTCATTATCATGTTCAGGAAACCAAATTGAAATGATTCGAGCTTTGTGACATGGTGCATTATCCTGCTGGAAGTAGCCATCAGAGAATGGGTACATGGTGGTCATAAAGGGATGGACATGGTCAGAAACAATGCTCAGGTAGGCCATGGCATTTAAATGATGCCCAATTGGCACTAAGGGGCCTAAAGTGTGCCAAGAAAACATCCCCCACACCATTACACCACCACCACCAGCCTGCACAGTGGTAACAAGGCATGATGGATCCATGTTCTCATTCTGTTTATGCCAAATTCTGACTCTACCATCTGAATGTCTCAACAGAAATCGAGACTCATCAGACCAGGCAACATTTTTCCAGTCTTCAGCTGTCCAATTTTGGTGAGCTTGTGCAAATTGTAGCCTCTTTTTCCTATTTGTAGTGGAGATGAGTGGTACCCGGTGGGGTCTTCTGCTGTTGTAGCCCATCCGCCTCAAGGTTGTGCGTGTTGTGGCTTCACAAATGCTTTGCTGCATACCTCGGTTGTAACGAGTGGTTATTTCAGTCAAAGTTGCTCTTCTATCAGCTTGAATCAGTCGGCCCATTCTCCTCTGACCTCTAGCATCAACAAGGCATTTTCGCCCACAGGACTGCCGCATACTGGATGTTTTTCCCTTTTCACACCATTTTTTGTAAACCCTAGAAATGGTTGTGTGTGAAAATCCCAGTAACTGAGCAGATTGTGAAATACTCAGACCGGCCTGTCTGGCACCAACAACCACGCCACGCTCAAAATTGCTTAAATCACCTTTCTTTCCCATTCTGACATTCAGTTTGGATTTCAGGAGATTGTCTTGACCAGGACCACACCCCTAAATGCATTGAAGCAACTGCCATGTGACTGGTTGATTAGATAATTGCATTCATGAGAAATTGAACAGGTGTTCCTAATAATCCTTTAGGTGAGTGTAGTTAATTTGGAAGTGTTACTTATTATGTCCAGTAGGTGTGCTGTTTATTATTAATGTTACTTTGAGACTGTTACTTTGATGTTTCTAGTCACTGTTTAATATGCTAAGCTAATCATGACTGTTGGTGAAAGATGCCATTTGTGTAATAGTCTAGTGTTAAGTGACTATTCACGCTGACTGTTCAGACTGTAGTCATGTAATTGCTACAGTTGATTACTACAGTTAATTACTTTATTATTCTATTTCTACAATATATTATCATAATATTATTCTAATGTCCTAGCTTATGAGCATGCTGCTGTACTATTTTGTGATGGTGAGACTTTTCAGTCAATAATTATGCCTTCTCTCTGTTTATAGAACCCCACATACACACAAATGCATATTGTTTACAATCCAAAGAAAGCAAGCTTTGTATGCCATACCATGCTGATTGTTGATTCCTAACCATTCAAGTAAACATATCAACCTGATTCTGTCTTCCTGAGTCATGACTGACATCCTGTAGCGAATGTAACATTACCACCTGACAGTCATTTCTACCCTACTCTCAGCCTCAGACGTCACGCCCACGGACCATTGGCTGAACGTCTGATGCATATGGCACACTTTTCTGGAAACACTTCAGAGGCCTGTTGCATGAAGCTAGCTGAACAAACTCTAAGTTTCAGAGTAGATTTAGAGTTGACAAATCCAGATAAATCCAACTTGGTTTAGATCAACGGTCTCTCAAAGCTTGGTATAAACGTTCTCTGTCAACTCAAGTTTAATCCAGAGTTTGCGATTAACTCTAAAGCGCGTGCACCTGAAAGTGTGACGTGTGGCAAACAGCCAATCACAGTGTCCGTTTGATTCACTTCTCGCAAGAGAGACGATGCAATTCACTTCTCTTCTGAAGATTGAGAGATCGTTTTGAAAATTATCATGAAATTAAATGCATTTACAAAGCAGGAATGCTGCAGCGAAAGTTTGAGAAGGCAGCTGAAAGTATCTGACTGTATCAATGCATGATGTGAATCAAAGAAATATGCCTAATAATTATAGGTTCACAAAGAGCCCAAATGAATGAGTTATGAATGCATGTATTATATTTATATTCATATTTGGCTACTTGTCAATTCATATAATAATTATAGGAATATATTATATGAATTAAAAGCAATTATAATTCATATAATATAAATATAATAAATAATTAGCACCAAAAGATGAGCAATTTTGTCTCTAAAGTTTTTTCCACTATAAACTGCTTTAATTTGGAACGAGAGATACAGGGGGTGTGGCTTTATTGCATCTTTACTTGCAGCTGATTGGTCCAGTTTGAGTTTGCGATCTCTAACCCAGAATAAAATCTGCTCCAGAGCAGGTTAGCCTTGTAGTGTAAGTTACCATGGTGATGAACACTGCCAAAAACCAGAGTTTGCTCAAACTAATCTCGAACTTACCTGGGTAGCAACTGAAACCAGCTTTGTGCAACAGGCCACAGGAGTTTCGAAGTCGTCATCTGATGTTTACAACTGTGACAATGAGTGCTTACTAGGATCAACTAAACGCTGGATTTTTAAAAATATGAAGTTTGCGGCTTCATTGTTGCAGTAAACTTGCAAAAAGTTCTTGAATTAATATTTTATAGATTACTAATCTATTACTTTACATTTTCACACCCCTAAACATGATGCGAAACAAAACAAACTCATTTTTTTGTTACGTTACATGTCAGTCAAACGTCCTCTTGGGCGGTCCTTGACCATTGAAAGCTGCGACAGAGTCCAGACCTTCTGCCGTCAGTCTGAACGTCTGGCTACGCAAGACTATTTTCACCTCTTCCTAACAAAGTGGTCCTTCGATGTGATTTGCTACAGTGACAGTATCCCAGACAGCATGGTAACATTGATACAATGTTGAGTTTTGATCCAAACCATCATTCTGGTTGAGATTGACATTTCAATGTTTAAAGTATGTTGTATCAGCATTGAAATTGTGATGAAAGTCGACAGCACACATGGGTGGAGACGGTGACATTGAACTAACAGTGATTTGTAGTCGATGACCACAAGATCATGCAGGTGTGTATCTCTGCAGAACACAAGTGGGTGTTTCCCAATCAGTGGGGCGTTTTCAAACCACGATGGGCATTTTCAATCGCTTTATCTGATTTGCTCTAATCCAGTGGGGGCTTGGTTTAGGGGTGGGCCTTCATGAGTTTAGTCTGTTGAAAAATTGTTGAAAAACATCTATTGTAGTTTGAAATTGACCACTGATTGGTAAACGCCCATTTTGGTTTAGCATGTGTACTTCTCAGTAGCCTATTTGATGCTTCTTCATTAGAGAGAAAACACAGGTGCATCCTATATACAGTGTAGTGTGTTGAACCACCTGACATAAATGAGTTCTCTTGTACAATTTCATACAATGCTTCATCTACCTTATTATTTCTCTGTTCTTTTATTTTGCGTGCTTGTTATTTGTGTTTGATTTGTATTGTTACTGACTGTAGAAACATAATGTTTATTAACATCACTTAACAGATTTCTTGAAGCACCAGAGACATGAACATGAGCAAGAATATCACACTGCACACACAGTCTATGTCTTCATCCATCAGTGCTTGCAGAGCACATTTCTCTTTTAGTAGGAGCAAAGGAGGATGAGAAGCACCCTCCTGATAATACTGACATTGATTATACATTGAGTTATTGTCAGCATAATCACCTGACCTGTGCCTTATCTCCTGCTCCCTTAATTACTAATCAGGTAATTATTCATATTCCTGAATCACTATTAAATTTAGGGAATATAACTGATCTCCGTTCAGTTTAGCCTGTTTCCACTGAAACACACATTCTAAAAAAACATCTTATGTTTATTGAGAAAGTGACTGACATGGCTATTTTGTGATATTTAACGAGATTAGGGTCCACATAAGGTGAATCTGCAGCTTTAAAGGGATAGTTCATGGTCATCATTTATTCACCCTCAAACTGTATGAGTGTCTTCTGCTGAACACAAAATAAGATATTTTAATGAATGTTAGTAAACAGACAGTTGATGGCAGCCATTGACATCCATAGTATTTTTTCCTACTATAGAAATCAATGGCTACCGTCAACTGTCTGGTTACCAACATTCATTAAAATATCTTATTTTGTGTTCAGCAGAAGACACTCATACAGGTTTGGAACAACTTGAGGGTGAGTAAATATTATATAATTTTCATTTCAGGATGAACTATCCCTTTAAAGAATTTTTTGTTAAAAAAAAAACCTAAACTCTTTTATTCTTAAAGATTAACTTGTTATTTGAATGCCATGCAGTTTCACAGAAAATGAACTGAGATTTATGTAATGGTCTGTGGTCATAGCTCAGAGGTGTTTATTCCTCTACACCTGCCTGAAGTTTTCATTGATCCTAATGACCTCGATCAGCTGCTTCAGGTGTGTTTAATCAGGGCTGGAGATAAACTTGGTGGGAAAAAAATCAGAAACACTTTCTTTAGATATTGAAGCATTAATAGATTTTAGAAAACTAGAATATACAGAATTGACTAGTACTATTTGAATTTTTTTTTGTGTTGAGCAACCTTTTTTTAAGTGAATAATATTGCGATTAGTATATTAACGTTCTTAAATGTGACTGTATGACAACTGAATTGACTTGCTCTAAAGTAATATCATGCTTTCTTTTTCAGATTTCAGAGAACCCAAAGGAAAAGAGGCAGTCGTCTGAACCATTGCACCACCTGTAGTTATAATGATATCAGACTTCTGAAATTAATTGTATTTTTAAAGGTTGTCCTATTGTTCCTTTAAAATAAAAAAAAAAAAATATATATAAAAGATCTTTTTTTTTTTTTGTCATGATCTGTTAAATAAAATAAATTGACTCAACTGCTGAGAAGGTGGTATTTATATTTTAAAAGGTTTTCTCCAAATTTGAAATTGTCCATTGAAGTGTAGTTGAAATATTAATGTTGTTTCAACATTAATTTGGTACATCAGATGGCAACATTGTTTTATGTTGTCATTACATTTCAGTTGTATTTTCTGTTTCAACAAAAGTGATCTAGAATCAACATCACATTGTAACATTGATCAAACAATATTACCAAAGATTATTTTTGTTAATTCAGTGTTGATTCAACATCAGTGATGTATCATTGATTTGTGGTTGAAATCCCAACATTGTTTCAACATTATCTGAGGGTGCAAGAGTGATGTTAAAAAATATCACTTTGTAATGTTGAATCAATGCTATTACCATTGATTTGTGGTTAAAATATCAGTATTGCTTCAACATTAACTGAGGGTGCAAGAGTGATGTTAAAGCAATATCACTTTGTAACGTTAATTCAATGTAATTGGCGTTGACACATCAACACTGACTCAACATTGTTTCAATGATTACATGCTATCTGGGTATGCTTGATGAGCATCAGAGAGGATGCTTTTCCAGAGTCTGTATGGCCAAAACGCCAGACATGTCATCCTGCCTACTTTGACGATTTTGAAGTGGACTATGGAGGTTATCGGCCAAGTAGTGAACATCCTCAGCAATTAAGCACAGCACGGTATGAGCACAAACAAGAAGAGGAATCCAGTGAGTGCAAAGGAGCTCCACCTAGAAACTTGAAACATCAGTGAGTCAGAGAACCTGTCATCAGAGTCGACATCATATCCCTACCTTACCAGTTAACTGTCTGACTTCACATTATTCCTTTAGTGGTATGATTCATGGTGCTAATGCCCCAAGTTATCCACCTCAGCAGCAGAGAGCTCCCTGACTGAGCCACACAGTGCTATGGGCATGATGACAAAATGATGGTTCAGTTACACCTCATGAAAAATGTAGTCTGAAGATATGCTGGTGACCGAGCTTATGGACCATCCAGCAGATTCCAGAGCAGCTATGAGCCTGTACCTAGATCAAAGAGCTGCATGTACCACCACCCAATGCCACTATAGCCGTGTTTCCACCGAAATTACCCGGAACACTTTATCCCAGAAACTTTTTACCCCAGACCTGTTGCTGTCTGCGTTTCCATCATGGTCTAAAGTACCGTGAAGACTAGGCAAATTAACCTGGTGACATACGACTGTGCACAACTTTCCAGTTCTCACTGTATTTCATCCTCCGCATATAAGTTTATTAAAGCCTGAACCTTGCCGTCGGTCCATCGGTCATAATTTTAAAACTCCATTGTTGATTCGAATAGCAAACAACTCTTACTGCACGCACCGCAACAGATTGAAATAAAATACTGTGGAGTCAACCAATCAAAATACTGCATGAACTCAACCAATCAGCATGTTCAGCACCCAAGTCCCACCCCCAAAAGTTCCTAAACTTTATAAAAGTACTACCTCGTGAGCAGGGACTTTCTGAGGGGGAAATTTCCTGTGGTGGAGACCAAAGCCTTACTGGTCAGAGTATCCTTCCATTCAGCTGATAGAGTCAGCAGCAGAATACAGAGGTCTTTAGCCCAATATACCTTTCCATTGTATGTAAACATCTAAGCGAGTTTGCATGTCTGAAGCTTGCGCTACACAATCTACTATCTGAAGACAGTTCAGAGTTGTTTAAGCATCAAATCTTGGTGAATCATCTGCAGCTGGAAGAGAACCTAGGTCAGGAACCTATGGCTTAAGAGCCACACATGGCTTTTTGACAAAAATCATGTGGTCTGCCAGGTTTCTCACCCTTCACCAGCATATAGCCACGTTTCCACCGCGGGAACTTTCCCCAGGAACTAGGGACTTTGGGGTGGTACTTGGTGTGTTTTGACCGCAGGAACCAGGGTCTAAATAAAGTTCTGGGTAAAGATTTCCCCCTTAAAACAGCCCTGTTCGCGAGGTAGTACTTTTTCAATGTTTAGGAATTTTTGGGGGTGGGACTTGGGCACTGAACATGCTGATTGGTTGAGTTCACGCAGCATTTTATTTCCAGTTGTTGTGTGTGCAGTAAGAGTCATTTGCAATTCGAATCAACAATGGAGCTTAAAAAATACGACAGATGGACCGACGACAAGGTTCAGGCTTTATTAAGTTTATTTGCAGAGAATGAAATCCGGTGGGCTCTGGAAAGTCGTGCGCAGTCCTACGCCACTAATCTTTGCGGTACTTTAGACCGTGATGGAAACGCAGTCTGGGGGAAAAAGAGTTCCTGGGAAAAAAGTTCCTGGGACAAATTGTTCCAGGTAATTTTGGTGGAAACAGGGCTTATAGTAATTAAAAACTTGCAAAAAAAAAAAAAAAAAAAAAAAAAAATGCAAACCCTGTTACAATTCTTTTGTTGTAAAGCATACCAAAATTAACTAATATGTCATCTATGTTGTATTCTGAATAAAATATTGAAATTTGAAACTTCCACATCATTGCATTGTTTTTATTCACAATTTGTACAGTGTCCCAACTTTTTGGGAATCGGGTTTGTATTTAAAAGCAGCTGTTTGAAGCAGCAGGGAACTTAATAATAATTTGTTACATTATATAGCACTTTTCAAGGCACTCAAAGCGCTTTACATGGAAGGGGGGAATCTCCTCAACCACCACCAATGTGCAGCATGCCACCTGGATGATTGGTAGAGAGTAGACCGATCACTGGTGATCAGTGATCTGTTAAAGATCTGTGTGAAGATTGCAGCCAGTTGGTCAGCAGACTTACAGGTGAAACACTGTCTGGGCCTGAAGCTTTCCTGTTGTTTTGTTTTTTGAAAACTATAGCTGCGCTCGGCTATAATGGAGAGATAGTCGTTTAGCTCTTTGCATCTTGTGGGAAAGACGGCACATGTGACTTCTGTTAGTCTACTGAAAGCTATGCAGAATTCCAAAAAAGTGAGTACTCATTTGGTAGTGGGGATGGAGGTTTAAGGTTAAGGGACCACATTCGAAATAATGATGGGATCCATTGGTACGAACTGATGTAAGGAGAGAAGGAAGATCTACAATATATTGCCAAAAGTTTTGGGACACCTGCCTTTACATGCACTTTCTTAACATGCACATGAACTTTAATGACATCCCATTCTTAATCCATAGAGTTTAATAGGAAGTTGGCTCACCCTTTGCAGCTATAACAGCTTCAACTCTTCTGGGAAGGCTTTCAACAAGGTTTAGGAATGTGTTTATGAGGATTTTTGACCATTCTTTTAGAAGTGCATTTGTGAGGTCAGGCACTGGTGTTGGATGAGAAGGCCTGGATCGCAGTCTCCACTCTAATTCATCCCAAAGGTGTTCTATCAGGTTGAGGTCAGGACTCTGTGCAGGCCAGTCAAGTTCCTCCACACCAGACTCACTCATCCATGTCTTTATGGACCTTGCTTTGTGCACTGGTGCGCAGTCATGTTAGAACAGGCAGGGGCCATCCCCAAACTATTCCCACAAAGTTGGGAGTCTTGGTATGCTGAAGCATTAAGTGTTCCTTTTACTGGAACAACCCCCTCCACCAAACTTTACACTTGGCACAATGCAGTCAGGCAAGTACCGTTCTCCTAGCAACCACCAAACCCAGACTCGTCCATCAGATTGCCAGTCAGAGAAGCATGATTCGTCACTCCAGAGAACACGTCTCCTCTGCCATAGAGTCAAGTAGCGGCATGCTTTACGCCACTGCATCCGACGCTTTGCATTGCACTTGGTGATGTAAGGCTTGGATGCAGCTGCTCAGCCATGGAAACCCATTCCATGAAGCTCTCTACACACTGTTCTTGAGCTAATCTGAAGGCCACGCGAAATTTGGAGGTCTGTAGCTATTGACTCTGCAGAAAGTTGGCGACTTCTGCACACTGTGAGCCTCAGCATGCGCTGACCCCGGTCTGTGATTTTACGTGGCCTACCACTTTATGGCTGAGTTGCTGTTGGTCCCAATTGCTTCCACTTTGTTATAATACCTCTAACAGTTGACCATGGAATATTTAGTATTGAGGAAATTTCACGAATGGACTTATTGCACAGGTGGCAGCCTATCACGGTACCACGCTTGAATTCACTGAGCTCCTGAGAGCGACCCATTATTTCACAAATGTTTGTAAAAGCAGTCTTCATGCCTAGATGCTTGATGTTATACACCTGTGGCCATGGAAATGATTGGAACACCTGAATTCAATGATTTGGAGGGGTTTGATGTTTGATGCCAAAACAGCTGATGCCAGAAAAAGGTGGGTGGCTGCTTATATGCTCTGGCAGTTAATTGAAAGATTAGATGGGTTCTTTCCTCCCAAATTTGTGTTTGTGAACTTCACTAATTCAAAAATATTAGATGGGTTCACTCCTCCTGAAATTACGTTGTGAACTTCACTTAATTTAATGATCTTTAGATAGTTATTGAATGGAAAAGAATAAACACTGAACTGACCTCTGTTTATCCATGTAAAGCTGCTTTGAAACAATCTGTATTTTATAAAGCACTATATAAATAAAGGTGACAGGACTTCACTAGCTAGGGGTATGAGGGTATGTAGGCTAAATTGTTTGGCTGAGATATTGGGCTTAGAGTCCAGTCAGCGGGACCTGTTCTGACAGAAGAAGGGCAGGGTTAGACGTCACAGTGGGGGGCGACACCGGTGCTGTGGCCAGAGAAGAGAAACTGGTGGTGTGCAAGGCTGATGCGGTCCCTGGCTGAAAGAGGAGCATCTTAATTGCTTGGAAGGGTGACTGGGAGCCTCTTCGAAGGGATAAGGAGAGGCGACAGATGGATTATGGCTGGTTTGTGAATTGAGGTTAAGAGTGTAGAGCGAGATTTTTGTTTGTCTTCATGAGAAATAGATGTTTATGGAGGCGAGAATGTGCCACAATCTGTTGACTGCCTACTTTCCTATTTCAGTGATGGGAGATTTTCTGGACAGAATCAGTTAAGCTGGAGTTTGAGAGGGAGTTGAGATGGCTGGGGTACACCTAGTCAGGGGTGGGGAGGAACGGGTTCTATGGTGCCTGGGCAAATTTGCAGGAGGACGCTGATCTGCAAATTCACAAGGTAGGTGAATTTCACACTTCACAAACATATCACATATATACATGATTACTCAACATGCAGAATTGCATTTACTTTCATCTATTAATACAGAATTGAAAGTCAATTAACTCTTATAACTCTTATTGTGATGGTCTTATAATGGTCATTAGATCAGTTTCACCAAAAAGACCACGAAAGCTTCAGTAGTTTTATTGGTGAACAACATGGTAAAGGTCAACCTATTCAATTAACTGTATGTAATACAGTTATTATTAACTAGAGGAAAATTATACCAATTGACCCTTCGCTAAGCCCCGCCCTCAGTTACTGTTGCTACGCCTGTCAAGCTTTCACGCCAGTCACGTCTATTACAGTATGTATGCACCGGTCGCAGACATTCCCCAGGAAATACTAAGTAATTTTTGCGAACAGGGGAAATATCTGAGAGAGCCAGACAAAAGAGACTGCAGTATGCATTCGAGGGATATATCCACGACATAATATGCACCCGATTAGAAAATAATTTAATAACAATTGAAGCTAAAGCCAACAGGTCCCAGCACAAGCAGCAGCCGCCTCATACGCTGACCATTCAAATGGGAAACTCACAAATTGAGGAACAGCTATGTTCCTGCACAGCAGGGTAAGTGAAGTTAGAAAATAATCGAATAATTATAAATCAAACAGCTTATCCAGAAGTCTTGTGGAATAAACACAAGACATTAGCCGAACCACTTTGCAATGATATCATTCTCCCGTTTATTTTTTTAGCGTGCCAGGCTACTGCTCACACGTCGTGGGTCTAATCTACGTTTTAGGTTTAGGGAAGGGAAAAAATTCCACCCCCACATCCAAACTTTTAGGATACCGGGTATCAGATCTGCACAATCTGTATGCACAATGCTTCGGCATGTTTCCCTCGCTCGAAAGCTTGACAGACCTTCTGCGCCTAGTTACGGTTGCTAAGCCACGATTGGCCTGTTGGGGTTTTCGGGCGTGGCTTAGCAAAGGGTCAATTATATAGCTGTGATCTTTACTCAACTCAATATTTGATTGAACTATTAAATGTCTAACTTTTTTTTTGTTTAAACAAAAATTTAATAAAAAAAAAAATATATGTTTTTTTTATTATTTCCAAGAACTATTTGAAATGTTGGTTACATTCCAATTCTGTGGAACATTTTGGCCTTCATGTTAAATTTGAATCCAGTTTTGTGCTTTTTAATTATTTTTGCTTTCCTGTCATCTTGTGGTCAATGTGGATAATTAGGATTAGAAGCACAACGGTTTTATTACGCTACATTAAAAGAGGTTACTTTCTTTGTCTTAATACAATTCTGGTTATTCTATCATTTGTTTTGTCAGAAAGACAGTTAGGGAGATATGATGAGCATTCAAATTTGATTGGGAATAAAAAATAAAACAGCACTGAGAAAAACAGAAGTAAATCAACAGGATTTAATTATTCAATTCTCATGGATATGTAAATTATATGAATTATATATGTCTTAGAGACCTCAGTATTTTTCCTGTGTTGACACTGGAAAGTTTTGGCAATCAGTCATGCTTCCCTCTGGCCCCACTGTTAAAGTGTCTGAAGATGGATGCAATTCCTCACCTAAGTGAGTGGAATTTTCACATGAGGGAGGACAACACAGCTTTGACCTATTGGGTGCAGAATCACATATAAAAGTCCTGGAAAAAGGTGCAATGACGTCTGAATATCCATGAGGTGCAAGCAATCTCAGAAAAAGGATCTAGACCCATTTAAAAGTTTAACACTTAGTTTAATGCTGAAAGTAAGCCAAATACACATTTATGACTAGGTACAAGATGTCTGCAAAATGTTTTAAATGGAATTATTAATGAAGATTTCATTTTTTTAATTGACTATATTGATGTTAATAAAAAAATGGCCATTAACTCACTAAACATGCAGCAAGAAAAAAAAAATCAAATTGTTAAATAAATGTACAAAAATGTGTTTAATAACCCAATTTGAAGAGCATTTACATTTTTATTTATGCTATTGTATCATTTTATTATTCTTTTTACAAAAGTTTTTCTTCAAAATTGTGCACATATTCCTTATTCCTTCATAATAAGACAAAATAAATAAGCCTTATGTACAATATGCCTTAAAATAATGACTTGCATATTTAAAAACCCCATATGGCTTCCACTGGCTGAATTAGTAGTACTCAATGACAAAATCACATAACACTTGTTTAAAATTTGAGTTTTGAAGAAAGATAGATTTCGGTTAGGTCATATTAGGCTTGAGTGTAAAGCATACAAATAACGCTAACTTGAGTCACTCCCACTGCAAAAACAGAGAACCCAGATGATCTATATATCTGTGTCAAAAGCTATTGCATAAAAGCAATCAGCTGTACACAGCTTTAAATTTAGTCCATAGGGTCAACTTCCTATAAGGAGGGCGGTGTGACTTGGGTCCAGGCTGTAGGAAGGCGTACATGGGCTGAACTGTCATATTGTGAGGCCTCATGTACTTCAGGCACAGCTGTGGAGTCATATAAAGGAGAAACAGAAGAGGGCGCTGTAACTGGGTGAGACAGGCTGCCGTAGTGACTGGCAGAGCCGCGGAGAAACTGGGAGCCCAGACTGCTGGTCATACTTCCAGCCTGAGACACTGGGGTCAAAGGTGAGTTCCCTACAGACCACAAGCTGGTGTACTGACTGCGGACAGGATATAAAACAATAATGAGCTTTCAGTGCTATACAACATCATGTCAATACAAATTTAACAAACAAGTAAAATTGTATTGGTCAGAGTAGCAGTTTTCAAACTGGGAACAAGGGAGTGCTTTATTTATATTATTTATATTATATATATATATATATATATATATATATATATATATATATATATATATATATATATATATATATATATATATATATATATATATATATATATATAATAAATAATATAATTTGACAGTAAGAATAAAACGAAATGTAAAAAGGTTTATACATGCAACATGACTCAAATGGTGTCTTGAAAGAATTTGGAAAATGTTTGAGTTCACATTAAAACATTATAGAGATCTCTTATGAAACTAACATGTAAGATTATTGGAGGTTTTTTTTTCTTAAGAGAACGAAAGAAAATGTAAGCAATAACCTCATTGTTAATCTCACTGCTGTTTTGGATTAAAGAGATCTTATACTTTCCTATGAGGATGTTTAAGAGCTCCATAAAGAAACAAGGAAAAGTATGTAGTGTGTTAGTTACTTCATAAATAAAACAACTTGGTTGCAATTAAGTTGTCGTGGAAGTGTGTGATTCATTAGCTGTGATATGGTAAAAGAGCCTCACCTAGAGTTTGAGTTTGGGGGAGAGCTGTGGCCCATTGGGAGAGAACACTGGAGTGGGAGGACATCTGCAGACTGGACCAGTTATCATGAGATGGCAACATGGAAAGACAGGTTGAGCTTTCAGAGTAACCAGCTGCAATATAAACAACACAGAGGATCGAGTCACATGATCGGTTTCAAACCTGCTCGGTCAATGGCTTTAGAATTCTCTCTCTACACCTGGAGGTGATGTGACCCAGTATGGGTTAGCATTCCACCACCAAAGTTCCCCTGTTTATGAGCTTGAACTCAAACACAAAAGCAGGAATGTCAGACACTCTGTGGTCAGTAGAACTAGTGGCTTATTAAAAGGAACAGTTCAGGCAAAGAAGAAAATTCTCATTATAACTCTCATTGAACAAGCTTTAAGCCCAAACCTTCAGCAGAATCTCCAACACCATTCAGTCAAGTAATAGGAACAGGTGTTGTCAGGTCCAAAAATATTTTATAAATAGTATAGTAGTAATATTATGATTATTTTTTTAATTAAAAAATTACAAAAATCATACATATGGCTGCATTAAGGTTTATAAAGCCCACTGTGAGGAGCAGACTAATATCCATTAATTGCTGAAAATCTTCTCCAAAACCACAGCTCTCATATCTCCTGCATGTTCATGTTTGCTGCATGAAGACTCACAATTGGGTGTTGTTTGTCATAGGGTTTCTCAAATGGGACTTTTCGTGACAGAACTGTAGGAGTTGATAATTAAATCAAATGTAAAATTAAAATAAATAAATGTGGCTTCACAAATGATCAAAATAAAAGGGAAATCACAATATAGTTTAGTTCAATTATCAAATTAAAGGCTGCAATTTAATTAAATAACTATATAGTCTGTTGTGCTGGGTGTTTCAGAGTGAAGGGCATTAAGTTACAGTGTTTTCAGCATCTTAGAACGTCTCAGTTCACAATAAATGCTGCTTCTCACAAACTCATTTTCAGTGTTGTGTGTAACTAGTTTCTAAGTAATAATCTACACTCACCAAAAGGATTATTAGGAACACCATACTAATACTATGTTTGACCCCCTTTCGCCTTCAGAACTGCCTTAATTCTACATGGCATTGATTCAACAAGGTGCTGAAAGCATTCTTTAGAAATGTTGGCTCATATTGATAGGATAGCATCTTGCAGTTGATGGAGATTTGTGGGATGCACATCCAGGGCACGAAGCTCCCGTTCCACCACATCCCAAAGATGCTCTATTGGGTTGAGATCTGGTGACTGTGGGGGCCATTTTAGTACAGTGAACTCATTGTCATGTTCAAGAAACCAATTTGAAATGATTCGAGCTTTGTGACATGGTGCATTATCCTGCTGGAAGTAGCCATCAGAGAATGGGTACATGGTGGTCATAAAGGGATGGACATGGTCAGAAACAATGTTCAGGTAGGCCGTGGCATTTAAACAATGCCCAATTGGCACTAAGGGGCCTAAAGTGTGCCAAGAAAACATCCCCCACACCATTACACCACCACCACCAGCCTGCACAGTGGTAACAAGGCATGATGGATCCATGTTCTCATTCTGTTTACGCCAAATTCTGACTCTACCATCTGACTGTCTCAACAGAAATCGAGACTCATCAGACCAGTCAACATTTTTCCAGTCTTCAACTGTCCAATTTTGGTGAGCTTGTGCAAATTGTAGCCTCTTTTTCCTATTTGTAGTGGAGATGAGTGGTACCCGGTGGGGTCTTCTTCTGTTGTAGCCCATCCACCTCAAGGTTGTGCGTGTTGTGGCTTCACAAATGCTTTGCTGCATACCTCGATTGTAACGAGTGGTTATTTCAGTCAAAGTTGCTCTTCTATCAGCTTGAATCAGTCGGCCCATTCTCCTCTGACCTCTAGCATCAACAAGGCATTTTCGTCCACAGGACTGCTGCATACTGGATGTTTTTCCCTTTTCACACCATTCTTTGTAAAGCCTAGAAATGGTTGTGTGTGAAAATCCCAGTAACTGAGCAGATTGTGAAATACTCAGACCGGCCCGTCTGGCACCAACAACCATGCCACGCTCAAAATTGCTTAAATCACCTTTCTTTCCCATTCTGACATTCAGTTTGGAGCTCAGGAGATTGTCTTGACCAGGACCACACCCCTAAATGCATTGAAGCAACTGCCATGTGATTGGTTGATTAGATAATTGCATTCATGAGAAATTGAACAGGTGTTCCTAATAATAATTTAGGTGAGTGTAGTTACTGTAATTTCATTAATTTTCCCTTGAAAAAGTAAAGTAAGGGATTACTCTTATTTTTCTGTCATTTAATTACATTATTCATTATATCATTATATATATATATATATATATATATATATATATATATATATATATATATATATATATATATATATATATAATATACAATAGTGGAATTAACATCATAATTTAAAGTCTAACTTTGAAATGCATGTTATCACATTTGTAATGGTCAGTTAATTAGAATAAATTATGTAGTTTTATATTATTCATTTGAATGAATTAAAAGAGCCGATTTATGTACATCCTTGAATCACTTAACTAGTCGAGGTTGATCTAGTATTTAGAAAGTAATTAGTAATAAGTAATTCAATACTTTTTGAAGAGAGTAATTTATACAGTAATTTATTGAAGATGTAATTAGTAACTAGCAATTAATTACTTAACACAGCTCAACACAGCTCCTTTTCAGTATGAGCAGAGAGATTAATGTGCATTTTGGGAACACAATGTGCTAGGGTCACTTTATTTACATTCTTTATATACATTCTTATAATTTCCAACCATTCGATAAGATTAAATATTTTATCTGGGAACCTGTCATTACAGATAGCAAAGGCGTATATTCAGTGTTGGGGTTAACGCATTACAAGTAACGCAAGTTACATAATTGGATTACTTTTTTCAAGCAACTGGTAAAATAATTCAATTCTTTACTACATAATTTAATTTACAAAAAAATATCCGAGTTACATTTTCTAATAAGTAATGCAAATTACTTTGTTTTCCCATTTATTCACGGACACCTCTCCTGTCCCCATGTTGAGAGAAAATGTGAGTAAGTGCAGAGGTGTTGTGCGTGCTGTGTGAACATGATGGTTATTGTAGTTCTAGACCAGGGGTTTTCAAACTGGGGTCCGGGGACTCCCAGGGGTCCCTCAGAAGGTTCTAAGGGGTCCCCAGAAAATTTCAGAGAATAAAAAGACAAAGAAAAAAATAGATAAATTCTAGCGAATATTCTAACAATTTCATTTCTAAATGCTTCTCTCCCTTCTTGCCGTATACATTCCAGAATTGTACTAGTTTTTCTCACTATAGTCCCCTTTATCTTGCTCTCTGGGGTTGTAAGGCAGTTTTCTTAACACAGTACATACACTGCTTGCATACATTTATTGTGAAAGTTGCTTATACAAATAATTTTTTTAACTATGTTGTATTTATAATATAACACTTACTATTTACCTAACAGTTTAAATGTTTTTTCGTACATAAAAATAGATGGATTTTAGGAAGGTTCATCATATTTGGGGGCCCTTGGCATCATAATGTTTGAAAACCCCTGTTCTAAACTAAATGTAAGCAAGCATGTACTCATCTCATTTGCACAAAAACAGATTCAGTATTCCTCAAAATGAATAAAAACAGTGAAATGCAAAGAATACTACGCAAACCTGCAATAATTAAATGTTAAATTTCACAAATACACACATTTAATCTCACTTTATGAACCAATGTCTTTGCTGCTGACCTTTGATGATCCAATTCAACCATACTAATAAGCAAAAATGACTTAAGTTAAACATCACAGTTTTTGTTTGATTTTATTGCTGAATTAAGAGTGTTGAACTTTCCCCAACACTGTGTATACTTTAATATGCTGAAGCATAAATTAGATATGAGACACAATTTAGTCCATATTGCCTAGAAAGTATGTTTATGTGTGGTTTTACAGTTTAGCAGTGACTGGGAACTTTGTAGAAGCTGAACAATATGCTAGAGAGTAACTTACTGGGAGAGGCCGTCCGGTGGGCATATGGGCTGGGGTATGGCGTGGACCGGTGACTTCTTAGAGTTGAGTAACGTTCACAGCCGTGGGGTGAGGACAGAGACAGTGGGCTGGCAAACTGTGCGTGAGGGTTTGCAGAAGGACAGAGAGACCCTGTGGCTGGCAGAAACCAGCTACTTACTAGACCAACAGGAAAATGTGAGTCAATAGAAATTTATTATAAATAAATACATAACTTCTGCACAACATAAACTGGACAGGATCTGCCCACATTTAATAAAAGATAACTTCAATCCAAATGAATGACATTTATTATTATTGAGATGATTAATAATATAATAATAAAATGCTCTTACATTGAGAATAGCCAGACTGTTGACTTCCACTGACATCCTCTATTATGTCCTTATGATCACTTCTGGGGGAAAAAAGAAAATAATTTATCATCTTAGTTCTATCAAAAACTAGTGTCTTGGTTTACAAGTCTTCAATCATGTTCATGGCTAGTTACATGGGAAATTTGTCCATGGTGAAAGTTAAAGTCCAATTATACAAATGCTTATTTAATCAATCAGTGGATTTGTTTAAAACTCATACCCCTGGTTTAAGGCTTAAACTAGTCCCAGACTAAAATGCATGTTTGAGCTGTTTTAACTGTAAGCAACTTGCACTGACATATCTTTAAAAATGCCAACGCCATTGTTTTGTCTCAAGATGCACACCAGTTTTTTTTTTTTTTCTAAAGCATGTTTATAAAAGCTACTTAAATGCCCTAATTGAACTAAGCCCTCATCCTTGCTTAGTCTAAATCCTCTTTGTGAAACCAGACCCTAGTTGTAAACCCTTGTAGATTAGGAAATTTTTAATTGAATTGTATCCTCCAAAGTGAAATATCAGGGCAAATGTGTGTTTTATATACTTTTATTGTATACAGTTTATCACTACAACAACAGGTATGTACTGTGTTACTTTCAAAAACTGGAGTAAAAGTGACAACTAGCCTCACTCATGTATTTACAATACCCATGTATTACTTAAAATAAAATCTAATAATAAAAAAAAAAAAAAAAAAAAAACAAACATACCTTTCCTTGGCATCCAGGAAAGCTTTGGCGAATGGATTGTATTTAATTTTGAGAGCAGTAATCTAAAAGAGCAAATTACAGATATCATCCAGTGTCATTATGCACAGTATCAACTTGTTGACATGCTTTATTAAATCCACATAGAGAAATAAAACGCGTTACCTCTTCATTCTGGTAGGCAGTAACTGCTATGAACTGCGTCTCAGAGAAAGAATGAGTGGTGATCATTCTCTGTGGACCACCAACGCGCACTATATGGATACGTGGCTCGTATTTGTGTAGCGAGTTCAGCATAATCTATGAAAAAATGACATTTTCAATGTAATACTTTTAGTATTTTCCTGTAGTAAGCAATTTACTGGACCTTTGAACGTAATTCGATTTCAAGCTCGATTTTAGATAGGCTTACACAGCACATTACTGACATGAAAACGTCCACACACCTGACCACCTCCGTTTAGTTTGTTGGTGAGTTTGACTTTACTGAAGGAGACTGAGGTTTTCATCCAGTGCGCACCGAAGTTTGGCGAGTCTGGATGGATGTAGACGCAGCTCGGGGCTTGTGGCTCGGGTTTGCCACCCGGCACCCATTCACCGTTCACATACTTCCACCTGTGATTGTCTGCTGCCACAAAATCCAGTAAGAAGGAGTACATGGCGTTTGGATCCAGACCGGACACATTCACCTTTAGCACTGGGAACATGCGCCTGATGATCACAACAATCAAATGAGACATTTAGACTTAGACATCATCGTGTTTGATTTATCTTTCAAATAAATGAATAGAATGAATTTATAATAGTGTAATTTTATATATATATATATATATATATATATATATATATATATATATATATATATATATATATATATATATATGTATATATATATGTATATATATAATAACAGTTAAATTAGAATGAAAGGGAGGAAAAAAAACTTATTTGCAAAAGTTTTTTACATGGCAATAAGTTTGTACACGGACACAATAAAACAATGTGGCTATAGAGACGTAAAAACTGTTTTAGACTGGATTGACTACTTTTATAAATATTATTTTAATATGGCAATCAACTAATCAACAGTTAAATAAGCAATAGTTACGTTTTAGTAATAATAGTAATAATATTTCTTCTGGATGAAAAAATACCTGCCAGTCTTTGTCACTATCATTTCATTCGTCAGTTCTTTGAACTTCTGCCAAAGTTCATTTTCATCCAAACTGACTTTAAGGTCCCTTTCTGTTGGATCTCCTTTCTCGCTGCCCGCTTGAAGTTCATTTTCTACTGCAGTTAATAAATGATCCACCCGATACTGTATGCTCTTTTCCGAACAGTCGCTAGCCCCAGATGCCATTCTGCTATCCAATCGGGTCCAACACGAAAAGAAAAAAATATATATCCAAACTGCGCGAGCTCTTTAGTCCTTCTTTAGTTAATACGCCCAAGACTAGGAGAGATGCGTCCAATTAAATACTCCCAGGTAAAACGCTCTCCATGCTTTGCACAGGGAAGCTCTGATTGGCTGGTCTCCACTCTGATGTGTGCGTTCTGGCTAGTTATTGGTTCAGAGATCTGGTGTAAAGAAATGCGTAAATATTTACACATATCCATAGGCACAACTGTACATTTAAAAGCGGATATATCGACGATTTCTTCTCAAAAACTCAATGCAGGTCAAATGACAGGGTTACAATGTTGGAAAATGTATTCATACACTCACTTTAAGCCATATAGGCAACGACTTCATACTAAAAACTGTGGAGGAAATGTTTAGTTTTTAATTCAAACTTTGAATGTATGCAAGATGCATTATGCTGTTATCTGCTGAATGCCACTGGGGGGAAATGCTAAACAAAAAAATAGCATAATTACATATATTTTATCGAATAGCTATGGCTAGATAATTTAATGAGTTCAGAAAATTTGCATTGTAAAAGGTTAATAAAATAATTATACACCCAAGGGCTGTGTAAGTCCATGGCTGTGCTGATGAAATGTTATAGTAGACGTTTATGAGTTTAAAGCCCGTGGGAATCTTTCTCCAGAGGTGTCAAGAGCGGAGGAAACGCCATCCGACTCGACAATGGGTGTTCATAAAATAGCGTGAAAAGCGTCATCTAGGCGACAAGACTTCCGGTAAAAAAATGTTTGACATTTCATAGGAACAACAAACCCTCTCTGAAATTAATTTTATTTAGAAGTCATCTGAATACCAAAATATGTGTACAACTGAGAAACAAATGAAGACAAAGTTTGAAATGTTAATATTCCTTCAAAGACATGATTAAAACAGTAACTGTGCGTAAAGCGGGTAGACTATAACAACTAGATTAACGTTATTTATTAAGTAAATTCATGAAATCAAACAATGCAATGCAAAAAAAAAAAAAAAAAAAAAAAAAAAAAAAATATATATATATATATATATATAAAAATAATGTTTGCAGGTTAAGCAGGACATCTCTATCTTTCCTCTCCATTCTCTTAACAGCATCCTGGACCTGTTTTAAAGTGACAGATCAACACCAGTGGTCTATGTATAATTTGTCCACATTTTCACGTCACAGTTTTCCACCTGAAACAAAGTAAAATTGCAGTTAAATGAAATCTGATTTTAATTTAATATTTTAGTAGTTGTATTATGTAGTTTGTTTGCTTGTATTTTGTATATTGCATTTTATATAATAATAATAAAAAAAAAAAAAAAACTTGTCACTTTATATTAGGTGTCTTTAAAGCTGCTGTCCAGTAACTTTTTTTTTTTTTTTTGAGTTCAAGATTTACAAAAAAAAAATGATATAATGAGAATGTACAACCAGGCCCGGATTAAGAACACATAGGGCCCTGGGGCTAGAACAAACCCAAGGCCCCCATAGTAGCCGATCTTGATGCCACAAAATTTTCTGCCACAGAAATGATGAGTATTTTTAAAAAAACAAAATCTTCAAAGCACAGAGATACAATGAGTATATACTGTGTGAATATTCACCTGTAATATTAAGTAGGCCTATATATAAATATTCCAGGTTGCAACACATTAACAGCATAAATGCATTAACTCCAGATATGAGGTTAAAGCAAACAGGTTTCCAGAAACAGCAACAACATTTGAGCATGCAACTGCCTTAAGGACTGTTAAAATCTGTGGGGTCCCAAATTTGAGCTATTTTGGGTGGTTTGGGGGGCATGGTCCCCCAAGAAAATGTAGATTTATCTGATCTATATATGTGCATTAAGACGTTTGAAGGCTGAAAAAAAAAAAAAAAAAAAAAAAAAAAAAAAAATTAGCTTTCAAAACCATGTTAGTGGGCAGTAATTATCTATCATACCTGCTCTCTCCTCATTTCATCACTCTCATCATCTCCTTCTCTCTTTCTTTTTATCTCAGTCTCCTTCTCTTGCCCGGTCTCTTCCCTTCCTAGAGCTGAGCTCTCTTCATTGTTTAACATTTCTATCCTAAAACAGCTGTCAAATACGAAATGTTTAGTTAAGCTACATCTCACACCGTTTACTGAAGCGTCACACGACTCGTGCAGCAGCTTCTGTGTACATAAAGCCCGCCTACTTGAATTTGATTGGTCATCTAAAATATTTTGACATTGACGAGTGGTGAGTCGGTGACAGACCGCAGGCAGGGCAGAGAAGATGAGAAGATATCCTTGCAGCACTAAAGTAGCCTAGTGTTAATACTCTATTAGTCAATTATTTCACAACATTTTTTATGTAATAGTTACACCTCGAAAAAATACAGAGGTCCGGACCACGGAGACCTCATAGCTGGCTACGGCCATCGTGTAGGCAGCCTATAGTTTACCTCAACACTTAAGTTTACATGGTCGGAGCTATTCAGTTTCGTCACAGAGCCTTTACTGTAAACATGATGTTGCGCTTGTATCAAATTCAAATGGATAAAGTGACTGCCTGGCGCTCGTTATTTCAATAGTGTGACGAAAGTGCTGAACGAGTTTGAGACGATCCAGCTGCTCGCTATTTTAGACCGGTCTGCTAGGAACCACTGCGGAGGAGCACAGTCCCTGCGTGACTCACCATAGACAAACAGAGAGAAGTAGCTCCGGCTGCAATGTTCTTCCGTAAGACGCATGCAGTTCTGTTTATTAACCACTAGAGTGCAAGTTACGGACCGCAGCTTTAACTGTACTTACATAAATAAATTGTTAGGTACAGTGTTTCATGTGTTCATGTTGCATTAACACCTTTGGTATGGCAAGCTGTTTTGACCTTTATTCATTTCACAGGATATGAATTCTTTATATCAACAATAACATTTTTACTAGTTAAAAATGCTAATTCTTGATATCAACAATTCAATTTCAGCTAGCAAAAACTCTAATTCTTGATATCAGTAATTGTATTTTCACTAGTGAAATGTCACCATAGGCTGCCATTCAAAATGAATTGTTGATATCAGGAATTCAATTCTTGATAACAATTCAATTCTTGATATCAGCAATTTGCTACTAGTAAAAATTCTCATTTTTGATATTAACAATTCAATTGCCACTAGTGACAAAGGTAATTTCTGATATCATGAATGTGATTGTTACTAGAAAGAAAGCCATTTTAGATATCTGAAATTATATTGATAAAGAATTTCATTGTTGATATCAACAATTCAAAACCTGATATCAACTATTTAAATTTGAATTTGACATTTCACTAGTGAAAATACAATTACTGATATCAAGAATTAGCATTTTAACTAGTGTAAATTTAATTGTTGACATCAAGAATTCATATCTTTTGAATGAATAAAAGTCAAAACGGCGTGCCATACCTTTTCTGCTATTGAGGTGAGATACAGGTTAGGGACAGGTGGTATAAGTTTTAAGGGTGGGTTAAAGTGTAAGGGTCAACAGTGTAGTTATAGATGCAATTAATTACACATAATGGAATAAAACAAATTATATACAGGTATACAATAAGTGCATTATATCACATTTTTAAAACAGTACCTCAACATCATGACTATAGACGTCAGTTATGCATAGAGGCACATCTGTATATGATGAATGGGGATTTCCTGCAGGACTAGATGGGGATCCCGCTGTGCTTTTCCCAGCTGGCTGGAGACTACATGCATGAATAAATATAAAGTTTGAAAGTGAAAATGCACATTCCTCAACACTTCATTCATAGTAATTCCTGACCTTGGTGAGAAATGTGCATTTGGACTTTCACTTAAGGATTCTGGGCTCTCAGGTTTACTCTGATCACTCTGATGTGTAGTAGGGTCAGGCTCTGTAGGGCATCTGGTCCTCTGAATTTGGACGTTGCGAGAACATTCATGCATCATCTCCTCAAAACAAAAATACATTTTTGATGTTGAACAATGAACTACAAAAGCACATTAGGTAAACGTTTATGTGCCCTAAAATAACATTGTCATAATTTTTAAAGTGAATGAGATTTGATAGAGGGTGAGATCATTAGTAATTATAAAGGGTCTAGGCTACTCAAAGTTAACGGTTTAATTTCAGAAGACGTGCATTAATCGTAATGACTGCTTTTACTTTCATGATACTTTTATGCTCCTTTTCTTTTCTAATCTTTTATTTATCAGTTGTAACATTTGTTAAGATAAATCTTCAAAGCTACATCATTGGATCAAAACAAAAGCTTGGATATTCTGTCTTAAGTCTCCTTTTGGGTCCATGAAGAAAGAAAACAAAATGGGTCCAAACAACAAGATGGTGAGTAAATTTAATTTTGGTTAAACTACTCCTTTAATAAGTATAACTAACCAATTCTTTGATGCTGAAACCATCTATGCATTGCAAGCTCCATTTTCCATTTTTTGCCATGATTCTGCTCACATAAAAAAAGTTATAATTAATATCAAATGTCTATACATACCAATTAGTTGATAAACGTGTACATTTCTCACCTCTGGGTGTAAGCCATGTGAGAGAGCGAGAGGTTGTGCATTAATCTCATTTTGTGGGTAATGTCAGTGGTCTTTGACTTGATCAGTGGCTCATGGCTTCTCTGTTATGATGACAACAGAGAAACATGGACACAATCCAAACATGCACCTAACAGGTAGCCGTATTCTTGTATCGTTTTCCCCCTGGAGAGGTTCGGATAAAGGTGTTTGCTAAATAAATGAATGTGAATGTATGATAAAATGTTCTATAGGTACCGTAAAAAGCAAGTTGGAGCTGACTTCCAGGAAGTTGGACTGCAGAGTGGAAAATTTAGGCACTTTGAGCTCCCGAGTGAAGATCTGCGGAGACAAAATATATATTTGGTCTGGACTCAGGGGTGCCAATTCATGTGTGAAAATTATGCTCCCTCCCAACCATTCTTTCACAATTTGAGTTGACATGGTCATTCTGGAATATAGTCGTGATGTGTCTTCCTACATGGTTGTTTAAGCAATGAAAAGCTACACTCCATCAGTTAGTGTTAGAAGAAATGTAATAACATGCAAACATATAACATGATAGAGACAATCACTGCAATAATGATCCAATCATTACAGTAGCATGCCTGTATGTGATGCAGTGCCATCTGAGGGCCCGAAGATCACGAGCATCAGTATGGTCTCCTTTCTGATATTGCTCCACTATTTTTCTCTGCAGCATTGGGGGAATTAGTGATTCTCTGCCCATCTTGACTTCTGAAAGACACTGCCACTCTGAGAGGCTCTTTTTATACCAATCATGTTGCCAATTGACCTAATAAGTTGCAAATTGGTCCTCCAGCTGTTCCTTATATGTACATTTAACTTTTCCGGCCTCTTGTTGCTACCTGTCCCAACTTTTTTGGAATGTGTAGCGCTCATGAAATCCAAAATGAGCCAATATTTGGCATGACATTTCAAAATGTCTCACTTTCAACATTTGCTATGTTATCTGTATTCTATTGTGAAAAAAATATAAGTGTATGAGATTTGTAAATTGTTGCATTCCTTTTTTATTCACAATTTGTACAGTGTCCCAACTTTTTTTTGGATAACCTACTCCTCTTCATATATTGTCTAACATTGCCTACCACATTAAATCCGACATCACTAGCTTTTAATCTAAATCATTATCACACGTTAGCTTTTCGCTAGCCTGTTAGCTTGCCATCTCTGCACCCGGGTTTCCTGTTTTCTGAGTTCACTAAACAACTGTGGTGAGTTGGATTAGTAAATAGACTCCATCAAACAACTTTGGTAAGTTGGATTAATCAACAAATACGGTAAGCCATGTCTTCTCCAGTCATTGTCACTTGCATCGCATGTTTCATGTTTAGTGTATCTGTCTCCGTTGGCGAGCAGGGCTTCACATGTGATAAATGTAAGGAGACAGTCAGGCTGACGGAGAAGATTTCAGAATTAGAGACACGCATCCAGACTTTATTTGAGAGTAGTGAGAATGTAACAGCTTTAGACACTGCTTTGGATGCGACTAGCTTAGTGAACGCTGTACATTGTTCGGTTCCGGCTGTAGAGCCTGTGCAGCAGGGCATTTGGGTGAAGGTCAGACAGCATAGTCGCGGATCAAAAAACCACTCTTCTGTTCCGATTAGAAAATCAAACAGGTTCTCCCCACTCAGTGACGCACCCACTGAGAATCCTGTTGAAAGTGCCCTAGTTATTGGTGATTCTATTACACGGAACGTGAAAATAGAGACACCAGCCACCATAGTCACACGTTTACCGGGAGCCAGAGCGCCTGACGTCAAAGCAAATTTAAAAATGCTGGCTAAAGCTAATCGTAAATTCTCTAAGATTATTATTCACGTCGGCACTAACGATGTTTGACTTCGCCAGTCGGAGATCACCAAAATTAACATTAAAGAGGTGTGTGGACTCGCAAGTACGATGGCAGATGCAGTTTATTGTTCTGGTCTGCTCCCTGTTAAAAGGAGTGATGAGATACTTAGCAGACTATCATCACTCAATGGCTGATTGTCTAAGTGGTGTCCGCAAAATAACATAGGGTTCATAGACAATTGGAAAAGCTTTTGGGGCAGATCTGACCTACTGAAGAGGGACGGCATCCATCCTTCTTGGAGTGGTGCTGCTCTTCTCTCTAGTAATTTGGCATATAGTCTTAAAGCTAAACCTTGACTAACTGGGGCCCAGGTCAGGAAGCAGACGGACTGGCTTACCCGACCGTCTGCTAGCTGTCTCCCGTTACAGAAGTCAGATAAATCCCAACACATAGAGACTCTTTCACCTAGATATTATCACATAGAGACTGTGTCTGTTCCCCGAATTAGTAAATACAAAAAAACCATCAAGACCATTCAACAGTAAAAACTTAATTGATGTCAAACAAATAAACAACAGATATAATACAGATAATCAAATGATAAAGCTCGGGTTGCTGAATATTCGATCCCTTTCCCCAAAAGCGCTTATTGTTAATGATATAATTACAGATAATAATCTAGATGTGCTGTGTTTGACAGAAACCTGGCTAAAACCTGACGACTATATTACTTTAAATGAGTCCACCCCACAAGATTATTGTTATAAACACGAGCCGCGTCTGAAAGGTAAAGGGGGAGGGGTTGCTGTAATTTATAATAATATCTTCAGTATTACTCAGAAATCTAATTCTTTTGAAGTTTTGGTGCTTTATGTAGCATTATGTAGTGTAATTGATAAATCCTGTTTGACATTTGTGCTGGCTACTGTATACAGGCCACCAGGGCACAATACACACTTTATCAAAGAATTTGCTGACTTTCTATCCGAGTTAGTACTGGCTGCAGATAAAGTACTAATTGTTGGTGATTTTAATATCCATGTAGATAATGAAAAAGACGCATTGGGATTAGCATTTAGCGACATTCTAAACTCTATTGGAGTAAGGCAACACGTGTCAGGACCCACTCATCGCCTTAATCATACTCTAGACCTAATATTGTCACATGGAATAAATGTTGATACCGTTGAAATTCTGCAGCAGAGCGACGACATCTCAGATCATTACCTAATATCATGTATACTTAATTTAGCTAAGGCTGCAAAGCCGTCCCCTCGCTTCAAATATGGCAGAACTATCACTGCCGCCACTAAAGATTGCTTTTTAAATAATCTTCCTCATCAGTTTCATCTCCTCAGCATCCCAGATAGCCTAGAGGAACTCGATTTTGCAACAGAAACTATTGACTCTCTTTTTTCCAGCACTTTAGACACAGTTGCTCCCCGGCGCTTAAAGAAGATTAAAGAAAATAGTCCAACGCTGTGGTACAACGAGCACACCCGGGCCCTTAAAACAGTAGCTAGCGGAAGAAAACAAAATTAGAGGTTTTTCGTAATTCATGGAAAGAGAGCATGATCGCATACAGAAAGGCCATAAAAACTGCTAGATCTGCTTATTTCTCGACTCTCTTAGAAGAAAACAAACACAACCCTAGGTATTTATTTGATACAGTGGCTAAGTTAACCAAAAATAAAGCTTCTACTTCTGATGGTTGTAAACAGCACAGCAGTAATGACTTTATGAACTTCTTTACGTGTAAGATCGATAATATTAGGAAGAAAATTATAACCATGCAGCCGTCTACTACAGTGTCACATGAGACAGAGCATTGTTGTGTCACTGAGAAAAAATTACATTCATTCACTGCTATAGGAGAGGAAGAATTGGCTAAACTCGTTAAATCATCTAAATCAACAACATGTATGCTCGACCCTATACCAACTAGGCTATTAAAAGAGATGCTACCAGAGGTCATAGATCCTCTTCTTAATATCATTAACTCATCTTTGTTATTAGGATATGTACCGAAAACTTTTAAGTTGGCTATTATCAAACCTCAACTTGATCCTACAGAATTAGTCAATTACAGGCCGATCTCAAATCTACCCTTCCTGTCAAAAATATTGGAAAAGGCAGTGTCTTCACAATTATGTTCTTTTTTAGAAAGAAATGGTATCTGTGAGGATTTCCAGTCAGGATTTAGACCGTATCATAGTACTAAGACTGCTCTCATCAGAGTTACAAATGATTTACTCTTATCATCCGATCGTGGTTGTATCTCTCTTGAGAAGTGTTACTCGATCTTAGTGCCGCATTCGATACTATCGACCATAACATTCTTTTGAATAGACTCAAAAATTATGTTGGCATTAGTGGAACTGCATTGGCATGGCTTAAATCATACTTATCTGACCGTTATCAGTTTGTAGTAGTAAATAAAGAGATGTCACACCGATCACAAGTTCAGTATGGAGTACCGCAGGGCTCAGTGCTAGGACCGTTGCTCTTCACCCTGTACATGCTACCACTGGGAGATAGGTTAGGAAGCATGGCATTAGTTTTCACTGTTATGCTGACGATACTCAGCTCTATGTTTCTTCACGCCCTGACGAAACTTACCAATTCACAAGATTAACGGAATGCATAGCTGATATAAAACATTGGATGTCTAGTAATTTCCTGCAACTTAATACAGAAAAAACTGAATTTTTAATTATTGGACAAAAAAACTCTGCAAGTAGTAACCTAGAATACTGTCTAACACTCGATGGCTGCTCTGTCAAGTCCTCGTCGTCAGTTAGGAACCTGGGTGTGCTCTTTGATACCAATCTTTCATTTGAAAGCCACGTTTCTAACATCTGTAAAACTGCATTCTACCATCTTAAAAATATATCTAAATTACGGCACATCCTTTCGATGCAAAATGCTGAACAGATAATTCATGCGTTCATGACCTCAAGGCTAGATTACTGTAATGCTTTACTGGGTGGTTGCCCTGCTCCCTTAATAAACAAACTCCAGCTGGTCCAAAACGCAGCAGCTCGAGCTCTTACTAGAACCAGGAAGTATGACCATATTAGCCCGGTTCTGTCAACACTGCACTGGCTTCCTATTAAACATCGTATAAATTTTAAAATCTTGCTTATTACTTACAAAGCACTAAATGGTTTAGCTCCCCAGTACTTGAGCAAACTCTTAACGCATTATACCCCATCACGTCTATTGCGGTCTCAAAACTCTGGCCAGTTGATAATACCTAGAATATCAAAATCAACTGCAGGCGGTCGATCCTTTTCCTATTTAGCGCCTAAACTCTGGAACAGTCTTCCTAGCATTGTTCAGGAAGCAGACACACTCTGTCAGTTTAAATCTAGACTAAAAATGCATCTCTTTACTATGGCTTACACATAAACATTATCAATTTCTATTATTCAAATCAGTAAATGATTGTTAGGCTGCATTAACTAGGTCAGCGGAACCGGGAACACTTCCCATAACACCTGATGTACTCGTTACATCATAAGAAGAATGGCATCTACGCTAATGTTAGTCTCTCTGTTTATCCCAAGGTTTACTGCAGTCAGCCGGATCCGGGCCGTATCCAGATCAGATGGTGGACCAGTGCCTGGACATGACCAATGCATCCCTGAAATGTCTGCAGAGAGCTTGTCAAATAAACTCCCCCCCCCGGTAAATGCTGCATCGACACGACATCCTCATTAAACCCGTCTTCGGCGTGATGACTCCAATCTTTCAAATAATCTTACGAATATCTATTTACCTAATATGAATTAAGACCTGCTATGTTGCCAGAATTATAACCATACACTGTTTGTTTGTCGGCCAGAGGAGAACTGGCACCCCGACTGAGCCTGGTTTCTCCCAAGGTTTTTTTCTCCATTCTGACCCTGAAGGAGTTTTGGTTCCTCTGGCTTTTGGCTTGCTCAGTTGGGGACACCTAAATTTCATCTATATTACCGATCTGCCCGCATTGACACTATATGATACTTGAAATTAGCTGGATAACATCACCGTTTCACCTGAACGGCTGTACAAATTCTGTTGCATTATTTTCCTGTTAACAATGTGAAGCTGCTTTGAAACAATTTGACTTGTTAAAAGCGCTATATAAATAAAGGTGATTTGATTTGATTTTTTTGGAATAGGGTTTGTTTTTTTGGCCGGGCAGTGTATTTATATAATATTTAACACATAATATTTGTATTTTCATTTATTTGTATTTATTTTATAATGGGACTTTCTTCATTAAAATATATAGCTGCCTATATTTTACACTCTAAAAACAACCCAAGTTGGGTTAAAACAACCCAATCGCTGGGTTAGTCAATTTTCAACCCAACTTAGGTTGTTTTTAACCCAGCATTTTTTAGAGTGTAGGCTGGAGATCATCATAAGTGGTACACAATTTTGATATGTAACACCCACGTTTCAATCCAATCAATTCTCTGTGGATAAAATCCTGGCTTCTTTTTTCATCATTGAATGTATTTTCACTCAACATTATGTTGAATTATGCAAGCAACTGTGTTTTGTATATTACTTCACTGGTGATTATTTGCCACTTCCATGCATAGGTTATAGGTGACACAAGTGTCATCTCTCACAGTTTCTGTGTCACTCTGTGCACCTCACAATCTTTCAAGCCACACAGTGTGTCGTCTCACACCCTGAGGTGACAGGATTTGAGCGAGGGAGCCATCTGGGACAGCTGCACTGTTGATACAGGTGCTTATTCGCACACATCACCAAATGAATGATGTTAGGTGGACCTCACATCTACTGCTTCTACACAACAGCAACAATTGCAGTGGTAAAGCCTTGACTGTTTATATGCAAGCACATTGTAATGTGAGTGGAGAACAGGTGTAACTGTGTAAAATCCCTGTAGACTAAAGTGAGAGTGACATTAGATCACATCCAACTGTTTACATTAGAAGTCATGACTGATTTTACATGCCATACCTAACTACAATAATTTTTTCAGTCCAAAAATAGATATCCCCCATGACATTTTTTTTACTGGAAAAAATATATTTCAAATACATGCTAAATTTATGTTGAAAATTAGGTTTTATTTTTTAAACTTTTAAATGCCAAAATATATTACAAAATGTAATTCAAGAGACAAGAAAATACATTTCCAGTGTTAACATATATTTGTGGTGAGGTTGACGAGCGAGAGACGTGGGAAAAGCGAGCGAGTCTCGAGCCCTCTCATGAGGGAGTTCGGAGGCATATAAGGACGAGCGACTCCAGTGAAGGACGAGAGAGCACCAGGGCTGGACTTTATGTTGCGTTTTGTTTATGTTTTATTATGTGTGCACGTGGCAGTTGTCCATGAGGGGCTGCCAGCGTTACTTTCGTTTTGTTTATTTAATTATTAAAGTCTTTTTGAATGTTCGCCAGTTCCTGCCTCCTCCTTCCCATACAAACAAACTGTTACAATATCAATGTTTTTATATAAATAATATTGAGTGAAAAATGAATATATTTTGATTGAAAATATATAAAAATGCCTAACAAACTATTTTAAAAATGTCAATAGTAATGTTTTTATATAAATAATATTTTACATGAATATATTTTGATTGAAAATATATAAAAATGCCTAACAAACTATTTTAAAATATTCAATTATAATTAAAAAAATATAGCAATGTATTGCTATGTTCGGCCATTTTTGTATATGAAATATACATGTGAAACCATGCCAACGTAATTGGCTGACGGCAGTCCTGGAGTGCCGGTGGGTATAAAAGGGACCCTGCATTACACATCATTGACTTTGTTGTCTTTAGGAAGCAGCTTTGTTTGTGTGCATGTGAATAGTGTTTTTTGTTTATTTTTTAAAGGGAGAAATCACAGTTTAGACCAGACATGCACACTGAGGTGTTAGGCTAGTGGAGAAATCTGTATTCTGATCATGATTTTACTTCCATGCATTCAAATTATTTGAATGTGGAGGGACTGTGTGAGCAGGGATAAATGAGGGTGCTCTGCGTAGAAGAGTTGAAGAGATCCCCTGGGTTGGGATCATCATTGAAGGCTCTAAGCCATGCCAAACAACATTGCGGCTGGTGGGCAAGGTGTATGCAATAGCAGGTCAGGCTGGTGGGGCCCTACCAAGCCAACTTATTGAGAGACCTGGATCAGGGCGAGGGGTTGTCTCCTGAGGCAGTTAAGGAGCTGCGTAAAGCCACAGATCTAGTCCTCCGCACCACAAAGCAGACGGCCAATGCCTATTGCTGCTATGGTGGCGACAGATAGGTATTTGTGGAGGAACCTGTCAGGCATAAGGGAGAAAGACAAAAACGTTCTCCTTGATGGTCACACCCACTGGACTCTTCAGGCTCTCGCCTTCTCCTCTCTTACTTACTACCTCATTGGGGAATAATAGATTGTTATATAGATATAGATATAGCTGACAGATGGGTCTGCTCACACATAAGAGAGTAATTTGCTCAAGAGTTTATCCTGCTAGGTACAGGTGCCTAACTTGAAGCAGATTGGTGAGGGCCACGGTGAAATGAGGCGGTCTACTCTCTTAAGAGAGTATACAAACCGACGCCAAACTAACCGACTTTCAACTAGCCAACACGTTGAAAGTCGTACACGACATGTTGAAAGCCACACGTTCTGCACCTGCATGTAAAGGAGATTTCTGTCTAACTCACCAAGCAACACCAACACTGCAGGTATACAAACCATAAACAAAGCAGCGCTTGCTTACCGTTTTGAATATTAATCATGCTGATCACGTTCTTTATTCCACTCCACTCATGTTATTATGAAAATATTTGCGCAGTAGAATACTCAGGTAAGATGATGTATAATTATAACAGCCTTCTGTCTGTGCCGTCATGAATTCTTTGCTTGCTTTCATAACTTTTGCTCTTGTTCTTGTGGCTGTTTTCAATTTATGTTGGCATTAGTGGACTTTGTGTTTAATTTAATTGCACTTGTGTGCTTTAGAAATTAAATTAAAGTGCCTTGCCTTGCCTTGACAGTTGAGGTGAACTAAGTCACATGAAGCGGCCCACTCTCTCATTTGTTAATCTTTAAAGCAAGCAGGTTTATGGTATTAAATATCAAAAACTTTAACAACTTTAAACTAAACTAAACAACAATTTCTACTATAAAGTAGATTTCTACACAGATCTGATCTTGACAAACTGAACAAAATAAATTAACCGGAGAAGATAGCAAATTGTTTCGAATTCCCAAAATGAACCTGAACAAACTTTGCTTTAGTCTGATTTTAAATGACGCCACACCAGTTCATTCTTCGATTTGGCTTTAAGTATACCTGGGCCTTTAGTGACAAATTTGTGTCTGGCTTGAAACCAGTCATTTCGTGTCTCCCCACTATTGATCCAATAAAAATGTTTTGCTTAAAATATGAAGTACTGATTCTCTAATACAATAAAGTATTCATCTCAAAGGCTGATATGAGTGAAACAGACATTTTCTCATACAAGTGTAAGTGAGAGATGTTTGGATATCTTCTAAAGGACTATATTCTCTCACACATGCGATCAACTTCAAAAAAAAAAAAAAAAAAAAAAAAAAAATTAGGGCGGCGCCTGAATAATCGGCTGCGGCCCGGAGGCTTGCTCCAAACTTCATTTCGTTATACTGTACTTGTACATGTGTAATGACAAATAAACTTCAACTTCAACTTCAACTTCAATGTCTGTCCATGTGATGGATGTCTGGTATTTTTTTTCCCAGATGGATCTGACTCTGTGTTCTTATATGATGATGCTGTCAATGGGCCTCAGGGCAGATTAATACCCCTGACTACTGGTCCTTCCCAACTTTGATTTCCCGATGTTTGCCATCCCTCCTCCAGACCCATGCTCTGTTTGCACACGTCCACTATGACAAGGAGGTGTGAGAAAAATGAACTTTTCGTGTGTTTCTACAGGTTCCACTCACATCCCAGCTTTACTTCTAATTTTCATCCTCCTTACGCACCTCTATGCAGTCTGAACTCTGGCAAAGACTGGTGTCTTGCAGTAAACTTTAGTCTATTTTAATTCCAGTTTTCACATAGCAGACAACCAAAAAACCCTAATATGCCCTAGATTTTCAGTGAAAATGTTTGACTGTAACAATTCCTAGAGTTTTTTTAGTTAAGCTACATCCACCACTTGGCACAGTCCTTCAGCCTTTTTTTACTAGTTTTTTTTTACTTCCAGTATCCCAAAGAGTTCTATTAAGGCAGTATTCAGTGAAATATATTTTTAATATCTATTAAAGTATTCCAAGTAAATAAGTCTTCTATAAACTTAAGCTTTTTATTTTTTTATTTTTACCTTTAGACTTTCAGACAAAACTTTTTTAGTAACTTTAATATTTAAAATGTGTGATATGGATATGGATGATGTATGTGATTACTTTGTAGATTTCACAGACCAACACTATTAAACATTGTCAGCGTGGGGGTGCAAAAAGGCGGAAATAAAATATATTGGATCTATTTGCAAGTAGTTTTCTTTAATCAAAATAAACTCTGGATTATATGCCTTAGGCTCTTTGGAAACAATACACAATGTACAAAACAAGCACCAAAATAACAAGGAGATCTGATAAAGACTGAAAAAAAACACAGGTATATAGAGGTATATATTGTATATAGAGGCTGAGGCAGAGCCATGGGGACGAGTGGCCGAGGTAAACAGTGAGTGCCGGAGGACTGAAGTGATGCCAGATGGAACCAAAGGGGTGCGGGGACGAGGCACAGCTGAAGGGCCAGAAGTCCATGAAGAAGATGATGACTCACCAAGGTGGAGCCAAAGGGACGAAGAAGTCTTGTGAAGCCGTAAGGACGAAGGACTAAGGTGGAGTGGCAAGCTTGGAGGTTCAAGCTGGTGCTAGAGGGTTGACACAGCAGGGTGGCGAACTGGAAGCCCAATGCAGCACCTCACTACTGAGAAGAGTCAGCGAAGGAGGATCTGAAGGGAGCCAACAAAGACAGGGCAGCAGAACTGGATGGCACGGGCAGAGGGTTACGAGACAGCCTCCTTGGCCATGACAGGACAGGCAGAGAGGTCAAACATAACCTCCTTGGTTGATACAGGACAGCAGAGTGTTCAAAAATGGCTGATAGGGGACAGGCAGAGATTTCAATAGCGGCCTCCTTGGATGAAACAGGACAGGCAGAGGTGGTAGGAGGCAGGGTAAGTGCATGACAAAACACACTGACATGGTGCTGGGCATGAAACAGGCATGGTGCTAGGCAACAAAACAGACTTGGTGCTAATTCTTTCATTCTTCTCTATGATTAAAATGGGGTTTAGCACACTCACAGCAGCCTTAGTACCTTTGGCTGTACCTCCTACCGGAATAGACACTGGGCCTTTCTCACACACCTGGTCAGATTCCTTTTTAGGCTCTAGCTCTGGGATGAGGCTAGCCTTAGGTGTATGCTTCTTGGGGGAAGTGAGGGCCGGCTCACGCACCTGACATGGCACTTTTCAGCTCTGGGCTCTGGCGTCACCTCCATGCAGGGCTTTGGCTCATGCATTGTGGCAGGCTCATGCTCAAATGCTTGTTTCAAACTGGCAGCATTTGTCATGCACAGCTAAACTGCGGCTTGTGTAAAGAAAATACAGACGACTATCGTCCATTTTGCCACCTTTTTCAGGTGTTCTCTTCCGACCACTGTCTGTCACAAGCTTTGATTGGGCAGCATTTTCTGCTGTGATGCGGCCATGTTCCCTGGCAATTTTTGGTTTGATCCCTGAGTGGAACCGGTTACAGTGCTGCTGTGAACCAGCTGAGCATGAGTGTGGCAAGCAGGGCATTGCCGAGAGCCGTGGGAATGGAACGAAGCCGGTGGCATGAGTGCTAATGTGTGTCACCTGTGCGCCTCACTAATTTAAAGTTCCATGGAGGAATGCCGAAATATAAAAGAAGGAGTGACGACAGTGAAGGACAAGGCCTGGTACATTTATGTTGGTGCTGTTGTTTTAGTTTGCGGCAGTCATCCATGAGGGGCTACCGCATTACTTTCGTTTTTGTTATTTATGTTCATTTTATTAAAAAAAGTTATGTTTAATGTCCGCTGGCTTCCGCCTCCTTCTTCCCTGAACTTGAATTGGTGCTAAAACCCAAGAAGAAGGAGGAACGTGCTGTCAAAGAGCCCTTGTCGCTGTGGGGAATCTGCTGTGTCATCGAGCAGAGCTGAGCATAAGTCTGCCGCCATGGACACTCGAGGTAGTGGGCTGGAGTGAGTTGCTAGAAAGCTGTATCCGTTTTTCAAGCCCCGCTTGGAGCTTGGATGTTAAAAAAGTCCTTGATGTTGCAAATAGATGAATTCAGAATTCAAAGAGATGCCAGGAAATAGACAAATCACAATTATACTGTGCCATTAAATGAATTGCCGAAGTTTAATATCTTAACCCTCTGGGGTCAACAAACACACCAGCACGTTCTGGCACATTATTTTCCTGATAACAGTGAAAATAACTCTGTCAGTATTGGTCATATGATAAGAGTAAGACATCATTCAAAACTGTAAAGTGTCTATTATTATTTGTGCATGTTCAAAAAGATTTTAAACAAACCCTATAACCAGAATGTTTATCAAATCAGTGCTGTTGTGCAAACAAACAGCTTAAAATGATTTGGTTCTATTTGGAATTATTTTTATAATATGAATTCTTATTTTAAAAGTTCAATATAAAAGTCTCTAGTTATACATGTAAATAAATGTGAGGGTTATGCATGCTTGTGTGTGAAAGAATGACAACTGCTGCAGGTGTGTTTGCCTCCCTGTTCCTGCTTACTGGGATCAGAGATGCTGTGGTTTGACACTTACTTCAGGAAACATGAGCTCAGTTTCGTCTTGTCCCCAGGTCTGTTTACCCTGCAATTGGAAAGCATTAACCCCTCCTCCACCCCCTCTCAGAGAGACTGGAATCTGCGAAGAGAGCAGATATTACAAATAGGCTAAATTTATAACTTAGATTTCATTACAACAGTTTCAATTAGTTTCATTAGTAAGCTTGGGATGAACACATCTGTCGACTCCCTCATATCGTTCAAAACCTGTGCAGCTTTCTTTTTTCTGTGAAACACAAAAGAAGATATTTTTCAAGAATGTTTCGGTTGTTTTAACCATACAATGAAATTCAGTCAGTCAACCCTATTGGCTTTATATAAATGTGTGAACTATCCTTTTAAGTTTGCATTATTGAGGATCAACATAATGAACACAATGCCTGGTTGACACGCTTTGCTTTTCTCTCTCTGAAACAGATCTCCACCATTTTCCCACTTTGCAAGATGGCCAAGCATGAGCTATACGTGTGAGTAACCTTTGGAGTGAGCATAGGGTTAATATATTCCTAATGATGTGCTACTTCTCAAGAAGATACTCGGACACAGCCCAGCTCACACCCGATAACACTGCACACCCGGGTGAAGACACACTTTGTCTGCTGAGTGTAAAATAGCCCTCCAAAGTGATACAGTGCAGAAAAGTGTTTCCTCACAGCACTGTATAGCAGCTAATAGACCTGTAACAAGCCTATACACTACACACCGACAGAGATAATGAGAGTAAACTTAATTTGTGTAGGAAAGGAAGATTGTGTTGATTAATGATTTTAGCTATAAGTAGAGTCTACAAACTTTGGATTCAAAATAAATGTTCTGGGAAAAAAAACGGGTGTGTAAGTGGACAAAAATAGTGGGAACAGTTTGTTCTGTGTATTTCTCCTTTCAACTCGGTGATGATAGAGCAATGTTCCTCAGACATATTTGACTGTCCATCCTGAAAATAAAAAAAGTGTGAAATTCAACATAGCAGATAGATATTGTGACTCAGTATCTCTCATAGAAACCAAACAATCTAAGGTAAATATAAAAAGAAATAGACTCAAATGTATAATTTATAGATCTCAAATATCTCTATTTCTGGGCTCAGCTGTGATTATTGTGGCTGTGAAGTTTGACAAGCTGTACAGAACTAAATAACCAGCATGCCACATAGAACTTAACAGTGACCCTGGGGAAAAATCATATTGCTCAGAGGATGCTCTTTCATAGCTCAGGAGATGTTACACATTTTTCAGTTAAAATGCTTTAGGAGAAATACAAGTAGAAACAAATGAGACCATTGTTGGTGATGAAATCAGTGTGGATTAGCATAGCTCAAATAACTCAGTCTTGGAAGAATGTGATGAGAAATGTGTGATTTCATATTTTCATATTTCATAGAAAACTCTCAATAACAGACTTTGGTATCTTGCCAAATGGTGAATGTGATTTCACTAAGTACAACATGTTCATGGACCAAAATCTTTGTTGATCATTAAACAACATTCTAATAAACTAATCATATTTAAGGGAAATAAAAGTTTACAGTTTATCCTCAAGTTTACCCTTACAAAGAGGGTTAGGTGCTTCTACAAAAGTGTTATTCACCTATCATTTCCCTGTGATTTTAGGGATAAGTTAGGGTTAGGTTTAGTGGTCGAAATAGGATTAGCACTACATTTTCAGACAGGAATGTTTTTTTCAGAATCAACAAAATACTCTATATTGCCAAAAGTTTTGGGATGCCTGCCTTTACATGCACATGAATTTTAATGATATCCCATTCTTAATCCGTAGGGTTTATATGGAGTTGGCCCACCCTTTGCAGCTATAACAGCTTCAACTCTTCTGGGAAGGCTTTCCACAATGTTTAGGAATGTGTTTATGGGAATTTTTGACCATTCTTCTAGAAGTGCACTGATGTTGGACGAGATGTTGGACAAGAAGGCCTGGCTCGCAGTCTCCGCTCTAATTTATCCTAAAGATGTTCTATCAGACTGAAGTCAGGACTCTGTGCAGGCCAGTCAAGTTCCTCCACACCAAACTCATTGATATCTTTATGGCCCTTGCATTGTGCACTGGTGCACAGTCATGTTAGAACAGGAAGGAACCATCCCCAAACTGTTCCCACAAAGTTGGGAGTATGGAATTGTCCAAAATGTCTTGGTATGCGGAAGCATTAAGAGTTCCTTTCACTGGAACTAAGGGGCCAAGCCCAACCCCTGAAAAACAACCCCATACCATAATCCCCCCTCCACCAAACTTTACACTTGGCACAATGCAGTCAGGCAAGTACCGTTCTCCTGGCAACCGCCAAACCTAGACTCGTCCATCAGATTGCCAGACAGAGAAGCGTGATTCGTCACTGAACACGTCTCCACTGCTCTAGAGTCCTGTGGCGGTGTGCTTTACACCACTGTATCCAATGCTTTGCATTGCACTTTGTGATGTAAGGCTTGGATGCAGCTGCTCGGCCATGGAAACCCATTCCATGAAGCTCTCTATACATTGTTCTTGAGCTAATCTGAAGGCCACACAAAGTTTGGAGGTCTGTAGCTATTGACTCTGCAGAACGTTTGCGACTTCTGCGCACTGTGTGCCTCAGCATGCGCTGATGCTCTGTGATTTTATGTGGCCTACTACTTTGTGACTGAGCTGCTGTTGTTCTCAATTGCTTCCACTTTGCTATAATTCCACAAAAAAGTTGACCATCGAAAATTTAGTATTGAGGAAATTTCATGAATGGACTTATTGCACATGTGGCAACCTATCACTGTACCACGATTTAATTCACTGAGCTCCTGAGAGCGACCCATTCTTTCAAAAAAATATTGTAGAAGCGTCTGCATGCCTAGGTACTTGATTGTATACACAATTGGCCATGGAAGTGATTGGAACACATGAATTCAATGATTTTGAGGGGTTTCCTAATACTTTTGGCAATATAGTGTATGTTGATCCAGGAACATGTCTTACTTGGCAAAATCTCAGTTATCCTTAGGAAACCTGAGCATGGTTTGAGATATTGTTAAAATCTATTCTGAAAATCTACAAGAGATAAATATGAGATTTCTAAGGTAATTTCTTTAGGGAAAAAAAAATCTAAATGTTTAAACTCATTTATAGGGGAAACTATTGAGACATTAAAAGAGATCTTATCTGAGATCTATCTATACAGAGAGAGACCTTTCTTGGAAAGGTTGTTTAAGGTCCAGGAGATCTTTTCCAAACAGTTTAACTCATTCCCTGACCTCCGGCATGATATGACATCCCAGGCCAAATTGGTCAGTCTCTTTTGTGTGTGAAATGAATTAGACATTCTCTCCTGGGTGATGTTTGTCCATGATGTGCTGACTGAAGGAGATCCTCCTCCACTACTGAAGGAGGGTCATCTCACTGCTATGTGAACAATCAATTCTCTTTTCCCATAGAGTTGAGGTTAAAATGGCTTCCAGCAGAATGTGTGTTTGAGTAAGGCTAGCAGTGCAAACAATATGAGGAGAGAAGATATTTGCAGGCCTTTTCAACCTGAGCAACATTTCAAATAGTCTAAATAAAGGCTAATAACAGCATTTCATTGGTTAAAATGAACTGAAACAGTTTTTGTAAAAATGAGTAGTGAGAAAATGCAAACCAAAGAAAGAGAGCAGAAAGGCACCTCAATTCAACATTCAGCTGAAATGCTGCGGTCAGTGGTTTATTGAATGAGCAGAAACTTACATGTTGGTGTTGTGCTGTGGAGTCATCAGATGTGATCTGAAGTTTCGGTAGAGATCCAGACTTCTGTTTTAGCAGGTCCTTAAGAGTCACATCTGGACTGGAATTACTGAGGTTTTCTGCCAGCATGAAATGACAATGACAACAAATGTGAATTCAAAGTTTTGCAGATTTAAATTGAAGTAGCAAAAATACAATTAATTAATAAAAATAAAAAATAAAAAATAATTAAATATATTTTGACTTATATTAAATGGAAAGTTCACCCAACAATTTTTCTCATCATTTACTCACCCTCATGTTGTTCCAGACCTGTATGAGTTTCTTTCTTCTGTTGAACACATAAGAAGATATTTTAAAGAATGTTGGTAACCAGACCATAGTAGGAAAAAAATACTCAATGGCTTCATTTTTGATTACCAACGTTCTTTAAAATATCTTATTTTGTGTTCAGCAGAAGAAAGAAAGTCATACATGTTTGGAACAACTTGAGGGTGAGTGAATGAAGACAACATTTTCCTTTGAATATTTTGAACCAACTTGGTTACAATCCCTGTTTTATTGAAATGATGGAAACATAGATATATTACCCATCACAAGGTATTACTATGGTACCTTGTCTAGATAAACATTGTAATACCATTGCCAATTGCCTGTAGTTGCTTCTCTAGTTGACTTGTGCTTCTGTGTTGTTCCGTCCAGACCTTGAACATCTCCTGCTCTCTGCGGCTCTGAAGATACCCGAGTCGGGTCAGCTGTTTCTGTAGTTCCAGAATCTCATGAAGGCCAGATTAGAGATGAGATTAGATGATTAATCATGCACATTCATTCTTAAATCCAAAGAATACCTCCTAGTAAATATCCATGGAGAGAAAATGTGGAGTAATGCTGGTCTCACCAGGTAGTGGTATGTTTTAGGTATACACCTCAAGAATGCATCATTGTGTGTGAGGGTTGATCTGGTGACCCTCTGAATGGTGACAAACTTCTGTGAAAGAAAGAGTAAATTGAGGATGGAAAGAGAATCTCTAACTTAATTGCAGACACTGATGATAAATCTGGGCACAGCTTGGAACATTGTTGAAATCTTTTTTGAAACTGAAGAGACACATCTTAAGTCTTTTTCTCTGGAGACAAATCTGACATTTAAGAAAGAGAAACCATTGAGATTTAATTTGAGATTTTTCCCTATGTGTAGGCATTCCCATTCCGAGGGTCCGATGAGGACCCCTGTATTTCAGTAGAGCTGGGAACCCCCAACATACAAAACGAATAAGAAGTAAACATGCAACCACAGGAAGCCATTAACTGCAACAGGGACCAATTAGGTCCCAGCAGGTGTCCATGGATCAGCCTGCTTTGGTCCCGGCTCATCATCATGAAGTCTGGACAAAGTTTTTTGGCCTGAGCTGAGGAAACAACAGGGCAGTTTCATTTGCTCAGCAATTTGTACCAAAGGTTTCCTACTGGCAGCCCATAAAGTCCTTTATAGCTCTCCCTTTGTCCTCCCCTCCAGTGCTGGTCATTAGAGGACACAATTACAGCCTACTGAAGAAGGCTTGCTTTTATAGGAGGAGACTGATAAGCTAAAGACCCCTCCTCCACATCCTTACCCCCCAGTTTCTACCTCTTATTGTCCTAAACCCAGACGGCCAAAATCAAAGTCAATCACAAGTCCACATCAACTGCTTCCCCCATATTACAATGATGGGCTTCCTCAATCCTCTGGACTTCAGTAACACTTCAAAGTGGCACTGGGAGACACGCATCTACTCTTCTACAAAGGGTTACACTACAGCACAACATCAAATGGACATCTAGATTATTTTTTCTCAAGAGATGTTTGGCATTCACCTTTCATGATGTTTTGTACACGTTTTAGCCTAACTTCACATCAGTAAGGCCAGAGGAACTTTGTGGTTAGAGGTGCTCTCAATGTTCAGGGAATGTAATGGAGTTAAATACTTTGGCTCAAATGTTTCTTCTAAATGTCCTTTATGGAGGAATAAAAGTACACACGAGAGACAATTGAGACAATTGTGGACATTCAGTAGGAGTATTCACTTATAAAATCTGTGTGGACAGTATAGGCCACATTATTTGGTCTTGAGAGTATTTGATGAACAAATGTTTGAGGATAAGAACTTTTGCAGACTTTGGTGTCTTGGCAAATCTAAGTACAGTCTTTTGTTCTGAATTCTACAGGAGACACTTGTGAGATCAGTAGGGTGCATCTTAAATATCTTAATATCTTAATTTGATCTCAATTTAATCGTCTAGGAATAACAATTTTTATTTTCTATGGGAGTTTAGCAAGTCATGCAGCCACAGTAAGGGAATGCATACTGTATAATTGTGCATAGAGTTGCTGGTAAGGTTTCAAGTGGAATACTGTCATGAATATTTCAGCACAGAGACTTCCTCTCATGCTCTGATGGAGAGACAGGAAATGGGTAACTTTATTTGAGATGTTAATGGCTGATGTAGACGTTACTCTGTGGATATGTGTGTATGTGTCAGATGGGTGTCACTGGCTTTGGCCTGAATGTCTACAAGCTCATTTTAGATCATAGAGAAAGTTTGAGGCTGACATGTGAGTTTGGTTTACAATATACACCAGTGACACAATGATAAACCCTGTGCAAAGAATGAAAGAGAGCTTCAATTTTTACTAGACCTATTATACTGGGCCGAAGGTCACCTTATATGTAAAGGACACGGGGTTAGTTCTGTAGAGGAAGTGGGCTATATCCGAACTAGTTAAAAAAATAAATAATTTTTTTTTTTATGTTTTATGTGTTGTTTCTTTTTCTTGCTTTTTTTAGGTAAAGGTCCAATCGCATAAAAGCTTGTTTTATTTTCCCTTTCAGCAAAAAAAAAAAAACAACTAAAACAAGCACTGATTCACAAACTAGTTCTAAATGAGAACAATACAATTTTAATTGTGTACACCATTTAAATACCATTATATTTACAACTTCTGTGACCAAAACAATAGATTGATATTTTTAAGTGTTACCTTTCCAGTTTTGCTGTTTCAGGAATTGTATTACTGTTTACATTTAGTTGGAAACATAGTTATTATAGTTAACTAAAACTAAAACCGTAAAAACATGAATTACTTTAAATTAAAAATAAATGTTAGCTGAAATCAAATCATATATATATATATATATATATATATATATATATATATATATATATATATATATATATATATATATATATAACCCAATTCCAAAAAAGTTGGGACACTATTATATTATATATCAATATAATATATACTATCAATATTTTATTCAGAATACAACACAGATGACATATCAAATGTTTAAACTGAGAAAATGTATAATTTTAAGGGAAAATAAGTTTATTTTAAATTTCATGGCATCAACACATCTCAAAAAAGTTGGGACAAGGCCATGTTTCCCACTGTGTGGCATCCCCTCTTCTTTTTATAACAGTCTGCAAATGTCTGGGGACTGAGGAGACAAGTTGCTCAAGTTTAGGAATAGGAATGTTGTCCCATTCTTGTCTAATACAGGCTTCTAGTTGCTCAACTGTCTTAGGTCTTCTTTGTCGCATCTTCCTCTTTATGATGTGCCAAATGTTTTCTATGAGTGAAAGATCTGGACTGCAGGCTGGCCATTTCAGTACCCGGATCCTTCTTCTACGCAGCCATGATGTTGTAATTGATGCAGTGTGTGGTCTGGCATTGTCATGTTGGAAAATGCAAGGTCTTCCCTGAAAGAGATAACAACTTGGTTTGTCCTTGTCCTCTTTAGTCCAGATGACATGGCGTCCCAGTTTTCCAAAGAACTTCGAATTTTGATTCATCTGACCACAGAACAGTTTTCCACTTTGCCACAGTCCATTTTAAATGAGCCTCGGTCCAGAGAAAACGCCTGTGCTTCTGGATCATGTTTAGATAGGGCTTCTTTTTTGACCTATAGAGTTTTAGCCGGCAACGGCGAATGGCACGGTGGATTGTGTTCACCGACAATGTTTTCTGGAAGTATTCCTGAGCCCATGTTGTGATTTCCATTACAGTAGCATTCCTGTATGTGATGCAGTGCCGTCTAAGGGCCCGGAGATCACGGGCATCCAGTATGGTTTTCCAGCCTTGACCCTTACACACAGAGATTGTTCCAGATTCTCTGAATCTTTGGATGATATTATGCCCTGTAGATGATGATAACTTCAAACTCTTTGCAATTTTTCTCTGAGAAACTCCTTTCTGATATTGCTTCCTTTTGTATTCACAATTTGTACAGTGTCCCAACTTTTTTGGAATCAGGTTTGTATATAAACTTTATGTACTAAAATAACTAAAGCTAAAACACTGGTTGAAAAGATTATCATATTAGCATGATGATGTGACAACTTGAAAGACTTGTGAATACACAGATTTTCAAAGGTAAAAGTAAAACTACTCTAAGCAATGTTTACTTGACAACTAGCTCTGGTCTCCCTTATAGACAATTTTGATAAGGGGGAAAAAAAAGGCTTCCTTAAATAAAGTAAAGAGATCCAAAGGAAAACAATGCAACCTTTTCTCTCTCGTCTTCTTTTTCAGCACTGCCTTCTACTGGCGAAATTTAGTAAACGCTAGATTTGCTTTATGTTCTCTATAATAAACAGTGTAGTAAAAATTAGTCAGTGATTCCAGGAGGGTATGCCTACCTTCTCTTTATGTCCTTCCCTGAGTCTGGAATGATCTGTATCATGGGGCTTCATCTCTTGCCTTTGTCGTTGAACTTTTTCCCTCAGTAATGTAGCATACTGATATGAAAGCATGTCTTTCAAGCGGTGCATTCTGTAGTATGTCTCAAGATGGCGCTAGAATGCAAGAAAAAAAGAACGAAAGGTAAAGTATGAATAATCAGGGCTCTGAGTTCAGAGTGAGATTTTGGCGATGGTGGCGGGGTTTTGGCTGGGGACATGGGTCTGGGTCTGATCTGAAACACATTAATATTCGTACAAATAATGTGAAATTCATGTGTGTAATGTGAAAACCTTTGGCCTAGGCTATTTCATGATATTTTATCCAGATAATGCATAGTATTAATTATTGCATTTGTCTATTTCAAAGATGTAAGGGAAGAGGCAAATGGCAAATTAATATTCCATAATAATTTGAAATATTTTTTCTTTTCCTTTTCTTTCCTTTTTTCCCCTTCTGAATCAGAACTAATACTAAACAAGTGTCAGAATAGCTGTTGAAATTAGCAGGGATATAACCGGCTAGGTCTTACTTCACATACTCTGGTCAAACAGCTAACCTACCAGCTGCCTGGACACATATATTTCCCAGCAATGATGAGATGACTTGCTGTCAGGGCTTGACATTAAGCCTGTTGACGTGCTTGTCCTTCAGACAAGTAAATCTGTCATTCACACAAAAAAATTGCTTGTCCGAAAAAAAAAAAAAAAGAAAGAAAAGAAAAAATAGAATAAGACACTATAGGGCTGTTGCCAATCAAATTCAATAATTTACACTGAAAAATGTAATGAGATTGTTTTAAATATTTTGAATATACAAATAAGAAATGTTGGAACGAAAACATTAAACCACCAGTAGGTGGCATCAGGTGACCGTCTTAATGAGTGAGTCATTGAGTCGATTCGTTCAAACGACTGATTCATTCAAGAATGAGGCAGTCGTTACTAATAGGTTATTGAATCTTTGATTCAACCGATTCATTCAAAACGCTGAATCATTCAGTAACACACTGTTGCTGTGAGATGGTTCTGATGTGATCTTGGAAATATTTTCGCTGCTGAAATAGAACAAAAACAGTAAATTTTGCATCTAAAATGTAAGTGGCTTAATGTTAATTGACAATTAGTGTCATTTTCAGTCGTGATGGTATTCAGGAAAACTACTCTTGTGTGATGTTGTTTAACTGTATTATATGTTATAAATATAAAAACTCCATAATTTGTCATTTTAACCGTGTATGTTAACTGTAGTTATCCTGGAAATTTCTCTGCGTGAGAAATGCAAGGTGTAAGCCTATGAACGGGTTGAAATGCGTGAGACTTGAGACCCCTGTCGTAATTACCACGAGACGACAACACGTGACGTACTCGTTTCTCTGGCAACACCATCAACGCCTAAATGAATCTACAGTTGTTAGGTGGTACAGCGATCGATCACGAAATAGCTACAAATAGGAGCTTTCAGAAAATCCCCAGTTTACAAGTTGATGAAGTTTATGATCAAATTGAAATCTCGTAATTACGACATGGCGTGAACGCACCTGCCAGTCCGAGTAATTAAACTATAAAAGATAAAAAAATTTTCCCAATTGTTTTTTTTTTTTTTTTTTTTTTTTTTTTTTTTTTGTGCAGCAGTGCAGTGTTTATTGATAATCTATTAAGTGAGAAAAATAAGTAGCACACAGTGGTCTTTTTCTACATAGCTTAGATGAGGTTTCTATATGGACTTCACATTGTGTATATGGGTTGTTGATGTGATGGCATTTTCACTGTCACACAAGATAAAAATTAATATAATTATTATTGTCATCATTTAAAATGCAGTAAATGGTTAAACATTTCTTTGTCTTAGACCATGCTGATATAAAAAGTGCTTCGTCTTTAGAATGTTTTTATTTTTTTATTCTAAATCTCAAAATTGTCCAATGGTGGTCAAGCATGGTTCAGTAAATTACAACTTTATCAGTTAAAAAGAAAGCATACAAATGTTAATAAATACCTCAGGCACAATTTTACAAGTGTCTATTTAAGTAAATGACAATCTTTTTTTTTTTTTGGTTCATCCATATATTTCTAAAAGCGTAGGAACTTGATACATCTTGTCACCGAAAACCACGTCCTCCGGTGTGACACCATATCCTGATTTTAAATTGGGCAATTCCACTGACAAGTTTAATTAGTTGAAGGACCCCATTCAGGGTAATGTTACTGAAGCTCCCTGAGAAGCCCATGACGTGTACATGGTGGCTGTCCGAAACATGTAAAATGCTGCCTTCTGATGACACATTTAAAGGTAGGAAGGCATCAAGGCACGTCCGAATCTAATGTTAGCTTCACTGAGATACCTTCATCTGATGTAGTATCATGTATCCTTCGCTGCCTTTGATATCCCACAATCCTATGCGTTCTATTCTGTGACATTCGAGCTAGAAAAAAAGATGGCGTCCGAAAGTTGCGTTTGCTGGTAAATTTGTGTTCATTTTGTGTGTAAATGTACGTTTTTTACCAACATTTTACTCCCCAAAGCTCTCTCTGTTTTGCTGTAGATCATTAAACTGTTACACTGACTTAGAAGTTTCGCGAGGTGCCTTCATGCACAAACGCTGCCTTACAAGTCAGCGAGACAACGAGTCAGCTGCCTAGGTTTTCAATCGCAGACGGTAAGATTTTGTCTCAGAATTGTTCAAATATTTAACTTTTTTGGAACCACTATAAAAGTGTTAATTTCTGTTGTCCTTTGGAATGACACCTCATATTCATAATTCTCACACCATAGGACACATTTCAGTAAAAAAAAAAAAAAAAAAAAAAAAAAAAAAAGATTTAACAAAGTTAGTGACCCATTATATTTTTTCAAATATCAGACTTCACACTACATAATAATATGTATGTTTTCTTAAAAAATGGTGTTTTATTAAAAAAAGCATTTTTTACTGCTTATTTGTCAACTACCCATATGGTAATCAGCAGAAACAGTTGACTTTGCACCTGGGCTGGGTCTTTGTTCTGGCATGCAGCTAGTCTTTCAGTCCATCAAGGCATCCTGATTACTAATTGTGTTTATATGTGCAACTGCTATTTAATGCCAATTTAAGCAGACTATATTCAAGACTTTGAGAATGATGTTTTCTCTACAGTATATGAAGTACATTCTGATGGTCATTTGATTAGGAACAGCATAGGCCTATACTGATAGTACCTGATCTAGAAGAGCCTTTCGTTTTCTCTCAAGGACTTGATCAGAAGTCATTGCCATCGGAACTGTTTTGCTGGGGCTTTGCTTTCTCCACTGCTTCTCACATTCAGATAGACTGGCTGCCTTTTGGAGAGAAAATCACACTTGGATGACAAGACACAACAGCAGCTGTGCTCTTGTCTTCTCGTCTGAGAGATCACAACACTTCAGTGAGTAATTGCATGGGTTTTCCTGAATTGGCCAGTAATCAGTCTCAAATGCTAAGCTTGTAGAATTGCAAAATAGTGCAAATTACAGTAATAAGCCACAAGTTTTCCATGGCTAAAGGATGTGGGTCGTTCCAACTCTCCAGTACATTTTCATGTCCCGTCATATATATCTTAATATATTGTATATATATATATATATATATATATATATATATATATATATATATATATATATATATATATATATATATATATATATATATATATAAAAAAAAATGTTTAACTGCAGTTCAGAGATATTTATCACATTAGTTCTTTAATCACAATTAAGTGAAAATATAGAGCTGAATTTCTATTTTGTGTGAAATTCAGTGGATGTTGCCTGGGGTTTGAATACTGATGCAGTAGGTAATCAATTATGTCTTCAATGTCAGTTTTATTATTATTTTGTAATCTCCTTTAACCAAACCCAGGTCCTTAATGGCATCATAGTCCAGAATGTGACATCATTTTTGTGGGCAAACAACAAAACATCAGTAAGTATGGTAACACTTTAGTATGAGGAACACATATTTACTATTAACTACGACTTTTGCCTAAATAATCACCTAATTTACTGCTTATTAATAGTTAATAAGGTAGTTTTTGTAGCCTTTAAGTTTAGGTATTTGGCAGGATTAAGGAATGTAGAATTAAGTCATGCCGAATAAGGCATTAATATGTGCTTTATTAGTAATAAACAGCCAATATCCTAGTAATATGCATGCTAATAAGCAACTAGTTAATAGCAAGAATTGAACCCTAAAATAAAGTGTTACCTTAAGTATTAGCAATGGATTTGATTATTTAGTGTATAAAATGAGACTACGTTTTGATAACACTATGAAACATGTCGACAAATGCTACCTTAAATCATTAACAAACATTAATTTTTAGATTTTGAAGTATTTTATTTATTATGATAGCTGGAATAAACTTTTTCCATAAGTAATAATATATGCATCTTGGTGTTTTAATATAGAATGTGCACTCTGAGGTGAAAGGTGAAACTAATTTCTGTCAAGACAACTCTTTAAGTATTTTGCATGATAATAGATATATGTTTGGTCTTGGCCGAATAGATCTGATACGTTGCTGCTGCAGAGCAAGGGCAGGACTTGCTACTGCCAATACATACATGACACGCTGCTGTGATCAAGTAAAGCCCTATTCAGATGGGATTTGTTTTACAAGGGTAGATGGAGAAATGTAATTTTACCACAGGACATCTGTAATATTAATGGCCAATTCGCAAGGGACAAGAAATCTCAGTAAAACTAGCAGAAGTGGGAGGGGTAACTTGATTTACCAATGCTATCACGACCAATTTGTATGTACTTGTACGAGGAGGCGAATTTGTACGACCTCATGAATTTGTACGATTTGTCAATACTGCAGTGATGGGTAGGTTTTAGGGGGTAAGGTTAGGGGTAGGTAATTTGTACAAAATCATTTGAATTGACCAACTTGTCAAATACAATCGATTTAGCAAAAATTGCACAAATTCTTACAAGTGAGGTCGTACAAATTTGTGCAAATTAGCCACCTCGTAAAATATGCACAAATTGCTGTGATATCAGGTTGGATTTACTCACCGCCGACACCTCACTGTCATCATGTGTCATCATGCGTATTATCCTGATATCATGTGCGCAAACCATAGACTGTCACAAACACATATAATCTATATATAAACTATATATAACAGTTAGGTCCGGTCGAAGGACTTATTAAGTAAATTCTGATTGGATTCAGTTGGTAATAGACACTTACCTAAAGCTAAAAGAAGTTTTGTGTCTCTGACTAGTGCTTTCGACCTTTTTTTTTATCTGACTGGTAAGCAGAAAACACTTGAGGTTTGCCAGACTTTTACCCTGCCTAGAACACAACTGAATGCTTTTTCAAGCACCTCCATGCTTGAAAAACCACAGAAAACTAGTTTTAAACAAGAAATGACCGAATATTTACGTACATATTTACAGTGGGTCTATTTGCACAGGATCAGTATTACCTGAGGTAATTTTTCCGGACCTTTTACCAGAAGGTAAAAGTCGCCGTAATCTTTACTGACATTGTCCGTAATGATTACTGAGATTGCACATTCAGACAGAACTAAAATCACTGAGAAGCTCTGGTAATCATTTCTTTACCCCAGCTCTCCATGTTAAACTAATCCCTTCCGAATAGGGCTTAAGACATGCTGCTGCTGTACAAAAAAAAGCATACATTATTTACCTGTAGCAGATCTATACAGGTGGAGCTGGGGAAGGTGGAGGGTTTCTGAAAGCGTTTGAAGGTTGAGCAGCAAGTTCATTGGCTACTGATACAGCAGGAACCAATCAGCTATGCCCTATAGAGAATGATGTGATTGCAAGCAGATTGAGTTAAAGACCTATCAGGCTGCGCTTTCATGACAGAACTTTGTATTTCACTTATACAATCAAAGACACAGAGCCAGTAAGCTTTTTATCAGTCTCTGTTCAGCTTCCCAGAAACCTATTTCATAAGGCTGTTATTTGTCATCATCACTTCAGTTGTCCAGGACAGATAATTCCCTCCTGCTGGCATTCACTTCTTATGTAATACTGGCCTCTTATGATGCTGGGCGCTTATTGTTGCACAACTCTTCCTGTGCATCACTGACTAAGGAATGCTCTGGAAATATTTGCAGGTGCAACACTGGTTAAAGTTTGATATGTGCTACATAATTTGAATTGTTTCAAAGGTTTCAGAACATATGCAACTGGCAACTACAAACCTGATTCCAAAAAAGTTGGGACACTGTACAAATTGTGAATAAAAAAGGAATGCAATAATTTACAAATCTCTTAAACTTATATTTTATTCACAATAGAATACAGATAACATATCAAATGTTGAAAGTGAGACATTTTGAAATGTCATGCCAAATATTGGCTCATTTTAGATTTCATGAGAGCTACACATTCCAAAAGATTTGGGACAGGAAGCAATAAGAGGCCGGAAAAGTTAAATGTACATATAAGGAACAGCTGGAGGACCAATTTGCAACTGATTAGGTCAATTGGCAACATGATTAGGTATAAAAAGAGCCTCTCAGAGTGGCAGTGTCTCTCAGAAGTCAAGATGGGCAGAGGATCACCAATTCCCCCAATGCTGCGGCCAAAAATAGTGGAGCAATATCAGAAAGGAGTTTCTCAGAGAAAAATTGTTTGAAGTTATCATCATAACATGCATAATATCATCCAAAGATTCAGAGAATCTGGAACACCATACTGGATGCCCATGATCTCCGGGCCCTTAGACGGCACTGCATCACATACAGGAATGCTACTGTAATGGAAATCACAACATGGGCTCAGGAATACTTCCAGAAACACAAGAACACAATCCACCGTGCCATTCGCCGTTGCCGGCTAAAACTCTATAGGTCAAAAAAGAAGCCATATCTAAACATGATCCAGAAGCGCAGGCGTTTTCTCTGAGCCAAGGCTCATTTAAAATGGACTGTGGCAAAGTGGAAAACTGTTCTGTGGTCAGACACTAATTTCTTTTTGGAAAACTGGGACGCCATGTCATCCGGACTAAAGAGGACAAGGACAACCCAAGTTACTATCGCCGCTCAGTTCAGAAGCCTGCATCTCTGATGGTATGGGGTTGCATGAGTGCGTGTGGCATGGGCAGCTTACACATCTGGAAAGGCACCATCAATGCTGAAAGGTATATCCAAGTTCTAGAACAACATATGCTCCCATCCAGACGTCGTCTCTTTCAAGGAAGACCTTGCATTTTCCAACATGACAATGCCAGACCACATACTGCATCAATTACAACATCATGGCTGCGTAGAAGAAGGATCCGAGTACTGAAATGGCCAGCCTGCAGTCCAGATCTTTCACCCATAGAGAACATTTGGCACATCATAAAGAGGAAGATGCGACAAAGAAGACCTAAGACAGTTGAGCAACTAGAAGCCTGTATTAGACAAGAATGGGACAACATTCCTATTCCTAAACTTGAGCAACTTGTCTCCTCAGTCCCCAGATGTTTGCAGACTGTTATAAAAAGAAGAGGGGATGCCACACAGTGGGAAACATGGCCTTGTCCCAACTTTTTTGAGATGTGTTGATGCCTTGAAATTTAAAATCAACTTATTTTTCCCTTAAAATTATACATTTTCTCAAACATTTGATATGTCATCTATGTTGTATTCTGAATAAAATATTGAAATTTTGACTTCCACATCATTGCGTTCTGTTTTTATTCACAATTTGTACAGTGTCCCAACTTTTTTGGAATCGGGTTTGTAGAAACAAGTGTTATGTGGGTTTTTTAACATAATTTTCACGATAATTAATAAATAAACATTTTCCATCATTTCTTATAAAAGTATTGTACGAGAAACATATGCTAACTATTTTTTCTCATGGAAGAGCATCAAATGTGTACACTTATCAAGTATTAAGTATAAGGCAATAAGAATGACATTATGAGACAAATACCTGTTTTAAGCAAGCAAAAAACCAAAGGGAATAGCAGACTGCAACTTCTTGAGTTCATGACGTGTCCATCTCTGGAAAAGGCCAGGCGGGCTGGCAAACATTCCTTTATTTTACAGGCTCTGCCCGTTTAGGAAGTGGATGCTTTGTGGCCGTTCACAAAGAGCATTAGAGGAAGGCAGTATTAATCGGTTTGTTGCCACAGCAATAAGAGAAGGGTGAAGGGGGACAGAGTTATCTTGTCAGTTAAATAAGGAAATATCATTGAAGGATGGCTGGAAGTGGGGTCTTTTGTATCATCTGTGTCAGCCATCATGAATCAAAGCTGGACAGTTTCACACTACAGTTGGGCAAATATTGAGAAATTTTAAATCCTGTTTTTCTTTTGAATCCCCTAAATGATTCTGGTTTCTTAATGATTCCGTTAACATAAAAAATTATTTATGTTGTTATTTTTATTATCTAATAATACCTTATTACAACAAAACGTATAATGTGTGTCTTTAAATACTGTCACGCATGAACAACTGTCACGCTGATTCTCACAAGCCTTTATCCAACATACAGTCTTAGGCATGGCTAAAGTGATAACTTGCAGTTCGATAAATGAGTCGGAATAGGTTGATTCATTTTTGAGTCACTGTTTTTTTTTCATTAAATTAGGCTAACTAAAAAGGACCGATTATAAGCAGGAGGCAGGGGCAGTGCTAGGGGTGGGCTAATGTTTTTAGTAATGCCCCAAATGTTTTGTTAATTCTTGTCACACAGCTGAACAATAAATCAGAAAAATAATACAATTACAGCTGCGGCAATTACCTAATCATGAAAAGTGCATATTACAGCATAATTTTTATATTTTCCCTCTTTGCATCAAAGGTTACTAGGCCTACTTACACTTTGAGAATTGTAGCTAATCACAGACATGTCTGTTGAACTCAACAGCCAATCAGAGGTTTTTAAAAGAGTCGCTACGCTGACGATATGTTTAGTTAGTATTAGCTCACTGAGTTCTACACGTTCGCAATAGTGTCATTAGTCAATAAACTAGATGCAAATAAAAGATTAACTGCAAAGTATCTGATATTTTTTATGCTGCTCTGCTGCACCCCATGGGCCCTATTTTAATGATCTGAGCTCATGGTGAAGCACATGGCAATTGTACAATTGTACAATTACTAACGTGCTCTTTAAATAACACAAATAATACTGCACTATTGACTTTAGACCAGGCTTTTGTTGGTCAATGGCGCAGTCGTTTTCAGTTGCCTCAAAATAGCAACGCGCCAACAATGTGCCTGAACACACCTCGTTTTCAAACCATGGACGAACAGATGGGCACGAGTGCATTTGCGATTTAAACAACGTGGTACTGGATGTGGAAATGACAACTGCATTGGGCTGAAACTAGCAAAAAACGCTTGCGAATTCCAAGGCAACGCTTTAGTTTTAACCAACAGTGAAAGGGTGTGAGGTATGATGTAAGTAGCTAAACATATTTGACAACTGTTTTACAATAGAAATATTCAACGACCCCAAATTACTTTTCATTAAATTTCAACATTTTGCATTGAAAATATGCTATCATTTACAATTTTACATGATTCATGTAATTCATAACTGAATGTGACGAGACAAGAAACTTTTGCATTTTAGACATTAGATTGAGTGAATGTATGCATATTTAATAAAATATTATTTGCAAACAGTTTAAATGTTCTTTATTCCTTTAAATCACTTTTAATCATTTAATAAATTAATTCCTTTAAAAAAATACCAATTATCCAATTTTAGTCTGAGCCCCGAAATAACCACTGACCCTAGAACCGCCCCTGATTATAAGATTCTGCAATCTGACTATAACCGTCACGCTATAAACATACACACCAATCAGGCACAACATTATGACTACCTTCCTAATATTGTGTTGGTCCCCCTTTTGCTGCCAAAACAGCCCTGACCCGTCGAGGCATGGACTCCACTAGACCCCTAAAGGTGTGCTGTGGTATCTGACACCAAGATGTTAGCAGCAGATCCTTTAAGTCCTGTAAGTTGCGAGGTGTGGCCTCCATGGATCTGACTTGTTTGTTCAGCACATCCCACAGATGCTCGACTGGATTGAGATCTGGTGAATTTGGAGGCCAAGTCAACACCTCAAACTCGTTGTTGTGCTTCTCAAATCATTCCTGAACCATTTTTGCTTTGTGGCAGGACGCATTATCCTGCTGAAAGAGGCCACAGCCACCAGGGAATAACATTTCCATGAAAAGGTGCAACAATGCTTAGGTAGGTGGTACGCATCACAGTAACATCCACATGGATGGCAGGACCCAGCAGAACATTACCCAAAGCATCCCACTGCCTCCGCTGGCTTGCCTTCTTCCCATAGTGCTTCCTGGTACCACATATTCCCCAGGTAAGCGACGCACATGCACACACATTGCCATCCACGTGATGTATAAGAAAACATGATTCATCAGACCAGGCCACCTTCTTCCATTGCTCCGTGGTCCAGTTCTGATGCTCACATGCCACCTGTTGGGACTTTCAGCGGTGGACAGGGGTCAGCATGGGCACCCTGACTGGTCTGCGGCTATGGAGCCCCATACACAACAAACTGTGATGCACTGTGTATTCTGACACCTTTCTATCAAATCCAGCAATAACTTCTTGAGCAATTTGAGCTACAGTAGCTCGTCTGATCAGACCACACAGGCCAGCCTTTGCTCCCCACATGCATCAATGAGCCTTGACCGCCCATGACCCTGTCGGCGGTTCCCCTATGTACTTTCCTTGGATCACATTTGATAGATACTGACCACTGCAGACCGGGAACACCCCACAAGAGCTGCAGTTTTGGAGATACTCTGACCCAGTCGTCTAGCCATCACAATTTGGCCCTTGTCAAACTCTCTCAAATCCTTATGCTTACCCATTTTATTTATATTTCACATCAACTTTGAGGACAAAATGTTCACTTCCTGCCTAATATTTCCCACCCACTAGCCATAATGAAGAGTTCAGTGTTACTCACTTCACCTGTGAGTGGTCATAATGTTATGCCTGATTGGTGTATATGTTTTGGCATATGTCTACAAGGTCCATTGTCAACAGAGTAGAGATGTAGGCTATGAAATACAGTTCACACAGAATTAATTTTCAAACCAAGCAGCTTTCTGTTGGCCAGCGTGGCGAATTCGTATGACCAACTTGAACATGAGCGAAATCTGCGTGGGGAACTGTTCTGCCTTCATGTAAAACTCCCATTTCTCGGGTTCCTATTGGAATGACTGGATTTTGCTCACTAAATTCGCAGAGCAACAGTAAATGTAACCGGTAATTTGAATGAATCTCTTCCTTATGTTTTTGCACAATCTGTTGACGGCACATTGACCATTAGGGACAGTGTTATGGGTGGGGCTTCATGCTTACTTTTTTTTTCTCTAAAAATCATATGAAATCACCACCTCGTAAAATAATTAGGCTATGTTTTTCGAGAGGCTGCTCACTGCAGAGAAAATGGGTGGAGCTTATGTCTAACAAACGTAATTTGGGCCAATGGGTGGAGCTAGAATATCCAACCGCACCCTAACCCTACCACAACTCTATCCCTCCACCCCATTAAATGTCCAGAGAGGTGGAGCTGGACGTCATTTTACTCTGCAGTGAATACCACTTATATTTTTTCTGTGAGATTGGTTTGGTTTTATGGTGCACTAGCGTTGCGGTGTCACTGTCGTGAAGCAAACTTTTTTTTATTAAGTCAGTGTTCTATCCGCATTGTATATATGGAAGCTTTCTTCCACCTGTCAGGGTTATGTCTGTTTATGTCTTATGTTTGATTTGTTCCTTTGTTCAGTTTCCCGCTTCCCCTTTGTTTCCATGGTCACTGTCATTATGAGTTCATTTAGTTCAGCTGTGTTTAGTCAATTACCTTTTTTGTGTTCAGTACTTAAGTTGCACCCTTTCCAGTCACTGTTTTGTTAGTGTGTGTTTCCTTTCCTGTCTGCCTGTTCCGTTGCATCTTAGTTAAAGTTTTTGCTTTGCTTTGCTCTTCTGATTCTTCAGTTTGTCCCTAGATAACCACACCGTTACAGATGACTGGACCTATTATAAAGCAGATGGCTGAGGATCGTCTCTTCAATATCCTGCAGGATGGTCGACCTCTGGACTGGTATGTGGAGGAATTCCTTGAATATTCCTATCAGGTGAGCAAGAGTGATGCTAAGCTCAATGCCTGCTTTTGGATGGGACTGGATGATGACTTATTGTGATTCCTTTTTCCTGGCAATAGTTATAAGGCCCGTAGCAGACTTTATTATGTCCTCTGTTTAAGTGGTTCTGATTTTGTAGTTGATGTCCTCATAAACAACAGTCACAATCATCGTTCAGTCCCTATCCGAAAGAAGCATGTAGGCACTCACCCTAAACCTGCACCCTTCACATACCAACCCACTGGGAACATCCCAGCTAGGTCACCAGACCTCGGAAGCTGGTATCAAACAGCAGTGACCTGGGAGCGAAGGTGGCGGATCCTGCATTCATCTCCATGCGGATGGCCAAAAAATTTTTTTTTTCCCCTCCCCTGTCCCCAGTTTCTGAGTTTAGCCCAAAGCCTGAGTCTTCTGCCAATATGGCCACTGCCATGCCAGAGCCCTCTGCCAAGAGGGCCGCACCTGGAAATAAGCCTGCACCAGAACCAGCAGGGGACCACTGGTTAATTGACTTTTGGTCAGCTCCTGTGACACCAGTCACCATCCATAGTCCAGTGACGGCTCCATCTCCTGTCCTGGGTCCAGAGAGGGCTCTGTCTCCTGTCCCAAGTCCAGAGAGGGCGCCTTCTCCTGTCCCAAGCACCCTGGAGGCTTCCTAACCAGCCAGCATCACACTGCTCCCCTACGCATGACCTCCAGGACTCCAGGATTGCGCAAGGTTGCACCTTCTGGGATTAATGTCAGGGTTATTTCTGTTTTACTTGTTTGCTTTGTTCAGTTCCTTGGCACTCCTTTGTTTCCACAGTCACTGTCATAAGTTCATTTAGTTCAGCTGTGTTTAGTCAATTACCTTGTTTGTGTTCACTACTTAAGTTACACCATTACAGAGCCAAGAAATAAAACATTAAAAAGGTAATTGCAAATTTTTATCTCACAACTCTGACTTTTTTCTGACAGTTGCAAGTTTAGGTATCTCACAATTCGGACTATATAACTTGAAGAAATAAAGTCAGTATTGTGAGATATAAGAATGGTAAAATATACAGTAAACTTGCAATTAATTAAAAGGTGGGCTAATTGCAAATTCTCACAATTGCCAATTTATAACTCGCAGTTCTGACATTTTTCCACTGAGAATTGTGATATAAACTCCCAATTGCGAGAAAGTCAGTCTTGTGAGATTAAAAAGTTGCAAAAACAAACATCCATAGCATTGTCATGAACTGCCCGCTCAAAAATCAGTAGGCCTAATGGGGTGAACTTGGTCCAGTAATTGGGTGAGAATTCAGTAATTGCTCCAACAGAGTCATAATTATTAACCGATTCACTTGTTCCAGAATCCAATCACACCACATGCTGGATGTTCTTGCTTCACTATTAAAAACCACCTCATTTGCTGAGGATCAATGCACATTCCATCTGGTAATAGAACCAACAATTCCTTTAAAATGTGCAGTATTTCTGTTCTCATCCCTAGATAGGCCTAGGGTTATAACACAAATATAGCTCAGTATTTGCACAGCCCAATCTCACACTATCAAACTCATGTGTTGGAAAGGGTCAAACATGACCCCATGTAGATCACTCTGTATTAAGAACACTGAAGTATGGTACAAAGGATCTAACAGAATGGGGTAATGAATATGCAAAGGTTTGTGGAAAGAATAAGGGCTTTTGACTATTGAAAAGGACTTGTGAAGTTGACCTGGGGACTGTTGATAGTTGTAACCAGGGTGACCAATACAGCAGTTGTTAATTTGTACTTTCCCTGTTCTACTATTTTCCATGGATGGGGATGAGGGCACAAAGGAATGAGATTTTATAATGTTCAGAGATGACGCTGATTACAGTCACTTTGAACACCCCATGGAGTGAATTGACAAATGCAGAAATGTGTGGCTTGATTGTGTGTCTGAGTTAAAAAAAACCTTGTTTTTTACCGAAGATGAATGTGAAATGTGAAACTGAAAAATGCTGTCATGATTCCAGTGTGGTATTTTATGTTATTTCCTGTTCTGCGTCATGTTTTGTAGTCCTTTGTACTTTTTCTTGTTGATTAGTTGTTTCCCAATTGCCCCTTGTGCATTTAAACCCCAGTGTTTGTTTTGTTCCTTGGCGAGTCTTGTTCTTCATGGCAATATGTTTAGTGTGCTCATTCTCTTCCTGTGCCTCTGGTTTTTCATGTTTGATTTGTTAATTTTTTTGTTAATAAAATAAAACACGAAGGAGAGCTGGATCCAAATGCAGTTAAGTTCACCAATCATTACAAATGCTCAAGTTGTTGTCTGAATCAATAGCATCTTAATGGATTTTAATCATTCATTTACCCATTTATGTTAATGTGTTCTTCAATTTATCTTGTTTTTATTTTGCATTTGTTATGCAATTGTCCCTAGAACTCTGAACACCATATTCCACAACATTTTGAAACAAGACTTTAGTAACACTTTAGTTTGGGGACCAATTCTCAATATTAGTTGCTTATTAGCATGCACATTACTAGGATATGGGCTGTTTATTAGTATTTATAAAGCACATATTAATGCCTTATTCAGCATGACCATATTCTACATCCCTTATTCCTACCCAATACCTAAACTTAAACGCTAGAACAACTACCGTGACCGTACCAATTTACTTAATAAGCAGTAAATTAGGAGTTTATTGAGGCTGTAGTTAATAGTGAATATGTGTTCCCCATACTAAAGTGTGACCAAGACTTTTTGTTTTGGACAATGGTAGCATTCTAAGTATTTGCCCAACATATTCTAAAAAGTGTCCGTATATATCATAAACTGGACTATGAATGCCAAAGAAAATATGCTATTAAGTATTTCAAACTGTTGGTGTATAAAATATAGTAAATATTGATAAATATTTTATTAGTTTTCTGTCCACAAATGAATGGTATATGGATATGTAGGAAAATGTAGCTTTTTCTTGCTATTTGTGTGTTTTATTCTGTTAAATATAATGGTACTATTTAACACATACCTTTTCTGGACACTGTGCTGACTGGTAAGAGTTCAGGATAGGCGGGAACGAGCTGATATGATGAACATCTTCAGTTTTCATTGTCATAATCAGACCAGTGAGCTATTAAGATGTAAATAGGCCTATGTAGTTAACAAAAATCATAGACAAAGTGCTTAAGTATCAGAGAAATTAACTATTTGATGTGCAGTAAGTTTTCACCATAATTACCTTTTGCAGTTCACTTAAATGACAATAAATTAATTTAATTTATAAAAGTACAAATATGTGAATTTGGCTCTCAGTTGATATTAATATATAACTAATGTATGATATATATATATTCACATTTCTGAATTACATCAGCAGTGGTATTCCCATAACTTAGTTACTATCACATAGAAAATGAAAAGAACTCATCTAGAAATAAAACAAACTTACCAGTTAAGCAATACAAATCTGCTCTCGGAAGCCTTTGATTTACTACCAATCAACAAGTAGACTAAAATACAATCACCCCACAAGCGAACACCTAACAACACAGTGTGTTACTGTAATGGCTATATATTTTATATAACCTATAAGCAGTTTTCTGAATGACTTTTTCGCTGTACCATTTGTCTCCACAGTAAGAGCTCAAAGCGTGTGTGGTGAGTTTCAGGTCTGATCTGTGTTTGAGGGTCGTTGCCATAGCGCAAGCTTGCACAACCTCAGTCCTTTTGATACCTTATAGCCCATTCATTTCACTTTGTTCATTGTAGCCTTCTTGTTCTCAAGTTTTACCCATTATTAAATGAATATTTAGTCCCTTGTAAGATTTTAGTGGTACCTGCCTTTCACATTTACAAAATGTATAGCTAATAATATGATACCAATATAACTAATATATATATATATATATATATATATATATATATATATATATATATATATATATATATATATTATATTGGTATCATATCATAGTAGCTAGCATACATTTTGTTAATGTGAAGGGCAAATCTTATATAAAATCTTATATTCTGTTCACATTTGATCATTCAAGTAGGCTAATAAGAAAAAAAAAACATGTCTTTTTGATTTTATTATCAGAACCTTTAAAAATGAAGAACACAAAGCATATAAACACATCCACATTGCAAAATAAATACTGTACACGGCTGGTTCGTCGATCAAACAGTCCTTCAGTTTATATTACACACATACTTTTCTCAGATATGAAGTGTCTATTCTAAGGCTCTCAGACAGTGTCGCCGTTGACAGCTATTGTTTTCTGGCACAAAGGAAGGACCGTGGCCTCTGAATGCATTTCGCTAGTCGCCATTCTCTTAATTTTCCCCATTAATTGTTCACATTACTTCCACAGTTTGAAACAAACATCTGTCATTCAGCTCATCAAAGTGAAAACAATAGCAATGTGCAAAAATACTACTGTTTCCCCGTCAGTGTGTAAAGGTAACCTGCAAAAATTCTCTGAGTGATCAGCAATACATCTCAATGCAGAAAACATTCCCCTCAGTCCATTAAGAAAGATAGGACGCGTTCTTGCGTTCATGTGCACTGCGTCATATGGACGTTTCTGTTAATGGCGTGTCAAGTTGAACACATTCAACTTTTAAAAAGGCCTATGCATTATGTTCCATTTCAATAATTTGGTAGAGCGTATATGAACCCGACTACCGGTGAACGGTAACGTTCACATGACGCCTTCTTGCATTAGGCAACATCTTCTGTGTTTCAATGTTTGGGCTATGTAAACATTGCTACGCATTTGATTAGACTTTTTCTTCGGTGTCTTCCATATGTGCCAAGTTTTAAGACACCCAGGCCCAGCCACGTAAAAAAATATTCCATTGTTGCGCTTTTTCAGGAAGAACGCGCCCTATATGTGCGCCTTCCTTCGCTCCGTTTGCGCTGTTTTACGCGTATAACGGTCATGAGCCTTAATTGCATTTTAAGCGGCGTGTCCATTTAATAGGCCTAATAGTTAAACTTCTCTTCAATACCACTGAAAGAACGCAAGAACGCGTCCTGTGTGAATGACCCTCAGACATTATTTCTAAAAGAAATTAGGTGACTTGTGTTTGACACATAACTCATGGACTGAAGTCTTCACAGTGGGTCTTTCTTTTGTGGAATGAAGTAGGCTAGTTGAGGTCATCAACTTTTAAGATGAGGCAACGATGACAGTTTATCAACTTTCCCAAAAGCAGCAGCACTTTCCACACCTTTGAGCCACTCTTTACATTTCCTCATGACAGTCTCGTCCACGTCTCCATCCTCCTCCTCATACTCAACATCATCATATTTGTGCTGATCATTGAGGAGGGAGATCTTCACAATGGTGCTGATGTCATTGGAACCGTCCAGCTTGGCAACAGGTCCGGAGCTCTTATTATTGGAGCTGCCCTGAGCTCTTTTGGATGGGAAAACCCGCCGGTGTCGCAAATCCGCGGAAGCGCAGCATTTCTGTTGCTTGGCCATCATCTGCTTTTCCAGATTGCGCTTTTGGATGACCAGGATGGCTTCGGGGGTCAGGCTGAGGGAGAAATGGATCTCTTGCTCGCCTTCTTCTTTTGCTATAGAGGTCCTGGAGGCATATTTATGGCTGGACTCTCCAGAACTGGACCGCGGGACGCTTTCGCATGAGGTAGCCAAGGGTTTGGGGACACTCAACCATGAATGTTTGCTGTCCGTCTCGGGATCTGGAGGGACTCTGGTCGGCTTACTTCGTCCCAGCTGCTTTAAATTGGCCGACGGCCACGGTGTGGATATTTTATCTTTCTCTGATTCCTTGTCGTCTCCTGTCCTTTGACTGTACGTGGGTTGAGGAGGTGCGACATTGTCCCTGCTCTTCTTTCTCCTGAACAGCTCCTTTCTCGGCGATGATATCCGTGAGTGCAGGTTTATCGGCGGAAAAGGCATTTTGAATGCTATCGATGCGCAAAACAATGAATAAATCTGTGCGTGAATAATGGGAGAAATACGTCCATTCGCCTCGGTCCACCGGATCTTTGGGTATTAGACGCAGTAGTCCATTGCGCTCCACATCTCACCTCTAGACTGACAAGGGGCGGGGCATCCGCGGGCTTTATAGTGTGTCAGACGGAAGGGGCGTGGTCACAATATAAAGGTTAAAACAACAAAGCCATGCTTACACAAGTGCCTGTTATGACTGTATCTTATAAAGGATGTTTATTGCATTGCACACTACAAAATATTACAGCCAAGCTCACACGAGTGTCCTAGCTGTGTAAGCACCGGTGTAGTTCATCACATAAATCATGAATCGTGTCACCTTAAGACAGTAAATCGTGTCACCTTAAGACAGTATGCATTGCTTTATTTTAACTTAACTTATTTTTAACATGCTTTTAGTGAGAAGAAATTTTTTTACAACTTTGTTGCAATAACAACATAACGTAAACGACTAGTAAAATAATGTATTTTACATAACCTTGATTTTTGCTGCTTTTTCTTATTTAAAGAAAATTATCAAAAAAATTATATATATATATATATATATATATATATATATATATATATATATATATATATATATTTTTTTTTTTTTTTTTTTTAATCAGCAACAAATGCTGTCGATTGAATTGAATCCTGAATATGACTTTTAAAGTGTTCAAATATATATATATATATATATATATATATATATATATATATATATATATATATATATATATATATATATATATATATATATATATATATATATATATATAATAGATTTGAAACAGCAATGTATTGGAATGCAGCTAGCAGAGCTTCATTACGCAAATCCATCCGATGGTACTTTTTTTTTTTTTTTGCTGATTGTCAATATTTTCTCCTTGGTGACCTTGGCATAGCACAGAGGAGGTTAAAGACAAGCAGCCTCCATCGTTATTGATCCGTCGCCCTCCTTTCCAGCAATTCGTAATTTCACAGTGACAGCTGTTCTGTCACCCAGCCACTGTCAAGTGTTTCAGCCCCAGTAAAATGAGGGGAAAAAATCAATAGGCTTATCCTTACTGTTAAGCAGCACACAAAGACAGATGTTTATTTTCACAAATAACGTCCATAGATTGCCTTCAGAATTAAATAATAGAGATTACAGTGAGGAAAAAAACATTTTTATGCAAATGATAACTTCAAAATAATCCAAAGTGAAACCAGAGGGTTAACAAAATATAAGATTCTATGCCTGTAATAAAACAATATTACAGTTATGAGACCGATATCTAGCTACAATGCATATATAGCTTTGTTTGAAGTGCATCTGTGATATACACCGATCAGGCATAACATTATGACCACTGACAGGTGAAATTAATTGCACTGATTATCTCTTCATCATGGCACCTGTTAGTGGGTGGAATATATTAGGCAGCAAGTGAACATTTTGTCCTCAAAGTTGATGTGTTAGAAGCAGGAAAAATGGGCAAACGTAAGGATTTGAGCGAGTTTGACAAGGGCCAAATTGTGATGGTTAGATGACTGGGTCAGAACAGCTGCAGCTCTTGAGGGGTCCGATCAAACAGACGAGCTACTGTAGCTCAAATTGCTCAAGAGGTTAATGATGGTTCTGATAGAAAGGTGTCAGAATACACAGTGCATCACAGTTTGTTGCGTATGGGGCTGCATAGCCGCAGACCAGTCAGGGTGTCCATGCTGACCCCTGTCCACCGCCGAAAGCGCCAACAGTGGGCACGTGACCATCAGAACTGGACACGGAGCAATGGAAGAAGGTGGCCTGGTCTGATGAATCACGTTTTCTTTTACATCATGTGGATGGCCAGGTGTGTGTGAGTCACTTACCTGGGGAACACATGGCACCAGGATGCACTGTGGGAAGAAGGCAAGCCGGTGGAGGCAGTGTGATGCTTTGGGCTATGTTCTGCTGGGAAACTTCGGGTCCTGCCATCCATGTGGATGTTACTTTGACATGTACCACCTACCTAAGCATTGTTGCAGACCATGTACACCCTTTCATGGAAACAGTATTCCCTGGTGGCTGTGGCTCTCTCAGCAGGATAATGTGCCACAAACCCAAAAATGGTTCAGGAATGGTTCGAGGAGCACAACGAGTTTGAGGTGTTGACTTAGCCTCCAAATTCCCCAGATCTCAATCCAATCGAGCATCTGTGGCATGTGCTGACCCCACCTCACAACTTACAGGACTTAAAGGATCTGCTGCTAACATCTTGGTGCCAGATACCACAGCGCACCTTCAGGGGTCTAGTGAAGTTATGCCTAATTGTTGTAGAATGAGAAATAACCTTAATTTGGTCCATTTTATACTTCATAGCATCAGTTGAGTTTGCAACCTGATGTGCTGCCAGGTGTATAATGTTCTGAGCTGATATCATATATGCACTGGGGAAGATTTATCAGACATCCGTAGACTATCAGATGTACTATCAGCCGACATATTCTCACTTAATATTAAAGCTGTCTGACTGAATGTGTTTTTTGGAGTGTAAAATCTAAAGCATCTTCTCAGCCATAAGCTGGAGGGTCCACCAACAGTTGCACCCACTATCTCACCACGGTAATTACTGACACGTGATCAGCATTGTGCATAGAAGTGTGCTGTGGAGGAGGGATGCTCAAGAAAACAGAGCACTCCCACAGTTGTCATGGAAACCGCATCAGTCTCCTTGCTTAGGCAGTCTAAAAACAGACCAGCCACTCTAGGTTATTAGGTCATGTTAAGAACATGTGACGCTCTGAGATACGGAAAAAAACCTGTATCAGAGCATGCAAGAGACAATCATAAGGGTTTATTAAACAAAAAGCTATTGTTTTGTAGATTACGCACTAAAAGAAAGAGGTAGACTCCTAGAATCCCGTCAGCTCATCTCCTGAGATTCAGTGTGGTGAGACAGCTGTCTCTGTTGCCCAGGGCTTTATGAACATCATTATTCTGAACACATCATTCAGAAGATTATAACATATGACACATTAACTCTCTGTGCAGCAGACAAATAAATTCCAAAACGTCAAACGAACAAAGCCTGAGTATGTTGCGTTCATTTATTTGGTGTGAATGTGGTATCATACAATTTTTTTGTTAATATGTTTGGCAGAAAGGTATTTTCTGTAAAAAAAGGGAGCAGTAGTAATGGATTTCATTCATAAACATCACACGTAATAAAGCACTTGTTTTTCACTCAGTTTTAACTGGCGGTATATCATGTAATAAGCATTTATCCGCCACACACAAAATAAAAATAACAAAAAAGCGTTTAGAAAAAAAGGCTTGTAATAAACGCAAAATATTACATATTCACTCTTAATATTACATATTTATTTAAAATTATTATATTAAGACAAAACATGAACATTTTTAAAGTCATGGAGAATAATGTGGCAGATTCTGAGATGAAAGAGAAAAACAATCTTTTTTTTCACATATTCACTCTTGCAACGCAGGACCTGTCGTCAGATGGAATACTGGATACTTCAGCTCAAACAGGAAGTGAAACACTTCATAACAGCATCCCTGTGAAAAGAAAGACATTTATGTTTATGGCTGAGTATTACATATGGGTGGGGGCTCACGGCAAAATCCACAGAAACAGATGGATAATGAAAACACTTAATCCCTAAATAAACCGATAGCTCGCTGTTAATGTGGTTTATTACCTCACCATTCAGTTTAAGTCTTTGTTCCAAAAAAAAAGCTTGTTTTGAACATATTTTTCTTTGTTGTGACTGGGTGGAGCTCTTGCATATTTTATTTGGGAAAACACTGCATGAAGAGAAGCAGATCAACCCCATAGAAGTAAGGTTTATAGATTATGATGATTGTAATGCACTTTTCATTTATTTTACTAAAGATCATTTTATTAGACTAGTTTTGTTTAGCAATTTGAGAAAAATGTTTCATTCAGAAGTTACGGTTCTCTGATATTTGTATGTCTCAGATTTAAACTTCTGTTACAAGTTGTTGGTAAATTCATTACCACTAAGATTTCAAAAAAAAAAAAAGACCAACATTTTTTATTTGATAGATTTAACAGTTTTGTTCCAATAGAGTGCCGCGATGCGACCAAGACCATCACACACTAACAGATTGCCGTGAACAAACTTCTTCCTGTGAACGCAGGAAATCTCTACCCTAACTCGCTCAGTGAAGTTTAACGTGTTGTCAAAATAGGCAAAATGGAAATGCTTGCGGGACATTCTAACATTTACAGATAAGGATATAACCATAAAAATGTAAGTTATGCGCTGAGGAAAACGCGTCATTAAACAGTGTACAGTGCACGCATCTGTCAAAGTACGTCAGGGCTAGACGTGGTAAACGCTTATGCTTTTGTTTGAAGGGATCAAATATTCTTGTGTTTTGGACAACTTGGATCATGTTCAAGCAGATTACTCTGTGTCCTCTGCTATTTTCCATATGGGTTTAGTCCATAATATAAATGGGTTATTCATAGTGTTGGTGAGTATCTAGTTACATGTAATGGAGTTATGTAATTTAATTACAAAATAAAAATTTAACTGTAATAGGTGCAGTTAAATGTGCAGTTAAATTACAGTTACTTACAAAAATGTTAACGATTACAAAGGGGTTACATCCGAATATTTTGAATAATGTTGAATAATATTAATTTGTTGCTTTGCCTGTTTTTGATGTTAACGATTCCTCCTGCCATTTAAAGGCCATTTGTGATTGGTTCTCTTGTTTGAATGTGCAGCTTCTGACAATTACATCAATCCACATTGCCACTGAAAGCCTGTTTTTACTTGCAAAATAGAGCTATTTAACTACACAACGATTGGTCATTGAGTCTAAACAATATTTTAGGTGTAATATAACATATATAACTGGTGGAATATAACCACAAAAAAAAAAAAAAAAACAAAAAAAACAATGTTATGACAGCTACACTGGAGGAGTCTGTTTGGGTTGCTAGTGAGTGTGAAACTAGAATCTATTCTTGCTTCTGTAAATGAGAAATCAATAATAGGCCTTGTATTGTATAACAGTTTCCCTTCACAAACACACACAGTGGTTTTTTTATGTCAATAAGAAGAAAATCATGATTTTTAATACAGTATAATGATCTAGAATTGTGTTTTTCTCTCAGTATATGTCTGTTTTTTTAGAGGTTAACCCTGCCTGGTTTAAATGTTTGAAAATGATTAACAGTCGAAAACATTCATTAGAAATTTTGAAAAATGATCAAAAAGTAAACCAAATGTAATCAGTTACATAATAAAGTAACAAATAGTTACACTACTTATTACATTTTATTCAGTATTCACTAACGTAAAGCGACGTGACTGGCTGTGCGTAGACGCGACTACTCTATAATCAAATTCGTTGCCGATTATTTTCATTGTCGATAAAAATTGATTAGTTGTTGCAGCCCTAACATCAATACTTATTTTTTGTAGCGAGAAAAAACGTTTGTGTTGTTGCCACTCCGTTGTCCACCGGACCCATAAAGCTGCTTGTTTCGCAGACACCATTTCAAAAGTTTTGTCACTTCCGTCTCCTTGTAGACTTGTCTCTCATTGGCTATTGTAGAAGTACTGACGTAAATCATAGTCATATTCATCCCGATTTAAAATCCTAAATATCAAACATGTTTGATATTGTCAGGAAGGTCCCGATGTGTCTGCGAGCAGATCGGGAGGTTGAAGATTTGATCTGTTAACGCCTCACATTACCAGATAATCTGGGCCAAACATCGGAACCGACCGATGTCCTGGATGTGAATGTCGGGAGGGGTAATTTGGGAATTAATTGGCCTGAAGCTCCTTTAGTCTGGCATAAATTAATCGACTGGAAATTTTTTTGTTTTGCACCATCACTCAAATAAATATTGCAGATTCCATTCTGCCTTCATTTATTGAAAAACCTGATTATTAAATCTTTAATTATATTTTTGCTGTATTTTACTTTTTAGAGTAATTCCAGTACTGGCTGTTTGGATGGTTCTCTCGGATTAGGAAAAAAGAGCAATTAAATAATAAATATTGAGATACTGAAAGAAAATGTGGATGAAAAATATTTGTATCTATAATCGCCCAGCCCTGATATGGAGCTAAAAGATGAGGTAACCATCACGGTCTCCAAGGCAACAGCAGAACAAGGTCACGGTGCCTTCCTCGCCTCAGCCTCCACCCTTTTTCCTCTCTCCTCCGCCTCTGCCTCTGTCACCCTCTCTAAATGTGTTGCTATGCAGACTTTGTCATGCTCAAAATTCACAGGAAGTGGAGGAGGTGTGAAAGTGGTCAAGGTTAAAAGGAAGAGTAGAGAACCAGAAAGAGAATGAAACAAGGACAGAAAAAGAAGGGAGACTGACAAACGTCTGCAGATATGTTACTCATCCCTCCTGCGTTGCACGCACCCACACATCAGCCGAAATCAGGAGACGGTTTAGTGTTTAGCCTTAAAAGCACTGCACATACAGCACATAAATAAATGATGATTAACTCCCCCTGCTTTCTGATGAAATATCGGCGCAATGGATGCCCGGGCTTTCCAGCACAGCGGGTGGATTTCTTTCAAAAAAAGCTGAATAAGCCAGAACCTGATGATCAGAGAGCAAAACGGAAAAGAATTATGGGCTAAAACAAAAGTAGAGACATTAAGGGATTATTATTATTTCCACAAATATAAATATGTTATGGGACATAAGGAGAAGACAGCAGAGGAGGGTAGACATTTAGGCTGGATCTTGTTATTTGTCAGCTTTTTTAAATCATATTTGATTATTATACATTATTTTTTTAAACCGGGGAACCATTATTTCAAGAGGCATCTATCTGCCAAGATTCATTAGCTCCATATTAGGGCAAAGTTGATATGGCCAAAAACAAACAAACAAACAAACAAACAAAACAGCCTAATGTTTGAAATGTATGAAACCATTTTTGAAAAAGAGTTGCTGTTCTTCCCAGTCAGAGGGACCATCATTACACCTAAAACAACCTTTTACACCTAAAAAAAAAAAACTATGAATAAAAATTACAAACGTTAAATAAATAAAAAAAGTAGAAGATATAAAAATAACATAAAATTCTAAATATTAACAAAAACTATAATTGTATACTAAATACTAAAATAATACTGACCGAAACTGGACATTATTGTAATAAAATCCAGTTAAAAATAAATCAAGGCCATTTTTCCACACTGTTCACTATAATATTTTCACAACTAGTAATAATAATATTATTATTATTATTAATTTATTTTAATAATAATTTATAATTATTTTATATTTATCTCTTCAGTTCATTTATTCTTTTACTAAAACATTTTAATATACATAAACAAATGCTCCACGTCATGAGCTGTTTATCCCACTGATCTCTGTTTTGAACATTGGGCTGTGCACATGTTTTTCATGAGCATGGTGCATATCCACAATCTAATATTTTATCACTTCAATCACTTTTTTTAGATTAGTTTGATTATCTTTATTTGTATTTTGAGCAACGGAAATCATAGAATTAAAGAGTTTTGAATTTATTAAAATGGATCATCTGATTCAGGCAAATGAATCAAACCTATCTAATTTGTGCTGTATATATGTTTTGAAGAACGTTGGGATCCAAACCTCATTGACTCATTGTATGGACATAAAAATAAATAAATAAAAAAACTCCTTTTGTGTCATACAGAAATAAAAGTCATACAGGTTGCAAACAATATGGGGAAAAATTATGTTTAAATCACTAATAAAATCCTCTTAACACTCTCATACTCGAGGACAAAGAAAGATAATCAAACTAATCTAAAAAAAAGTGCATTAAAATATTAGATTGTGGATATGCACCATGCTCATGAAAAAAACATGTGCACAGCCCAATGTTCACAACAAAGATCAGTGGGATAAACAGCTCATGACGTGGAGCCTGCTCATGCTAATCCAGCAAAAACACAATGAAAAGAGCCCTAACACAATTTTAAGCCACTCAAAAACAGCATTACTGAGCATGTCGAAGGGTGCGGCTATTTCTAGGAAAACAAATCAACAATGAAACAATGAGAGGCCTCTAAAGATGAACCAGCTACAGATAAATGGAAAGAGGAGTCCAAGGTTTGGTCTTCAAATGAAACGAAAGCAGCAGGTGGAATACAGAGGGAATCATTCAAGAGATCATTGTTTTCCTCTTTCAAGAGGTTCTTGAAGCAGGGAGGGTGTCAGGTTGGGGGGGATGGGGTGCCCCTGGCTGTCAGAATTCATCAGAAACATGCACGAGCACCTCTGGCAGGAATGAAGGGGGGTTGTCGGGTTCAGCAAGGGATGCAAAACGCTTAACGATTCTTTTGTATTTGGAGATCCAATAATGCTCAACATTCCAGCGAATGAGGCGACTGCTGACCCTTGAATGTTTTGTGTGTCGTAAGTTGTTTACATTGGCTTTATGTTTATGATAGTTAGTTTAGAGTGTTATTTGTTATCTGTATTAGATAAATAGTTAGTTGTTATCATGAGCTAGATTGCATTTTGTTCATTTCTTTTGCGCCTCCCCCTTTTTAGGATTTTCACTTAAATTTTCTGTATCACTATCTTCTGGATGCTTTTGCCATCCAGCACCTAAAATGAATCTGTAAACGAAGTGCTTGCCCAAAGATGAAGATTGTGTCATAAGTTACACACATTATCATGTCGTTCAGTGGAACACAAAAAGAGAAGTTTTGTAGAATGTTCATCCTGCTCTTTTCCATTGAACAAAAGCGTACACTGACGTTTCGAGCCTTCGAAAACAATATGGTAGCTTTTTGAGGAACACATCAAAATTCATTATGCACTGATAGATTTCCTCTACTGACTACTTTAAGGATCCATTTAGAAATGGGACCCTTTTCTGTTCTTTCTGAAGCTTGAAACCCTTTTTGATTTAATGTATGGAAAAAGAGCAGCTCAAAATTTTCTCCAAGTTTCTTCCAAGATATAGCGCACTTTCACAAGGTGAGGGCCTACATTGTTTAATCAGTCTCAGTAATGCAGAGTTCACACTGCACGATTTTCAAAGTTGTCAGATCACTGCTCTTTTCACACTGCATGGCTATTTGGGGGACATGCAAAATGAATTTGAAGCAACTTTTTTTTTAAGGTTTTAGATAAAGAACTTAAACAGGCTCAAGATGAAAAGCAAGCATCCATTTGCATGGCACTGGGAGAGCAATGCGCTCCAGTAGGGGATTAGTGCCATATGGTGAAGGCCAACAGCCGCAAGGCCTTGAGTAAATAACAACATGTTTTCATTCAGGGAATTCAGCTCCCCATATGTACACAACCCAATCCCACCCAACAAAACATGAACTGAGAGAGAGAGGGTGTCACAGTCTGACATGCTGCCATTTGGAGACAAACTTCTGACTTCCAAACTGGGATTTAAACTGGCATTTGAGCTAATCTAGTTTGGCTGACTAATACGGTTAACTTCGGTGTTGCACATCACAACTAGAGCCCATACAATCTAGGCCAGGGGTATTCAATTAAAGTTCCAAGTGATCCGGTTGCTAGATTTCCTTCCCAGCAGAGGTCCCGACAATACTTTTTTGAACAGTTATGCATTTTCCATTAGAGCAGCCGTAGTACATTGTAAAAGAAAAATCCTAAACACTCAAAATAGTCAAAAAGAGGGCCAAGAGAGCCAAAGCAGCAGTTTTAGCAGAATTATCTATTTCTCACCGTTCTGCTACTGTTTACCACATCATCTGCAGCTCTTAATGTGGTACTTTACGTCTTTAGCAGGAGAGATAAGAAATGCACACGGAGCAAAAAGGGCTTGAATGAAGTGAGTTTGGCTCTAGATAAAAATATTATAGGGTGTAGCACTGAAAGATCATAGGACCCTGAGCGCATGTGGTGTGAACAACTCCATTGTTTTGACATGCTGCTCACTTTTAGCGGTAAAATGACGTGATTATGTCCCGTGGTCCGGATGGAACCAAGCCGGGGTCCGAAACCGGACCGTGGTCCGCCATTTGAACACCACTGATCTAAGCTATACCAGGTTTAACTAGCTTCTGTGGAACTTTGTTGTGCTAAAATCATTGTAATGCACAGCCTCTCACTAGTTTATTTTACAACAGCTACAAACATGGCTCATCCAATCAGATTTCAGTGTTGGAAATATCTACTCTATAAAATAATAATAAAACAGTCACTACATTTTAAATCAAATGTAGGCAAAATTATATAAAATTGGAAGTACACAATATGAAACATTAAGAGGTGAGGAGGTATTTACTTACCGTGCAAATGGAATGTAGGAGATGCTGTACCTAAAAAACACACAAAAATACAGTGTTAATACCTAATATCCCATTAAAAGCTTAGAATAGATTCAAAAACAAAATCTGAAAATAAGAGTAAATCCGTAAAATACGTCATAGATGCTAGTTATAGCTTGCTTTTAAAATAATGAAATGATGTAACAGAAGATGTGCTTACTGTAAGTTACACAGAGTTCATTAAACGCTTATACTCACAAATTCTGCATTTACTCAACCAAACATACAGTAAAAACATTAATATTGTGAAATATTACAATTTAAAATACCATGTATAAATATACTTAAATGAATAACCCAATAGACCCCTAACCCAACAACAAAACTAGGTGCCAAGATGCTCCTGAACACTAATGCATCTCATTTTCGATCTCCCCAATTCATGTTTAAAGGGGTATTTCAGCGCTGAAAAGATGAATGTGTATTTTAAATTGGGTCATTTATGTAGTAGAAATGTGAAATTATTTTAGAAGTTGGTGTCTTCTAGACTGAGAAAAGCCAGAAAATTTATTTTTGGCTCATATGGATGAAAGACAACTCCCAGAATGCACTTGCTTCGCTGCCCTACGAGGCCACTCCCAAGCCATGCCTACCAGTTACATCTCTTGCCCACCACGGCACCACCCCACTGTCGTTTTAATTTTTATAGGGGGGGAAACTGAACTACCGGGTTTCTACTGATACAAAGCTTAATGCTAAATCGCTGAAGTAACCCTTTAATGGATGGTCATTTTTGACTAATATAAAGCTCAGATCAATGGCGCCTACAATAATACAAAACCTGTCAAATTGACAAAAAAATTGAATCCAATAATTGGTGACAATACAGCCTATAATGAGAGATTAATAAGCAATTTTTGTAGGCTGGTTAATTTTGCCTGGGAACACCATAAGTGTAATGTTGTGCAATGTTGTACAAGATAAAACTATTTTAAAATAAAACTTCCTGATTAAATATTAAAAGCACACTAGCATGATAAATTCTACAGAATATTTTAAAATGTTGACAATATAGACAAAATTACCCACAAATAATTTTTTTAATAAAAATTTAGTTGCATAAGCTCAGATAAAGGAGGCAATCAGAAAAGAAATTCAAAACCTGTCCCAATTGAAAGAAAACAAGTTGACAAAAAGATTGAATCCAATATTTGGTGATAAATAATACAGAATAATGAGATTCATAAGCAATTTATGTAGGCCGGTGTATGTAGTGTTACAAGATGGGAAGAAATATATATATATATGGACGAGAGACCGGTGTGACTCATGAGGTGACGCTCATTCTCAATATACTATGAGGAAGTTTAAATTTATTTATTCAAATTTTCCTTGAACTAATTTGCTACCTTGAATACATTTGGAAATGTAATTTATTCTTGTAATGGGAAAGCTGAATTTCCAGCATCATTACTCCAATCTTCTGTGTCACATGATCCTTCAGAAATTATTCTAATATACTGATTTCAAGTTCAAAAAACATTTCTTCTTCTTATTATTAATATCAACGTTAAGAACATTTATGACTCCTTATTTTTGTGGAAACTGTGATACATTTTTCAGGATTCTTTGATGAATAGAAGATTAAAAGAAAAGTTTAATTTCTTAAAACAAAAAACAAAAACAAAACAAAAAAAAGTTAAATCAGAACTGTTCAGAAGTCATTGGGTTTGTTTGGTTTTATATATACACACATAAACACAGAAACTTCTTAAAAACGATTAAAACATTATTTGCATCTCATTTGAAGTCAGTTATGTGTAACAAATCCCTAATGTACTGACAGCTTCTCAGAAATGGCTAGCATCAAGGAATCCTCCCGACAGATTTCTCAGTATCCTCTTCATACATGTGGCTCAAGTGGTTGCCAGAGTGATTGCCGTAAGAGGAAGGCTGGCAGTGGTCTGTGTCACAGTGTGAAAGAAGAGAACGTCCTGACAGTGAAACTGATGGCAATTACATGGCTAATAAAACCTAGCCCATTGACGTGTGCAAAACTGGGCAGCAAGGAGTGCGGAAAGGCCATCTTCACACGCACATATGGTGTTCCCTCTCTATTTGTCTATCTATCTATCTATCTATCTATCTATCTATCTATCTATCTATCTATCTATCTATCTATCTATCTATCTATCTATCTATCTATCTATCTATCAAAACAATAATTCTGTGTAAATGCTTATTAATATTTAACCTTCAATGTCCTAGGTCTTTTGAAACTTTTCTTAAACTTTCAGGTACAGCTATGCCAAATCAACTTTTAGTTTCTAACAGAGAAACCATGTGTGTGTGATGCACATAAAGTAAGATGTTTGGGTTTAATGTAGCAAATAAAAATTAAAAAAAATCACTCCACAAGCATAACATTCTTCTCTTGTCTTGTAGCATAGTTAAGCAGTGAGCCCCGTCCACCTGGTTCTGCACCTGTGCACTGCTCGTGGCCAAGTGAAGGGGTCAAGACACGCTTAGAGGATCAGATTATTAGCTGCTTTAGTGGCATGGGAATACTGCCCATCTCTGCCTTATATTCTGGGAAGAGAATAGCCTTTAAGAGGTCTCCAAGTGTGAACAAACTTACAGTTCAAAGGGTCAAAGATGAGGTGGTTGTGATGTCACTACTTTGAAATGGCTCATGAATATTAATTAGCTTGTGCTGATGTTCTACACCGATCATGGCACATAACTATTAGCATTTGAAAATATTAAAGGGGTCATGACATAAATTAAATAAAAATAAAACTGTATTTTTTTTTTTTTTTTTACATACAAGACGACATATATGATGCTTTGCCATAAAAATTTCCTCTTCAGTACAAAAAAAAAAGCCTTTATGTAACCAAGCTCCAAAAACGTCTCGTTCCAAATGGATTGCCTCTACGGCAAGACATCAACAAATCGTTTTACATCATTGCACCATAGGCCCCACCAACTGCCGTTTAGTTGCTTAACAACTGACACCTGTCTATACCTCATTTTAATCACTATAATCATAACTTCTGTCATACTCCAGACATTGGAGCTACTCCCGACAACAGAACAAATTGGAGAGTAAATTAATATTTGCTTTAACGCATTTAAACAGCATGTTCACGTCTGTACAGCCTTCAGAATGCCTTCAGAATGTGAAGGACAAATGCTTTGCAATGGTTGCTTTGTCTTGTCCAATGTAGACAGCTTCTAGCTGTTGCGGCGCGGTGCGGCGCGGCAACGGTCGCGTCCGGTGTGGACATGGTTTAAGAGAACGAGGGTTGAAAATATTTTTTGCGAATATACTGTATGACTGGTTTTTTTGTGACATATTATAAAATAATTAAATATTTTTTAATGTCATGACACCTTTGAATAGAATTTTGAATAGATTTTATCATTTTCTTAAGAAAATTATCTATGTTGCTGCCACAACGCAAAGACACTGGAAGCTGGCTCTGAGAGTTGCTAAAGCATTGCTGTGCAGTTACAAGGGTGTTCTTTGTGGATGCTAGAGCACTGCTAAGTAGTTCTGGGTGGTTACCAAGGTGTTGCTATGTGGCTGTTAGTGTGTTCTTGTTGGTTGCCAAGTCGTTGCTATGTAGTTTCTAGTGCTACAATGCGGTTACTAAGGTGTCATGGTTGTCAATGGCTTTTATGCGATTGATGGGGTGTTCTTGGTTATTACTAGGACATTGCTATGCGATTTCCAGGTTGGTTGCTTACTGGCATAGTCTCTATATTTTGGTGTCTAGATATGGATTAAGTCCTTTCTTCAGTGTTCCGGAGTAGGCTTTTTTTTTCTCTTATCACACAGCAGGTGAAAATCGTGTGATTGCTTAAAATAGAATAAATAGTTTCTTAGCACACACTTGCAGACAGAGTTAAGTACCAAAGTTTAAAGGTGCTGTATGTAAGTTTTTCCCTTTACTAAAGCATAAAAATGCCATAATATGTTTGCAGATATTTAGGAAACAAGCTAAATCCACCTACTTGTTTTTTTTAGAAAAACAATGCTACAGCCAGTTATTCTACTTTAATATGTGCGTTCTGTGTCAGAATGTCTGCTTTTGTTTTGGTCTGTGTGATACCACATGGTGCCAGTTTACCCAATAGTATTTCGACACCACAGGTTGTCAGTTGGCGGAAAACACAGTGTATTGTAGCCATGGAAGCCAGCAAACAAACTGGATCAGAGATTGCAGATTCTACCCGACCTAAAAAGCCTCGGCATTCATCTCTATGAACGAGAGATTATTAAAACGTGGATAAATCAACTCATCAAGTTACAATGTGGCTTTCATCGTCAATTGCGCTTGTTCCTGTTGCGTGTCCTCATACTGGCAACCCATGTGAGCTTCGAGGAGGGGGCGGGGGAAAGAATGATCTCCAATATTTTGAATTTGGACTGCAGCACCCATTTTGACTACTAGCTGTCAATCCTACATACCGCACCTTTAAAAGGGCTATAGGCTTGTTCAAATTCCTAACTCCAAAGCTGCGATTACATTTACTGTTGTTCAGCGAATTTTCATGGGCAAAATCCAGTAATTTCAATAGCATCTACGCAATCGGGAATTTTGTGTATGTGGGTGAAAGATTTCCACACACAGATTTCGCAACAGGTTCAACTTGGTCACGCATATATGCGCAAGAGAAAGCTGCTTCATATGAAATAAACTTTTATGTCAGTGGAATTTAGTTAGTGTTGCCTTAGCATACACTATTAATAATTATAAAATGCTTGCATTCTTTAGTTTGTTTCTTGACTGTTATTACTTTAGTCTTTATGAACACCATTTTCATTACTTACACCAACAATCTACCTATATAATCACTCCTCTCATCTGTCACTATTTTTGGCCCATTTTCTCATCCCGCCAAAGACTCGGACTCAACCCCCTGCCTCTAAATCTGCAGCCAGACGTTGATGACAAACTGCACGCATGGTTTAATTAACAGGTAATCAGCCTACACTAGTTGAGATGCCCAAGCAGCAGGGTTCCAGAGAAGAGCTGAACAAGGTTTTAGCTTTCCTGTAGCTCAAACAATAAGAGTGTGGCGCTAGCAATGTCAAGGTCATGGGTTGGATTCCCAGGGAAAGCAAGAATGTAAAAATGTGTACCTTGAATGCAATGTAAGTCGCTTTGGATAAAAATATCGGCCAAATGCATAAATGTAAATGTAAGATGCCAATCTGTTTTAGGTGCCCAGGGCACAGCACTACCGAAAGTGCTCAGCTCAGGTCTTTAGCTAGAGTGATTTAGCCTTTTTGCCTAGTAGTTTCCAGGATTCCAGGATAAGTTTTATGACACACATATACACATAACACAAACATACAGTCACACATATATCATGAGATCACATGTACAATGAAACTTTATCTTTAGATGAAAGGCTAGCAGGCTGGGCTTGTGCACGTTTATGAGAGAAGAATGATTTTTTCTTCTACTCTAGTTTAATGTGCAGAATCAAATATAATTAAAACTATTATATTAAAATGTATTATTTCATACTGGAGGCTTGCTTCTGAAAGAGTATAAACGCTTTAAAAATGAACACTTTTTGTGTGCAAAAACAAACAAAAATAATGACTTCATTTAACAATTTCGTTCTGGTCTATGCCAGTCACCTACGCGGTTTAATTAAATAGCTTCATCCAAGGATGAAAATGTTGTCATCATTTACTCACCCTTATGTTGTTCCAAACCTGTATGAGTTTCTATTTTGAAGAATGTTGGTAACCAGACAGTTGATAGTAGCCATTGACTTCCATAGTTGGAAAAAAAAACTATGGAAATCAATGGCTACCATCAACTGTTTGGTTACCAACATTCTTCAAAATAGAAACTCATACAGGTTTGGAATAACATATAGATATTGTGAAGAATATTGGTAACCAAACAGTTGATGGTAGCCACTGATTTCCATAGAATTGTTTGGCTACTATCAACTGTCTGGTAACAAACATTCTTCAAAATATCTTCCTTTTAGTTAAACAAACAAAAAAAAAAAGTAAAGAAATAAACTCATACAAGTTTGGAATAACATAATTCTGTTACCACTGACTCACACTTTCCATTATTGGGTGAATGAACTCTTTAATGCTATTAAAAACTTAACTTTTATTTAATTTAATTTAATTTAACTTTACTTTTAAAGGCCAATTCACAAAATTAATAATTTATAACTGTGAAGAAACAAATTATCAATAAACTGTTGGACAGTTATACACTAGGATGTGTAGGCTCAACAGTTCTTCTTCATGAACTTTTCAGTACGCACTTGTGCAACGCGACTCCATGTTGCTTTAAGCACATCATTTCTGCACCTGGGATGTGCATAAGAGGATTGTGTCGCTCTGTTTTGAAGCATTTCATATATTATCATAGTTTTGCTCACTGAAAGTTTATTAAAAGCCTATCTTGTTCTGTCATCTTGTTCAAAATCTTGTTGCCCCATTAAAAAGCTGCACAATACGTTTAAAATAAGCATCTGTTAATTGAATATTATTTATGTGTAAATATATAATTCTTTACATTCATATAAATTATTGAATGTATGAATACATGAATGTATATGTGTGAATTTAATAGATTTCTTTAATATTTAAAGTTAAAGTTTAATCTTATGCTGCAAATGTATGACGAAGGCCTAAAACAGACAATTAATCGCCAAAGCCCTAAAACTGGCAATTAATCGGCATAACCGCAATTCTTTTTAGACAATTGATCGTCAGCCAAATTTCATAATCGTGACAGACCTATTTTCTAGTTACTTTCAGTTCCACTGATAGCACACAAACCTTGTAAACAGTTCTCTTTCCTTTTTGAAAGGATGGTTGAGATGTCTATCACCTACCATGTCATGGCCAAGAATTGCAAAATGCAGAAAATGATCGCCAGACCCTTTTTGTTCCACTGCAGGGCAACACAGAGAGAGAGAGAGAAAAAAAAAAAAAAAAAAAAAAAAGAGTAAATGTACATTTTCTCAAGTGAATAGTAAACCAATTATCAGCATTGCGATTGAAGTATGAAGCTTACCCAAAACACTGCGCATAACGTCAACACAAGGAATAGCTGGGGGAAGAGCACACACAAGGTAAGAGACTGTGATCAAATGCCCTTGAGGCATAGCAAAAATAATTTTAATAGATATATATGCTTGCATTACATGTGGAAACAATGACCCTATTAACAGCTGGTGAGGTAAACAATATGGGAATATCCCAGATAATATGATATTCATGAAATGAGCCAAATATCCATTACTCTCTTCAAAGTTGGTGATAATCCAGAGTAATTAAATAGATAGTTAAGCACTTCATGTTTTAAATCTATAATGAGAATTACAATAAAAAAATATTTTAAGAAGGTCTAAGATTCTACACAGAGCTCATCATACTTCAGCACAGAAATATGTAGCAATAATTTGATAGTCTAGATACAACAACTTTATATCGTGCTGTGAGTGTGAACAGATTCAGAAAAAAAAAAACAGATTTTAACAGAAAGTGATTTTCCGCTGTGATTTATCTGGATTACTACAGCAGTCCTTTGAATCTCTTAATGCCTCGTAGTCCCCTTAAGACCATCCAGATTTGTGACTGTAAAAGGCTGAAGCATTCCTTTTGCCCTGCTAGCCTGCATGTGCATATCTGCAATGTCACAAGCAAGCCATTTCCTATGTGTATATGCTAGTTTCATGTCATCTCATCTATCCATCTATCTACATATACACACACCAATCAGGCATAACATTATGACCACTGACAGGTGAAGTGAACACTGATTATCTCTTCATCACAGCACCTGTTAGTGGGTGGGATATATTAGGCAGCAAGTGAACATTTTGTCCCTAAAATTGATGTTTTGGAAGCAGGAAAAAATGGGCAAGCGTAAGGATTTGAGCGAGTTTGACAAGGGCCAAATTGTGATGGCTAGACAACTGGGTCAGAGCATCTCCAAAACTGCAGCTCTTGTGGGGTGTTCTCGGTCTGTAGTGGTCAGTATCTATCAAAAGTGGTCCGAGGAAGGAACAGTGAGCGGCCAAGGGTCATTGATGCACGTGGGGAGCGAAGGCTGGCTCATGTGGTGTGATCAAATAGACAAGCTACAGTAGCTCAAATTGCTCAAGAGGTTAATGCTGGTTCTGATAGAAAGGTGTCAGAATACACAGTGCATCACACTTTGTTGTGTATGGGGCTGCAAAGCCGCAGACCAGTCAGAGTGTCTATGCTGACCCCTGTCCACCGCCAAAAGCGCCAACAGTGGGCACGTGACCATCAGAACTGGACCACGGAGCAATGGAAGAAGGTGGCCTGTTCTGATGAATGACGTTTTCTTCTACATTACGTGGATGGTTGGGTGCGCCACTTACCTGGGGAAAAAGGATGCACTATGGGAAGAAGGCAAGCCGAAGGAGGCAGTGTGACGCTTTGGGCAATGTTCTGCTGGGAAACCTTGGGTCCTGCCATCCATGTGGATGTTACTTTGACATGTACCACCTACCTAAGCATTACTGCAGACCATGTACACCCTTTCATGGAATCGGTATTCCCTGGTGGCTGTGGCTCTTTCAGCAGGATAATCCACCCTGCCACAAAGCATAAATGGTTCAGGAATGGTTTGAGGAGCACAACAACGAGTTTGAGGTGTTGACTTGGCCTCCAATTTCCCCAGATCTCAATCCAATTAAGCATCTGTGGGATGTGCTGAACAAACAAGTCCGATCCATGGAGGCCCCAACTCACAACTCACAGGACTTAAAGGATCTGCTGCTAACCTCTTGGTGCCACAGCGCACCTTCAAGGGTATAGTGGAGTCCATGCCTCGACGGGTCAGGGCAGCAAAAGGGGGAGCTAAACAATATTAAGTATATTGAGTCATAATGTTATGCCTGATTGGTGTCAATTAGTTTAATACTCATTATATAAAAATATTTAAAATTAACCTTTTTTTCTTTTAAATGTTTCATTTTAAAAGTGTGCTTTTTGCATTTTTTGAAATGCATTTTTTCTTAAACACATTTCACTTGGTTTGACATTTTTTATCTAATGCAAATGACAAGGTACAAAGAACATCAAATAAGGAGAATATCTAATAAGGATGAGTCAACTGTTCTGCTTTGATGTTAAATTCGCCTTTCCAAAATGTCTTTTCTCATTTGCTATCCAGTGCTGACGCAGTGTGGTGCGTGCCAGAGTGTCTTTCTTACCAGCATCATAATGGTGGCTATAAGCCTGGTGGGCTCAAACATACGCTTCAGCTGTTTAAATGGACCCATCAGAAAACAGGTGCTGTGGAAAAGCAATGACACAGAATGAGTTCAGTTCACAACACACATGTATCCATCACTCACAATAACACTAAAGGTGCATGATACCTAACAAAAGCAAAATAATTTGTTGACATTTTCTTGATATTTGTACATTTCCTTCAAACCGACATAAATGAGTCATTTTAACAGCATCGCTTTGACCAAACAACTGCTGCAGCCAACAAGATTGACAATGTTTAATTACATTTTTGTTCTACTTTTGTTGATACTGACTGCTTACCATACAATAATGACTGTTCAGTCTAGTTGAACACTACTGTATATCACACTGAGCTCTATAGATACAGATTTCAACAGTAGGTAAAAGTTTATTGGGAAAAGTTCAACCCAGACTCATTGGAAAAACGTGTCTGTGCTAGCATTTCTGCTAAATGATATTACGTTGTGTCTTGCACTTTCAAAGTGAAATGTCCAGTGAGTGGAATGTGAATCTGGCACCGTTTTATTACGTTGGTTGTTGTATGTATCATGGCAGTTCTGAATTGAAATGTCTGGTGAGTGACACTAAAAGGTTAATGCTCTATCACCTTTGAAAATAAAGTACCACCTACACTAAACATACTAGGGTTGGGCAATGTCTACCAAAATGGCATGTCTATAGTGAAACATTGCAATGCAAGATGACATCATTTGATTGTTAAGCTCCCTTAATGTGGCGCGCATCTGGAGAAAGAGAGAACGCGCACAGAGCTGAAAGGGCTTGAATAAAACATGTTTGGCTTTAGGTAAAACTACTAGAGGATATAGCGCTGAAATATCATTACCACAAACAATCCTGAGAGCTTGTGGTGTGATTCACACCGCTGTTTTGACGCTCTGCTCAACTAGAAACAGGAAAATGGTGCTACCGTTCTGTCTCTTGGTCCGGATGTCTTCCATTTGAATACCATTGGTTTCGTTTGTGTAAAAGATCTAGTAGCCTATAATTCGTTTGCCGTATTTTGCACAATAAAATCTTTAGTGTTTAAATTGTGTTCATTGAACTGTTTTGAATATAATTTGTCCTGTGATTGGGAACAACTTCATTATTTGGGGGGAGGCAACCCTAAAATAATACCCAATAGTAGAGGTCAACCGATTGATCGATTTTGCCTATAAATCGCCACAGATAACCGATTGCTGGAACATGTTGCCATGTTGCTTTCAGTTAAAACAGCTCAAACATGCATTTTAGTCTGAGACTAGCTTAAGCCTCGTCTGTGAAGCCGGGAGTAATTGTTCTAAAATAGATGTATGTGTTAGGTTTGTTTTCATTCAGTATCCATTTAAAAAAAACTATCGGTTGATTAAACGGTTATCGGCCAGCTTGGTCCATCCTAGTTATCATTATCGGTAAAATCCACTATCAGTCAACCTCTACCCAATAGTGTTAACAAAAGTAAATGTAACATAAAAACACAAACTGACAAAAAAGTAACTAAACGTTCTAACTCAAAGACATTTTAGATGCTACTTATAATATCTGTCAAGGAAGGAATCATCTAATGTCAAGAAAATTTAACAGGCAAATTAAAGACAATAAAATCATTGTGATATTCATGTTACATAATTTTATAAATCACAAATATATAATGAATATTACCCAGCCCTTGGTTTGTAGCCGTTACAAATATTTAATCTCCTGACCTTACAAAAGCAAAATCGTATTGATTTTCATGAGTGACAGGAAGACACCAACAGCACCAATAAGCATAAATCCATACAGCCCTTTTATTAATTTATGCTGCAAGACATCAGCAAAACCAGTTAGCATCACAATGATGCAGAAGGGGGTGCAGACTCAGTGAGAGTAGATGGACTGTGCTCAGGTCTCAGGGGGCTGAACCCATCTCCCCTGCATTACTCAAGCAACCTTAACCAGGACACTCATTAGATCACAGAAACACTAATGCACGAGCCAGCCATGATGTCATCCTCTCTCCTACGAGAACAGGCATCTAGGACAGCCATAATCTGACATTTTCAAAAATGGTCTAACATTCTAAAGAAAGAAACAGGGCTTCTCCTTTAATCTACAGTATGAGTTATTTCAAGCTAAAAGCCAAAAATGTTTTAATAATATTTTAACAATCTAAGCACATGGTCTAAAGCACACTTTTGTTAGTTGAACAAAGTGGTCAACAAATGGTCGGCGCGCCCCGGTGCATGGTCTAAAAGGGTTGTCCCTATTCTCTTAATGAGTGATGGGGGCGTTTTGAGTGTAACGTGCAATAAACCTATTAGAGTCTCATCTCCCATTTCCTTTAAAAGCCAGTTGTGCTTGTACCATGGCAGATTCGCTCGGAATTTGCAAGCGGAAAGACTAAAACGCTTCTCCAGAGAGGATTCCTTTTATTTGTAATATTTAAAAATGTTTGTGTGCTGCTGTGCATCCCTGTGTGTGTATCAAAGAGAGGGTATGTGTTGTATACCCGCCTATAGGCGCATTTTACTAATGCGGCATTTAAATAACAAAAAATACTGACTTCAGACCAGGTTTTTGTTGGGTCAATGGTGCAGTCATTTTCAGTTGCCTCAAAATAGCAACGCCTTGTTTTCAGACCAGCACACCCACTGGCACAAATGCATATGCTATTTATACAATGTGGCGCAGGACGTGAAAATGATAACTGCGTCAGGCTGAAACTAGCAAAAAACACTTGTGCCTCGCCTCATTGTGCCGGGTGTATGATAGGGCCCCAACACACAAATGATCTAAACTCTCAAAACCTGCAATCTTTCAAAGTTAAGCAATAACAAACTTCTGTTCAGAACAGCGGGTCGTTTGAATGTAAATGCAGAGCTGTAAATAAAATTATCTGAATCATCTTTTCAATCTGGGTCATGGCCTTTAAATGAAGTTTCCTGATGCTACCTGTTAATATGTCACGCCAGTAGGTTTCCAAACAGCTACCATGACCAGAACCAAATGTTGTGTGTATTTAAAGCAGGTAACCCAGACAGCATGACCCGTCACTCTAAAGACTTAACCTCTGTAGCTCTGTCAAGACAAATCTCTGAATAAATACAAAGTCTGGTTACTAATCAAACCAGACTGAATTTTTACTTAAGTGGCCGAATGGCTCAGTTTAATGATTTCTTATGAGTTAAGACCTTCAAAGTAAAAAGCAATCTTCAGATATGCAGAGGTGCAGTATGGGCAAATGCCAGGGGAATTCTTCTGGGTCATTTTTACATCTCACTGCCCTGGTTACTAACTGGGTCTCTTCCTTCTTCCTACATCATGATTGGAAATAGCTGACCGCAAGCGTTCTGTGATACGCCAATGTCATGCTTTTCTGGAATTTTAGCTACATTTATAAACCTTTTATACCCAGAAAATTCCAGTTTGCATTTCACCCTAAAATCTAAAGTAAAAAAAAAAAAAAAAAAAAATTAAAGGTACACTGTAACTTTTTTTGCTCCAAATTAACAAAATTTAAATAAGTTAATACTAGTGCTGTTAATAGTAAAAAAAAAAAAAAAAAAGAAAAAAGTTTAATATTTTTTTATATTGTAATAATTTATGTATAATAAATGATGTAGAAACAACAAAGACAGTAGCCTATATTTTAAATATTTGTTTAAATGGCATCTTTTTATGAAAGAAGGCCACTATCATACTGATAACAATACTGCTACTGATGTCTCTATGAAACTGATAACTTTTTTTCTCTCAATTTTAGCCATTAATTATAGCCATTCAGCATTACAGTATAATTGAACGCTATAAATTTTAACATTTATTATAAAATATTATATATATATATATATACACACACACAGACACACAGGCACACACACACACACACCTTTTAATTTAAGTGAACTCAAAACAAGCTTCACATAAACTCATTATAAAAATAAATTTAAAAGAAAAGCCACATTTACCCATTTCCTTCAGTATATCAGGGCAATTTTTTCTATTGGCCCAGTCAGACCAGTTCAGATCTTACGGTCAAAATGCACAAAAAGTTATTGTTTTCATTGTTTTTGACCAATGTAACCTTGTAAACAGTGCTTTAAAATTTTCAAGTCTAAAAGGTAGGATATACACAGAAATTGAATAAAGTTATTAAACACTTCACAGGCTTCACTGCATAAATTATAAATTAAATATACATTAATCCTTACTAAAGTTGTTCTTTGATTATCCTTAACGACAGACAGCAGCAGGTTTATTAGGCTGCTGTTACTTTAAGACCTGCCGCACATGACGCAGATCTGACACGCATCCCATTTTCTCAACTCATTAAGTTAATTTAAGACTTAATTTATCTCATTTAAGACTGTGCTTGCGAGAATACTTGACAAAACAGGCATTTTGGCATAATTTTGTATGTTTTGTCCATTCGAGCGATGTCTGAAGCGGCTTTATTGCACGTGTGTGTGTGTGTGTGTGTGTCACAAAGACAGAAGATTCACAGACGTGCACCAGAACTGCACTGAGTTCTCTTTTGTGTCTTATCACACTTGGAATGGTTTAAAAGCATTTGCATGAATAGGAGCATGATCATATAAAATGATTCAAGATTCAAGAGTTTTATTTGTCACATACACAGTTATATACAGAATATACAACCGGCAGTGAAATGTAAACAGGTCCGCTCCATGGACAGTGCAAATTCACAGTTAAAAACACAAGGAAGAAATTATAATAGAAATAGGATATAAAAAAAGTACTCTCTATATATATATATGTCTATATCTGTAGAATTATAAATAATCAAGTCAAGAGAAAAAAAAAGGTAACAAATAAGGATAAAGTGGAATAAAATAATTGAAGTAGACTTTGCAGTGAGTAAACTGTAGACTTATAAATATGTGGTTAACAAATGTATAAAGAGTATAATGTGCAAACAGGTTTATGACAGGTTGTTACACAGTAACAACGAAACAGAAAGTGCAGTGCAATGTCAGTGTATCGATGTTTATCCTGAAGTGAAGTCACGTGATGTTAAGTGACTGAGTTCAGGAGTCTGATGGCCTGGGGAAGAAGCTCCTCCTGAGTCTCTCAGTTTTGGCCATCAGGCTTGAAGCGCTACCAGATGGTAGCAGCGTGAAATGAGGGTTTGCAGGGTGATTAGAGTCCTTGATGATCTTGGTAGCTCTACCTTTGCAGCGTTTGGTGTAGGCGTCCCTGCAGAGACGGAGAGCTGACCCTGAGATACGCTCGGATAAGCGCACTACTCTTTGCAGGGCTTTGCGGTCATGACTGGTGCTGTTCCCATACCACGCTGTGATGCACTGAGTTAAAACACTTTCTATCGCCCCTAAATAGAACGCTTTCAGGATAGCTGGTGAAACCCTGAATTTCCTCAGCTGGCGCAGGTGGTACAGTCTTTGCCTGGCTTTTTCACCTGTGTCTGAATGTGAGCAGTCCAGGTCAGGTCCTCGGAGATGTTTACTCCCAGGTACTTGAAGCTGCTCACTCTCTCTACTGACCCGCTGATCATGAGGGGGAGTATGTCCGTTGCTGTCTCTTCCTGAAGTCCACAATCATTTCTTTGGTCTTGCCAACATTCAGAGAGAGACAGTTGTCCTGGCACCATGATGTTAGATGCTCCACCTCGTCCAAGTATGCCGTCTCATTGTTGTTGGAAATGAGGCCCAGGACAACAGTATCATCAGCAAATTTGATGATAGAGGTGGAGCTGTGTGTGGACAAACAGTCATGCGTGTAGAGAGAGTAGAGCAGGGGCTCAGGACACAGCCCTGTGGAGCTCCCACACTCAGGGTGATGGAGGTGGAGGTGGACTGGCCTATTCTCACCACCTGAGGCCTGCCAGTGAGGAAGTCCTCAATCCAGTGGCAGAGAGAAGGATTCAGGCCGAGATCCAGGAGTTTGGAGGTTAGCTTGGTGGGAACTATGGTGTTAAAGGCTGAGCTATAGTCAATAAATAGCAGTCTTACGTAGTTCCCACTTTTGCTGTCGATGTGAGTGAGGAGGAGTGGAGGACATGAGAGATGGCATCTTCAGTCGATCTATTGGGACGATAGGCAAACTGAAGAGGGTCCAAAGTGTCAGGAATGAAGGCGCAAATGGTGTTTTTAATGAGTCTCTCAAAGACCTTCATGACTATAGACGTGAGAGCCACTGGACGATAGTCATTTAGGCAAGAGGGTTTACTGTTCTTAGGGACAGGGATGATGGTGGATTTTTTGAAGGAGGTGGGGACCACAGATGTAGCGAGGACTCATTAAAGATAGATGTAAACAACCCGGTGAGCTGATCAGCACAGGACCGCAGAACACGACTTGAAATACCATCCGGCCCGGCAGCTTTCCTGACGTCCACACGCTTGAGTGCTCTCCAAACTTCATCCTCCGAGACAGAGATCACGTGATTGTTGCTGCTCTGAGTAATTTCCTCTAACGCCACTTGGCGGAGTCGCGTTACGCGCGTTACAGTCAAAGCGAGCATAGAAAGAGTTTAACTCGTTCACGAGCAACGGATCAACGCTTGCCTCTGCAGAGGATTTAGATCCAAAGGAGCAGATGGACCTCAGACCTTGCCACATGCGCCGCGAGTCGTTGAGTTGGAAATGAGACTCCACTCGGTCTTTATAACGGAGTTTTGCGGCTTTAACTGCTCGTCTGAGAGCATAGCAGGACGATCTGTATTCATTCATATTCCCTGAATGGAGACCGGCGTTGTAAGCAGCAGTGCGTATGTTCACTGCCGCAGCCAGATTGAATTGTCCACCCACGGTTTCTGATTTGAGAAGGACGTAAAGCTATGTAAAGGATGACGGGGAAAAACGGATGCTGCTTTAATTGCGTTTAATATTTTTGACGCATTAAACTGAAAAAAAGTAGTTACATGCGTTAACATAGTTAATTTTGACAGCACTAGTCAATACATCATCAATTCTTCTTCCAAAACATGTTTTTATCTTGATTCACCATCCTGCCCAGTCTAAAATATAAACCTAGTGCAGTGGTTCCCAACCACGTTCCTGGAGGCCCACCAACAGCGCACATTTTGCATGTCTCCTCAACCAAACACACCTGATTCAAGTCATCAGCTCATTAGTAGTGACTCCAAAATCTGATGTGGGTGTGTCAGACAAAGGAGACATGCAAAATCCACTGTTGGTGGGCCTCGAGGAATGTGGTTGGGAACCACTGCACTAGGTTTATATTTTAGACTGGGCAGGATGGTTTTCCTGGGAATTTGTGTAGCATCACTCGCCCATGCATAATCTCGTAATTAGAGAGAATTACTGAGAATTACATTAAAAATGTTGATACTGTTGAAATTCTGCAGCAGATCGACAACATTTCAGATCATTACCTAGTATCTTGTATACTTAATTTAGCTAAGGCTGCAAAGCTGTCCCCTCGCTTCAAATATGGCAGGACTATCACTGCCGCCACTAAAGATTGCTTTGTAAATAATCTTCCTCATCAGTTTCATCTCCTCAGCATCCCAGATAGCTTAGAAGAACTCGATGCTGCAGCAGAAACTATTGACTCTTTTTTCCAGCACTTTAGACACAGTTGCTCCCCTGCACTTAAAGAAGATTAAAGAAAATAGTCCAACGCCATGGTACAACGAACACACTCGGGCCCTCAAAACAGCAGCCAGAAAAATGGAGCGCAGCTGGAAGAAAACAAGGTTTTTCGCAATTCGTGGAAAGAGGGCATGATCGCATACAGAAAGGCCGTAAAAACTGCTAGATCTGCGCATTTCTCGACTCAATTAGAAGAAAACAAACACAACCCTAGGTATTTATTCGATACAGTGGCTAAATTAACCAAAAATAAAAGCTTTTGATGTTTGTAAACAGCACAGCAGTAATGACTTTATGAACTTCTTTACGTGTAAGATTGATAATATTAGGAAGAAAATTATAACCATGCAACAGTCTACTACAGTATCACATCAGACAGAGCATTGTTGTGTCACTGAGGAAAAATTACATTCATTCACCGATATAGGAGAGGAACTCGTTAAATCATCAAAATCAACAACATGTATGTTCGACCCTATACCGACTAAGCTATTAAAAGAGATGCTACCAGAGGTAGATCCTCTTAATATTATTAATTCATCCTTGTCATTAGGATATGTACCGAAAACCTTTAAGTTGAAAAAACACAACTTGATCCTACAGAATTAGTCAATTACAGGCCAATCTCAAATATACCCTTTCTGTCAAAAATACTAGAAAAGGCAGTGTCTTCACAATTATGTTCCTTTTTAGAAAGAAATGGTATCTGTGATGATTTCAGTTAGGATTTAGACCGTATCATAGTACTGAGACTGCTCTCATCAGAGTTACAAATGATTTACTCTTTTCCGATCGTGGATTCTCTATAAGTGTTACTCGATCTTAGCGCTGCATTCGATACTATCAACCACAACATTCTTTTGAATAGACTCGAAAAATTACATTGGTATTAGTGGAATTGCATTGGCATGGTTTAAATCATACTTATCTGACCGTTATCAGTTTGTAGCAGTAAATGAAGAGATGTCACACCGATCACAAGTTCAGTATGGAGTACCACTGGGAGATATCATTAGAAAGCATGGCGTTAGTTTTCACTGTTATGCTGACGATACTCAGCTCTATATTTCTTCACGCCCTGACGAAATTTACCAATTCACAAGATTAATGGAATGCATAGCTGATATAAAACATTGGATGTCTAGTAATTTCCTGCAACTTAATTCAGAAAAAACAGAATTTTTAATTATTGGACAAAAACTCTGCAAGTAGTAACCTAGAATACTGTCTAACACTTGATGGCTGCTCTGTCATGTCCTCGTCGTCAGTTAGGAACCTGGGTGTACTCTTTGATACCAATCTTTCATTTGAAAATGTAATTAACATTACATTTTCACCAGAGCGGCTGTACAGCCGAATCAAATTCTGTTGCATTATTTTCCTGTTAACACTGTGAAGCTGCTTTGAAACAATTGGACTTGTAAAAAGCGCTATATAAATAAAGGTGATTTGATTTGATCTCTCTCTCTCTCTCTCTAAGAGAACTAAATTCATCTGCACAGTCACGCAGAGCCAAGGCACAACCAAAACAATGTTCTTCTGCAAAATGCATGCAGTTTTATTTTTTAACCGCTAGAGGGCCAAAGGTTACATAATGTACATTTGATAACATTACTATATATTAGATTTTTTATTCATGATGGCCATGACCAACTATCATGAGCAGCAGGAAACATCTGGCCTTGATGTCTCCATGCAAGAAGACCTGGTTAATTTCTCAATGCATTATATCTTTCCTGTAAGTAATAAAAGTTGATGACACCTGCACTAAACACTGAAAAATTAAACATCAAATAAAAGAAAAAAGAGAATGCAGAGAAAACTTAATCTTTCCTTTTAAAATATTGTACTGATTACAGAGACTGCTCAGCCTGCTGATGATTTCAGAGAACCAGACAGACCGGTTTCAGTCTTTGGGAATAGAACATCTTGCCACATGGCAACCCAACAACATTGTAAGAGGAGGACTCTCAAACTTCTAAGTCCTACTGAAAAGACAAGGCATGTCAATGTGAGCCAAAGACCATTTTTGAGAGGAAGTTACAAGCGTTTGACAACTTGAAAAAAAGTGTTATACTGTCATCCTTTGAGGCAATGCATTGACATCAGAGCACAAAGTCATGAAACCATACCAAATACATGCTTTTACAGGACTAATCCTGTCAGTCTCTTTATGCAATCATCCCTCCAACGGATATGTAACAGGAGACATGACATTTTAGGACAACTGTGGCCACTTTGGGTCAGTGGCAGTTGATGATTTGGTCTTCTGCTAACGGAAGATGAAAACAAAAATGACAAAACAGGGCAGCTTCTAGCTGATTTGGGCAACGCAAGCAATCGCTAACAGATCATACACACGTCGCTTTCCACAAATAGGATTGAACACAGGGCCTGAAAGTTCTTTTTTTTTATTATTATTATTTCATTATGTCATCCAGGTATTGCAGACCCGCTCTCGTTTCATACAAACGCAGCTGCTGCCATTTTGCAACTAGGGATGCAACGATTATAGATTTTGTTGGTACAATTATAGTCTGAGAAACGATCACGGTTATTATGCATTCATTAATTTCACAACAATGTATAAAAATCACATGAACACTCTTTAGATTTTATAGTGATATTTTTGCTACATTTTGAACCAGAAATAATAATATAGACAAAAGTCCATCTCTCCCTTTGGAATTAAAGAAAGGAAATAAAGGAGACCTCTGCTCTGTGAACATTCATGGCTGAGGGGAATAAACTGAACTCTTACTGTCACTAACTGTCATGCATTCATTTTAGTAATCTTTTTAATAACTCATCTAATTTTACATGTGGCCTGAGAAAGTCATGTCTATTATTTTGGTTTGTTTGCGTCACTGATAAATTGAGCGCTGGCGCTGAGCCAGAGACAACGCGCGCAGTGCTTTTCATATATCACTATTCAGCCACATAATGTTTATTTGAGGTTTCAGAGACTTAAATAGACATTTAAATGAATTACTAGCCTATATAAAAAAAGACATGTAGTTTGTTAAATTTAAATTCCATACACTGATATCTATGCAAGCTACAATAATGCTTTCAATTATAATTTAAATAAATGTTTTATTCATATCAGATACACATTGTGCATGAAACAATAAAAGTTTGTTCTTCTCCCATGTTCACTGGCCACTTCTATATATCTCGGGGAAAAGTGATGAATTTACGAGATGAAAACCGATCCTCTGAATTGCAAACTCATTGCGCGTTATATCAACTATCATGATCATTAAAGGTGTTTAAACGACAAAACATTCACTTCCACATATTTGACAATTGGAATAGATCATAATTCATGATATAGTTAACAAGTTTGTAAATATTTTGAATAAAGAAAGTAAAAAGAAATAAACGCGATGCTTATCTCTGACTGCATGACGCCTCGGCATTGAAAATGCGTTCTAAAATAACGGTCGCTTTAAAACAAAACCTCTCGCTGAGGGCTCAGCTGACTGCCGACTTCAGGCATTTCTTTGGTGGAAATAAAGCGTTGCTGTTTGGTCCCTTTGCCACAGTGTCTACAGTAGTAGCCTCCATGTCTCTGATAAGCAGGGCACTTTAAAGGTGCCCTAGAATGAGTTGAAACAATATTTAAAATTGTTCTCTGATATCTACATAGGGGGTATGTGGCTTATTTAAAAATTGCCCAGATATGGTTTTAAAGGTACATTTACAACCCTAGAAATTGTCCCTAGAATGAAATGGTCTGTTTTTGCCTAATTTGGAAGGGCCATGAATAATAATGTTGAGCTCTGCTCTGATTGGCTCATTTCAGTAGCTCACATAAGTGCAGTTGTTCAGCTAACACAATCGCAAACAGCACAAGCGACAGAACACAGACCTACTGAATGACACTTTAAGCAGAAAATCTCAAATGGAGATGATGAATGCAGCTTACTTGTTTGTTGCTGATCATCCGCACGCGAAAGAGAGCTCGCGTGCACATGGTTGCTAGATTACTAGACGTGTTCTTTTAACAGAAAAGCTCTGACTGGTGGATTTAAATTGGATTATTGTGAAATCTGGCAACCGCAAGCATGAATCCTCTTCGCTGTCTGCTCCACTAGTCAGAGCAAACTAACAACTTTGAATTCAATTGATGCTGTATACTGTTATTGATAAACATCAACCATGCCTCTTGACAGTTCTGTTCTGTGGCAAGGCTATAAAAAAAAGTGCTCACATCCCCTGCACAGCCTGGAACATAACATTTATATCCACGATCTGCAATTTTCACTATATTGTCCTCATCTTCACAATACTTGCAGAACTTCTGTTGATTCGGTGGAGGTCCACGTCAATACTGGCTGGCCTTGAACATGGGCTGGTTATATGCAAATTTGGGGTGGCATAAATATTAATGATCCCGACTGTTACGTCATAGTCGGTGTTATGTTGGGAATCGCCCATCTTTCTGTGCAAAAGAAACACTCCGTGAATTAACCGTGACGTTTTTAAGCGCGGTTAATCGAGAAATCGGTTAATCACTGCATCCCTATTTGCAACAACTGTTTTGTACACTGTAATGGACAAGATAACAGGTATACAATTTTAATTATTTAAATGTTAATAATTTAAACATTATTGTCAAATTTTACCATAATTTAATATGAAGTTTCCATTTTTTAACCAAATTTTTCTAGCAAAATTTGGAACCTGTCTAAACAGTTTAAAATCAGGATTAGAACAACAAGGTCATAGGTTCGATAACGAATGCATGAATTGGTAAAAATATATACACTGAACGCAATCTAAGTGACTTTGGATAAGTGTCTGCTAAATGCATAAAAATGTCCAAAAGTCAAGTAAAGAGAAATGTATTTATATGGCACTTTTCACAATACTCTGTTTCAAATCAGCTTTAAAGACAATCATGATCATGTTTATAATATCCTAAAGTCACCATGAAATCAAAAGGGACAATTCCTATTTTTTATGGAATATTGCAGTAAGTATTATAAATAGAGAAGCAGTCAAGCAACTTCAGTTTCATGATGACTTTATTCTTCTTTTTTCTTCATGCCTTAGTCACATTCAGCAGATTAGAGCTGGGCAATAAAACAGTTCAGATTTTGCGACAACACAAGTAATCAAGCAGTTATAGTTATGCTACATAGTATGTATTGCCCTACACAAGTATACTGCATGTATGCAATACTTATATATACAACGTTACATCTTGCAGCAAAATAAAACAACCAGGCAGCTATACAATAGATATATCACTTTATGTGAGTATACTCTATGCATGCGGTGGAAAAAAAGGGTAACCGGTCTGCAGATTTAACCAAAATTAGATGGTTAGTTGACCCCAAAAATTTAATTCTGTCATTAATAACTCTCATAACATTCTCATGTTATCTTCAGAACACAAATGAAGATATTTTTGATGAAATCCGAGAGCTCTCTGACCCCTCCACAGCTATTTAATTAACACTTTCAAGGTCCAGAAAGCTAGGAAAGACATTGTTAAAAAAAAGTCCATGTGACTCCAGTGGTTCAACCTTAAAGTTATGAAGTGACGAGAATACTTTTTGTGCACAAAAAATAAACAAAAATAACGACTTTATTCAACAATTTCTTCTCGTCTGTGTCAGTCTCCTACACTGATGTAGTTAACCCTCTGGAGTCTGAGCTGTTTTGGGGCCCTTTAGAAGTTTTGACATGCTCTGACATTTGTGCTTTTTTCAGTTGCTTATAAACATATTAATGGCAAAAGTGTAATTACACTGTATTCAGCACAAACTGGGCTACCATAATATGTGAGCAACATGTATGTACATGCTTGTATTTTTGACAGAATAATGTTTATGCATGGTTTTGGAAAAAAATAAATAAATAAATAATTTATTAAGGCCTCAAAACACACAATAGATATGCGACCACAATACTTAGCCTAATGGGTGATGTTGCCTAGAGTTTTTGCTTCAAACTGATGTGAGAATCACTGAGCCTGCTAATTCATATAAAACAATACATTGATTTAGATTGTGAAAGACACTTTTTCTTTACAAAGGCCGTATGCTGAAGGGGCGTGAATGTCCATGAATAATGCTGTGAATCACACCTGAGAGAACAAAAGATTGCATAATGATCGCATAATGAGCTGCATGATAAATGAGCTCAGGTGTGTGACTGAGATGGAGCTAAGCAACAGGACAAAGGAAATATATATATTTTGTTGTAGTTTATTTAGAATGTAGTCAACAAAGGCACTTTACAAAGGCCTATTATATTTGAAATTATCAAAAGATTTGACTACACTGCAAAAACGACTTCTTATTTAGTACTTTTTTCTTGTTTTCATTCCAAATATAAAAAAACTAGATAAATAAAATGACATAAGATATTTGTTGATATTTGTGTTTTCTGGGGATCTGCCAATGGGATAGGAAAAATAATCTTATTTCTGTCTGGGACAGAAACAAGGAACAAGATTTCAATCAGAAACAATATTATTTTTCTTACCCCATTGGCAGATAATTTAGCTTATTTTAAGCAAAAACTCACTTAATTATGATTTTATTTTCAACAAAACAAGAAAAAATATCTTATGCCATTTTACTTCTCTAGTAAATGCATCTTGATTTAAGAACTTTTAGATATTTAGACTGGAAACAAGACAAAAATACTAAGAGCAGCATTTGTGGCAGTGTACTATTTTTAATGTTTTTGAAAGAAATCTCATGCAAAAACAAAACAAACAAAAAAAACAAACAAACAAAAAAACAGTAATATTGTGACACTGAACACAATTCAGTATTCAGTAAATACAAATAACTGAATAATTGGTAATGATCAACGTTATAAGTAAAATATTTGGGATTTAAAACAACATAATGCAATGCAATTATGATTTTAAAGAGTATAGGATGAATTCAGGTTGATTGGGACACTTTTTCCCAGTTATTTCAGTGGTAAACCTTTTCTGAATCATTTGATTTTGTAAACTATCCGATACACACAACACTCAAATATAATTTGGAGTTTCGGTTCATTTATGAGATGCTCATGCACTGCATGATCACGCCAGCGTTACATGCTAATGTCTGTTATATTTGATTCTTATTAAATGAGAAGCAAATATATATATATATATATATATATATATATATATATATATATATATATATATATATATATATATATATATATATATATATATATATATATATATATATATATATATATATATATATATATATATATAAAAAAACACTGATTAAAATTAAGATACAATTTATACAAAATGAAATTCACTTTAAATAAATGCTTTCTACAAAACAAAACTTAATGAAGTGGTCAAAATCATTATTTATAGCATCTGAGCAGATGCTAATAAAAGCTTTACTGATGTTACACTTACAATAGCCTAAACACTTCATAATCTGGCCAAAACAGGCCAAATAAATCTAGTCTAAAAAGTCTTGCATCTATGACATTTTATGTAGCAGGAGGATTCATATTTAAATGGTGTTTTATGCTTTAATATTCACAGACGCTAACAGAATAAACTTACCTCACAATCCTCATCTGGATCTGTTGCTCTTAGAAATAAACTGCTTTGTCTGATGTAAAATATTCCAGGATTATTCCTCACCGTGTCTCAAACCGATGATTTTTTTTTTCGATTTGATTTACACTATTTAAAACCTGACATTTCAACGTTTCTTTAGACGTGTCTCATGTTGAGAGAAAAATATTTATTAAGTTATAGGTCCTTTTCTGAAGACAATCTGAATGACAGAGAGGCTTTGCAGAGAGGCTGCAGATTGCGCATCATGTTTGTTTTCTTTATTTTGCAAGAAGCACAAGAAGTTGTTTTTATTGTGACTGTACATAAAAAAAATAATAGAAACTTAACAGATTATAATGACGTATAACACTTGCCTGAATGATAAAAAAAACGACAGAGTTATTTGAGTCGGTTTGGCACTGATAAGAAAAAAAGTGAGTCTATCACGTGAACGTGACAGCTGACTCCAGAGGGTTAATACAGTGCAGTGCTTCCGAGTTACGTCAGAGCTACGCCAGAATGCTGGCACCGCGACACATGCATGTGATTCTGATGCAGGAACTGGCCGTATGAGTCTGACACAGACGAGAAGACATTGTTGAATAAAGTCGTTATTTATTTATTTTTATTTTTTTTGTGCACAAAAAGTACCCTCATCGCTTCATAAATTTAAGGTTGAACCACAGGAGTCACATGGACTATTTTAACAATGTCTTTCCTACCTTTCTGGGCCTTGAAAGTGTTCATTATATCGCTGTCTCTGAAGGGGTCAGAGAGCTCTCAGATTTCATCAAAAATATCTTCATTTGTGTTCCAAAGATGAACAAACTTTTTATTGGTTTGGAACCACATAAGGGTGAGTAATTAATGACAGAATTTAAATTTTTGGGTGAACTAACCGTTTAAGTGTTTACTCAATAGCAGCTGAACAGTTTGGGGCCAAATGTTGTAGTTATTGATAAACATACATTTCCCATAAATTAGAGAAGTGATTGCTACGGTAATCTTGGATAACTGGGATGAATGGAAGCTTGCTTGTGTCAACACTAAATTTAATGTCTGTAAAACTGTTTCTATTATTAATAAATAGTGTCACTATTTATTAATTACATAACATACTAATCGTGTTCCCAACAAAAATGCAGTATTTGTGTGTATTACCTGCTCCATATCCATGGAAGCATCAAAAATTAATATATTTGATGCTTCCATGGATATGGAGCAGGTAATACACACAATAATTTATATATGTACTTAATATACAGTAAATCACACCCACAAAATAATGACACTGAATCAACATCTAAGAGACTGTGTCATCGTTTGCATGTCCTATATCCTTAATAATTACACTTACCTTGAAATTGCTGCAATGTTTCCAAGGGTGTAGAACACAGCAAACAGGTTAATACCAGCTTTAGGCAAGAAGAGGAGTGCAGTTCCCTGTTTCAAAAGATGTAATGTTGTTTAATAAAAAATGTTGGAAATTGACTAACAAGCCACGTTATAAAATAAAATCCATCTGATTTACAAACTCTCAAATTCAGAGTCTCTTAAGCAGTTCTGCCACCTAGTGGCGTTACAAAGCTTTCGCGTAGAGCACTACATAAACAGAGTGGGCCCAAAAAATGTTAGGACACTTAATTACACTTAAAACTGTCTGAATTTGTTGCATTAGATAATAAAATATCACACAAAGTGGCATGCTAAATGATTCTAGAGCTTTTATTATACTTGTCCCTGTTTGCAATGACAAGGTGATTTAGTGGATTTACACAGTTTGGTATATTGTACAGCAGTCTACACGTATATTTTATGGTTGCTGCTGTAGGTGTTATCAGTAAAAGTGCTATCACTCTACTGTGGCCCGACCACATACAAACTAAAAGCAGGAACAGGGTGGCGTCATTACGCACTGCATGAAATTCAAGAACCATTGGTGTTTTGCTGTCAATTTTGTTGTGTGTTTGTGGTGCGTCTGTGTGTGTGTCTGTGAGTGTGTGAGTGTGAGAGAGAGAGAGAGAGAGAGAGAGAGAGAGAGAGAGAGAGAGAGAGAGAGAGAGAGAGAGAGAGAGAGAGAGAGAGTGTGAGAGAGAGAGAGTGTGAGAGAGAGAGTGAGAGAGAGAGAGAGAGAGAGAGAGAGAGAGAGAGAGAGAGAGAGAGAGAGAGAGTGAGAGAGAGAGAGAGAGAGAGAGTGTGAGAGAGAGAACTTTTCAAACAATTTATGAACAGGTATATTAAACTTGCGACATTTCTAATGTGACATGTAGAGATCGACCGATATGGGTTTTTCTACAGACAATGGCGATTTTTTCGAGGTCAGGGTCAGCCGATGGCCGAATATGCAGTCGATTTCTTGAAGTTCGTGAGATCTTGAAGTTTTCGCCTTCAACTGCATGCTAAAATGTCACACTAATACGTGGATGGACATTTCTAAACTGCACGGTATTAAAATAAAATATTTAACCAAAGTTAACCAAACAAATCAATAAGCTGACCAAATATTAATGATAAACATGGCCATAAATGCCATTCCCATTCTATGAAATGCATCTATACACTATCTAATTTGCATAATATGTTTTTAGAACAATATGTAATATAATGTAATGCTGGGAAGATTAGCCTATTAGCCACGCAAAAATACTGTATGGCTTCAGAAAACCATATAACAGAAGTATAGTGGACAGGTCATTATAGACTACTTTTATGGTGTTCTTTTTGTTGTTCTTGTTGTAGATCTTTTTGGAGCTTGGCAGTACAAATAACCATCCAATTTTGTTGTTTGGAAAAGAAGAAGAAAAAAGAAGAAAATAATATGAGGTTGAGAGTGAGAGTGAGACGTCATGATGGTGAGAAAATGAATTTCATTTTTGGGTGAACTACTCTTTAAAGACCAAGGAAACAACAGGGTTTTTCCTGGCTGAAAATGAGGTGGATGTGATAAAATCCTGCTTGGCCCGCACGACCCATGGATTAACCACAGCGTCCGCAGATATAACAGCAATCTGTGCATCACTATGGTGCGCTCTCACACAATGTCCTGAGCCCCGGCTCCATTCGAGACCAGCAAATTTTAGGGCCGGAGTTGAACCAATCTTTCTGGCCCAGAACTGCCTTTTCTGCAGTGGAAATGGGTGGAAGAAGGGTTAGAGAATGGACACAGGCCAGGAACCCACAACAGAACCGTGTTCGTAGAAAAGGGGTATCTGAGCATGTGAATGCCTGTCACCAATTTTGTTGAAATTTGACAGAGCTGACGGAAATTCTCCATCCAGGAAAAAACCTGAACAACAAATGACTGTGGGTCTTGGAAATCAACTAGACCAATATGTGAGCGTGGCTGCTGAAAGAACATGAAATGTGTCATGAAAATCTGACTTTTTCCATGTTTAAGTGCTATAATCGGTTCCCCAGTGCATCTACCAACCCAGAAAATGAGAAAAAGGATAACCCAGTCACTTTGTTTTGGTAAGCCTTTGTTTGCAAGCATGTGAAAAAAAACGAGCTGCTCAGATTTCTCTCCCCTTCTGATGTAGGAAGGGGATTTATTATTATATTACCGCCCCTTAATCTGTAGTGAATATTATTATTATGGATAATATTGTACTTTAATGCACACTTCTTGTACTGTTTTATTCAGCTCTTACAGTGATTTCCTGGAGTGAAAATAGACACTTTATCTTTTCTGATGATGAACAATAAACTTCATAAAATTCATCAGTAAAGTTTTGGCCATCATTTGGAAAGGGTCCACTACAACATGCTTGTACTACAGTAATAGTGGATAAAAGCAAGATGGCAACATAAGTTAAAACCAGAACTAAACTAAACTATACCTGTTCTATCTCCATGCAGCATATATTCTCTGGCTCTGTAGGCATTATTGTCTGAGCTAGTTTTTTGACATGTTCTGTTGTTGCATGAGCTATTGAAGCTCCGCCCTCTTATTGAATTGAAAGAACAGGCAGGGCGTAGCAGCTCATTTGCATTTAAAGGGACATACACAAAAATGGCGTGTGTTTTTGGTCACCTCAAAAAAGTGGCAATTTTAACAGACTATAAAACATGATCAGTGGTGTATATTCACATAAACACTCTGGGAACATCAGAGAAAGTGGCATTCTATGTCCCCTTTAATGGGGAAATAATGAGAAAAGTTAACTCACGAGTATAGAGCACAAGATCCCTCCTGCGAAACAAATGACGAACCACTTCAACCGTGTGCTGAAACTGAGTGTTGTGCCGTCCATGATCTACAGAGAAGAATCACAGGATGTCACATGGTTCATAATGCCCCACGAACAAAGACCAAAAGTTCATGCTTTTAGCATGCATTACTGACTGTATCTGATTCATTAAAATGCCACTAACCCACAGGAAGAACAAGACAGGAATAAAATGTGCTATTGTTCTTGCTTTTCCATATAAATGGACACATGCATGCATGCATCAAACTGATTCACAGAATGGACGGTATAAATGTGTCATACTAACTGAAAAAACTCAAAAGAAAAGAACACATCACTGCAGTTTTACAGTTATAAAATGTATAAGTTACAGAATGTTTTCATTGTATAGAGTTGCATTCTCAAAGAGACCAAGGAAATGTGATTACTCGTGATATGAACCATTTAAGTCACACTACTGTATGTAAAACATACCTAAGGGATAGTATTCAACTTACGAAGAAAGTGTAAAGCCTCTCGCAGTTCAAAGCGCTTCCGCGTCGCACCAGTTATGCTTTTTCCTCAGTTGAATATGGAAGGCAGTCCGCCGGAAGCTAGATATTTTACTTTACAATTAAATGTGGATATTTTTTCTTACAAAAACCCATTCACTTCAGAAGGCCTGTATTAACCTTCTGGAGCCGTGGATTACTGTTATAATGGATGGCTGCACTTTTTTGGGCTCCAAATTTTGGGCTGCCATTATAAAGCTTGGACTGGCCAGCACATTTTTTAATATAACTCTGATTGTATTCGTCTGAAAGAAGAACGCCATATACACCTAGGATGGCTTGAGGGTGAGTAAATCATGGGCTGATTTTCATTTTGGGGTGAACTATCCTTTTAAAAGGACAAAACAACTATAGAGGGTCACCAACTGTTTAAAACCCAGTGTCAGATATTTCAGATTGGCTTGCAGAAATTAAACAACATCCGGAAGTCTTGACCTTACCTCACATGATCCGTTCCCTCAGGAAGCATGTAAAACCAGCAGTGTTAACAAATATCATTATCACATAACAAACACTTGCAAACAGACAGACCAGATGGCATTGCAATACTGTCCAAAATAATGCATACTTACAATGTAATCACTTTATGTAGGACTAATAGCCCTTCAAAAATGTAAGTCACCCTGATATTACTATGATTTGTGATAATGTTGTTGTTTTTTAACTCTGCAATACCATACTACCATAGTATTCTTTAAGCGACACAAAAGTAGGGTGCTAAATGGGTAACGTAAATCATTCACCTCCACCTGGTATCATAGTACTTCTGTAAGAACTAAAAAGAAGTTAAATATACCAACACTGTCAATTACAGTAACGTTACGTTACACAGTAAACTCTGTGGGGCCTCTCCATTACAGAGAAACGTTACGCAGAAAAACTACAAATAAACACACGTTTAACGTTACTCTCCTTACTCACCTGAGCTGTAAGTCCAACTTCTTCGTTCTCCTCTCGACCACTTAATACACGTCGCAACTTGTCCATCGTTGCTCGACAGGTGTAACGTCAGTTACTACTACTTAGTTGGAATTATCTAGCACTTCCTCAAACTTCGGCATTGACAGACAGACACAAATCAGACGTTACTTTTCTCCCCACCCGTAGTCCGTGAACTCCGCCCTTCATCTCACTTCTGAATGCTATGGTTGGGCGTACTATAATGAGTGACTTCTAATCTACCCAATCGTAGACAGATTTGGAAGATCAATAGCCAATCCTAATACAAGAGGCGGGCGTTGCCAACATGTGGGACGCGCATGGGCAGATATGATTTCTGCCGTTTTTTTAACGTGTCCGTGCCTGTTGTTGTACAAGACTTGCTCCCGCAGTGTCTGTAAAAAAAAAAAAAAAAAAGAAAAGAAAATAAAAAATACCCAATTTAATTGCTTCCAATTTTGAACAGTTTGTTTTTGACACAATCATTGTGGTGGTTCACCAAAATGAAATATTAAAAGCTTTTCCACGTCCATTATAATGAATACAAATAATTATTGCATTTAAATATTTTTATCATAATATAATGTAGCCTATTATTTCTATTGTAAACTAAGTATTTTGTAATGTCCCTGAGACCAAATTTGTACTTAGAAAATATTTAACAAAATGTACAGTTTGTAAACTTTTAGTTTCTAAACAGTTTCTAAAGTGTTATTTTGTGTTACTTTCTAGTGAAAAATATTTTTCTAAAAAATGTCCCTCAGTCTGAACTCAACCCAGTCACGCAGGTTCACATTCTCCACCAATAATAATTTAGACTCCACCCATATGTGACATAATTTACCAGAAATGACATAATTCCGGTCTCTTTAACAGTGGTGCAGAAGATGGTAATACCTTTTATTAATATAATATTTTTTAGGCTTATTATAGTCAAGGGAGGGTTTGACTATATGCTTAACAACTCAACCGCATCACATAAAATTAAGATGGAAAATTATTATTTTTCAAATTTTTATTTTAATCCATAAGTATATACAATGTACTTATTTCACTGCTGTCACATATGGTCAAATACATACTGAGTTTTTACAAAAAAACTCAACCCTGTCACACTCAACCCTAAGTTTTTACTTAATTTATGAATCATTTTAATAATAATAAAACAAATAATAATAATAAAAAGTTAGTTTTATATAAAATCCTTTTAAAACCATTTAGTCTGTTACGGGTTAAGAATAAAAGGTGTTTAAAAATCTAAAATAAAATATGTTTTTTTTGGAGGTTTGATATGTGCCTAACGATGTGGGGTATGTAGAAAATTAATTACACGTAGTTAAAAAAAAAAAAAAAAAAATCCTAGTTGAAATATTACGAATCCCAGGAATGACCCATTTGCAAACGGACGCTAAGACCTGAAAACATCACTTCCAGGACCATGTTATGAATATGTTTATACTTGTTTATTTATTTGGATGACTAGTCAGTTGCATGCAGTCTAGTCTAGTTATAACATATCAATTTCAAGAACTGAAATGATCCACATTTAAGTAGGCCTATCACACATAATATTGACTATTGACAATTGTCATTTTTTTAATGTATTTTATGTATATATATATATATATATATATATATATATATATATATATATATATATATATATATATATATATATATATATATATATATATACATACACTCACCTAAAGGATTATTAGGAACACCTGTTCAATTTCTCATTAATGCAATTATCTAATCAACCAATCACATGGCAGTTGCTTCAATGCATTTAGGGTGTGCGGTCCTGGTCAAGACAATCTGACAATCACTGGGGCAGTACCCTAAGGTACAAGAGTGAAAAGGAACAGCTTTGTACCTTACTCACCCCTAAAAGCTACATATCAGTACTTTAAGAGTGCATATCAGTACTTTAAGAGTGCATATTAGTACCTTAAAGTTACATATTTGTACCTTAGGTACCACCCCAGTGACAGCAATGTAATGTACCTTTTTCTGACAGTGTATATATATATATAGTTTATAAAAAGTTTACATACCCTTGCAGAATGTGTGAAAATGTGAATCATTTGAACAAAATAAGAGGGATCATTTAAAATGCATGTTATGTTGTTTTTTTTTTTTTTAGTACTGTCCTGAATAAGATATTTTACATAAAAGACAAAAACTAGCTGAATAGCCAGGGGTGAAAACTTTTGAACAGGATGAAGATGTCCAAATTTTTCTTATTTTGTTTAAATATCTTTTAGTGCTGCCCTTCGAAGCAACAGAAGATACTTACATGTTTCCCAGAAGAGAAATTAAGTACAATTTACCTTGATATTCAAAAAGTGTTCAACTGTTTCTGGGTATTCTTATAAAAGAACTCGACCACAATAAAAATCTAAAGCTTCACATTTCACATGTAAAAAATAAGCCACATCAGCAAAAGATAAAGTGTTTGGCTGAAGGACCTCTCACACAGCTCAGAATGTGCTTCTCTGCTTAACAGAGCTTAATTTTGGAAAAAAGTATTGATCATATTCATACAAAAATACTGGACTCTTCTAGAGAGTCGTTTTTATCATACAAAATGAAGATTATTTTCATCTGTACTGCTATCATTAAACTTTCAGAGGTTGCTACAAATTGTGTATGGCATGCAAATAGAATGTCTGATTATTCTTAATTAAGCAGAGTGCTTAATGTATGGAAAGCAGATTTTCTAACACTTTTATGAACTAATGCATATAGGCAAGTTGGGTTACATACTTTCGATGGTCTAAAATAGACATTCTACTAACTATTAGTAACTTTGCAACTACATGTCTTATTAGAGTATTAGTAGACTGTTAGCTTATGGTTAGGTGTTAGGGTTGGGGTCAGTACACTGTCAGAAAAAAGGTACATTGCTGTCACTGGGGCGGTACCTAAGGTACAAAACCGAAAAGGTACTAATATGTACCTTTAAGGTACTAATACGCACTCTTAAAAGTACTGAGGTACTAATATGTACCATTTAGGGGTGAGTAAGGTACAAAGATGTACCGTTTCACTTTTGTACCTTAGGGTACCGCCCCAGTGACAGCACTGTACCTTTTTTTCTGACAGTGTATATATATATAGTTTATAAAAAGTTTACATACCCCTTGCAGAATGTGTGAAAATGTGAATAATTTTAACAAAATAAGAGGGATCATACAAAATGCGTGTTATTATTTTTTATTTTGTACTGTCCTGAATAAGATATTTTACATAAAAGACAAAAACTAGCTGAATAGCCAGGGGGTGAAAACTTTTGAACAGGATGAAGATTTTTCTTATTTTGTTTAAATAACTTTTAGTGCTGCCCTTCGGAAGCAACAGAAGATACTTAAATGTTTCCCGGAAGACAAATGAAGTACAATTGACCTAGATCTTCAAATTCAATAAGTTTTCACCCCCCGGCTCTTAATGCATCAGTGAATGTTTGAATCTTTTTTTAATAGTTGTGTTTGAGTCCCTCAGTTGTCCTCAGTGTGAAAAGATGGATCTCAGAATCATCAGTCACTGCTGGAGAGGGTTCAAATATGCAAAAGATGCTGGAAAACTGAAGAATTTTCAGGACCTGGAGGATTTTTATGAAGAACATTGGTCAGTTTAACTGCTCAGGATTAACAAGAGACTCAAGAACAACCATCACACAACCAAAAAAACAGCCGTGGATCATCCAGATAATGAAACACAGTATTAAGAATCAACAGTTCATAAACTTTTGAACGGGGTCATTTGAATAAATTCAGCTATTTTGTTTGTCTTGTGGACTAAATGTAAAAATCTTTTATGTAAAAAGTTTGTTAAAATTATTTATATTTTCACACATTCTGCAAGGGGTGTGTAAACTTTTCAGCCAGACTGTAGCTGCAAATAGTCAGTAGAATGTTGGCGGACCATCAAAATAAAGAGTTAACAGATATTAAGCGGAATATTCCAGTGTTGACATGTAGTTGCAAAGTTACTTGTAGAATGTCTAAAGTGAACCATTGAAATAAAGTGCTACCGCAACTTATGACTTCTGATGGAAGAAGTATATAATATTGGTTAAGGTAATCTTTAACATCATCTAACAGAAGATTATAATGGATAACTGTAGGTGCAAAAGATGACCTCAGTACATAAAGCATGTCATGTGTTTTCAAGATCATTGATCCAAAGACTTTGCAATACACTATTGTCAAAAGTTTTAGGACGCCTGCCTTTACATGCACATGAACTTTAATTCCATTCTTAATCTGTAGGGTTTAATATAGAGTTAACTATAACAGCTTCAACTCTTCTGGGAAGGCTTTCCACAAGGTTTAGGAGTGTGTTTATGGGAATTTTTGACCATTCTTCTAGAAGAATGTGAGCACTGATGTTGGATGAGAAGGCCTGGCTCGCAGTCTCTGCTCTAATTCATCCCAAAGGTGTTCTATCGGGTTGAGGTCAGGACTCTGTGCAGGCCAGTCAAGTTCCTCCACACCAGACTCACTCATCCATGTCTTTATGGACCTTGCTTTGAGCACTGGTGCGCAGTCATGTTGGAACAGGAAGGGGCCATCCCCAAACTGTTCCCATAAAGTTGGGAGCATGAAATTGTCCAAAATGTCTTGGTATGCTGAAGCATTATAGGAGTTCCTTTCACTAAAACTAAGGGGCCAAGCCCTCTGAAAAACAACCACACACTATAATCCCCCCTCCACAAAACTTTACACTTTGCACAATGTAGTCAGGAAAGTCCCGTCACTCCAGAGACCACGTCTCCACTGCTCTAGAGTCCAGTGGTGGTGTGCTTTACACCACTGTATCTGACACTTTGCATTACACTTGGTTAACACTTGCATTACTCCAAGGCTTGGATGCAGCTGCTCGGCCATGCAAACCCATTCCATGAAGCTCTCTACACACTGTTCTTGAGCTAATCTGAAGGCCACACTAAGTTTGGAGGTCTGTAGCTATCGACTCTGCAGAAAGCTGGAGACTTCTGTGCACCTCAGGATGAGCTGACCCTGCTCTGTGATTTCACGTGGCCTACCACTTCGTGTCTGAGTTGCTGTTGTTCCCAATTGCTTCCACTTTATAATACCACTAACAGTTGACCGTGGAATATTTAGTATTGAGGAAATTTCACGAATGGACTTATTGCACAGGTGGCCACCTATCACTGTATCACGCTTGAATTCACTGAGCTCCTGAGAGCGACCCATTCTTTCACAAATGTTTGTAGAAGCAGTCTGCATGCTTAGGGGCTTGATTTTATACACCTGTGGCCATGGAAGTGATTAGAACACCTGAATTCATTGATTTGGAGGGGTATCCCAATATTGTGGCAAAATAGTGTATGTTAGATATAATTTGGTAGTCTAGTTTGAACTACAGCAGTTCTCACTCTTTTTTTCTTTCTTTTTTTACATTTCTATGAAAGTGAAAATACATGCACATGTTTATATTCTAAACTTTATTTCTTTATCATTGTTCAGTCAATCTAGTGCAAAGGTGTGGCACTTGTTTAGGTTTCGTGCTTATGCATAAAGGTCACTTAAAAATAATTACATAAAAAATGTACGAGATATCTTCAATAAACATAAATAATGAAATAAACAGAAATATGGATAAACATGCATATCAACAAATACATTTATAAATAATGAAATAAATAATGAAATAAATAAACAAATCAACCAATTTGGTCCAAATGTGCAAGATGAAAAAAAAGTCAATAACCTAAAAAAAAAAAAAAAAAAAGAAAGAAAGTAAAACTGGGACATTAAGAAAGTTACTAGCAAAACAAAAACCAAAATGACATAAAATATGTTCTTTGTGCTTTCATTAGCATGTAGAACCATTTGTTTGTCATAAAAATACATACTGTACATGGCATGCATGTTCAAAAGATGCAAATAATGCTGGCACGTTAAAGGCGCAGCAATGTCACCATGAAATACCAAAGCATCCTCTACTAACTTCTACATGGCTCTAATTAAAGTGTCTGCAGCAAGTTGTAACAATTTTTATGACTGGGTTTCCAACCGTCTGCACATAGTTTGGGAACGATAAATGTGTGATCTTTGCTATAAAAGGAAATACTCCATGATGCTACACTCCAGAGGTTCACACGGGGTGGCACGCACAAAAACCCCCAAAACAAAACAAAAAAACCCCGCAGCATTCTGAAAGATCTGTTTTTTGAGCACTGACAGCTGTGATGTTTGCATCTGGCCCTCATCAATCGCGACATCAGTGGTGTCACTTGGCAGATCATTTGTCTCTCTTTGGAGAATGATGTGACACTCTGTGGTCAATCAAATTTTTCCACTCAGCTCCGGATGCTTTGGCGGTTGTCTGGTACCTTGTCCAAAGCCTGGGCGGGCGCTCTGACATTTCTTAAAGCTGTTGACGCTCCTGTGTCTGGCCGGAGTGCTATAGACGAGTGGATGTTAGTCTTTTCATGCCTCTTCTCTGAGCCAAACTGGAAGAGAGCACTGGTTCCAGTTTTGGGGCCTGAGGTGATCGATTCAAAGCGGAGTACGTGGCAGCCATCGCCCCCTAGGAAATGATGTCATAGATTGAATTAATATATCATGAATTATACGGTCAAAACATTAGTTGAATCTCAAATCGTGCCAAGTAGTATCTGTGACAATTCAAAGTGACAGTTAAAATTTGCATGCAACAATATTTCATGTTAGTTGTCTAACATTGATAGTAGCCTATGTACACTACTGTTCAAAGGTTTGGGGTTAAGGCCCATTCACACAAAGGACGATAGCTATAACATTAACAATAAAGATACAGTTCTAAAAATTATTCTAAACCTTAAAAGAATAACAGAGTCCACACCACAACTATAACGTAGTGATGGGCAGTTTAGAAACACTGCTTCATGAAGCTTCGAAATCCTTTGCTAATCTTTTGTTTCAAATCAGTGGTTCGGGGTGTGTATCAAACTGCCAGAGTCACGTGATTTCAGTAAACGAGGCTTTGTTAGGTCATAACTGTTTCGAAACGTTTCGAAATTTCAATGGTTCACCGCTGGTGGGATGAATCACGTGGATTCACTGAGATTGCACCTGAACAAAAACTGAACAAGTGTCTATGGATTTTACATGATCTCAGTTTTATACATTTGTACACGTTTTTATTAGACATTAGTATAATTAAAATGAATAATAGTAGTTAGTCTCTTATTGGCCTGTTTAGCTGAGCCATCCATGGAACAAACAAAGCAAGCCCTGAAACCTGATAAAAGAACACATATTACACAGACACTTGATATTTAATCTTATTATATGATTAGTTAACTGTATTTGATAAGATTTTACTTTCAGTAAAACATTGCAATGGGTTTGTAAAATGTCTTTTTCTGCATGTTTAGTTTTTGTTGCATTTACACTGTTCTGACCAGCAGGGGTCACCAGCGTATGTTGCGTTCAATTGATTCGAAGCTATGAAAAGCTTTGTTTCTCCCATCACTACTATACTACAATAACGGCACACTGACATGATACCGGAATCACTTTCAGAATGATTTTTTTCCAGGTATTGAACGATAAAAACATTAACAGCCAATCAAAATGCATCCTGCTTTAGCAAGCTTGAGCATTATGGGCGAATTCCAAATGGCATTTTTGCACCCTTGAAGGGCACCTCGGGAAGGGGACGCATTTGTAGGGGCGTTCCAAATGAAAGTGAACAACAGAATCCCTTCACAAAGGGCCCTTCCACAAGTCCGTTAGCGAAGAGTACATGCGATGGTCACTTCAAGGAAGTCATTTTAGCATTTATGGTCATGTGAGAGGATGGCGAATCCTCACAATTAATTTTTAAGTTAGATGGTGGGAGAGTTTGAGTTAACATATAAACAGGATAATTCACGTTATTTGTTCTTATGTTATTATACACATTTTTGTATTACATTCCATATGAAGTTTAAATAAGTTTCAGAGGTAAGAAATATGTTTAATAGTAGATATGTTATGACAAAAGAAGAAACTGAAAGTTTTAAAGTGGAGAGTATAGAGGGAATATACTCACACACATAACGCATATTTTATATTTTTATCAAATGTATATTTATTCGCAACTGTTACATGTCACGCATGTCCCGGACTCCAGTTCCCATGATCCTCCCTGTTTCACACCTGAACTCACTTCCTCGTCATCTTTTCCCACTGTCCCCGGTCCTCATCATCTACAATCCCTTTATATGGAACTCACTCCTTGTCTGTTCTATCGTTATGTCTACGTGTGTTTGGTGTTCAGTCTTTATCTTGTAAATAAACCCATCTTTGTGGAAGCCTTGAATCTCCTCTTCCCTGCTGCACCACCAGTAACAGCAACAATTATATTAACAGAAATAATAGAAAATTCTGGTTTCACTTTATTTTGATGGTCCCAAACACATTCTGTTGACTATAAGTAACGTTGCACCATGTCTAACTCTTATTATAGAGTTAGTAGTAGACTGGTAGGGTTAGGGTTACAATAAATTGACATGTAGATGCAAAGTTACTTTTAGTAAGTACAATGCCTGTTGGCGTACCATCACAATAAAGAGTTAGCAGACAGTCTACTAATACTCTATGAGAGTTAGCTGACATGCATTACTTATAGTCAACAGAATGTTCAAAAGGGATCATCAATAAACAGCTAATGGGGTTATGGACACTGTGCTGTGTTGTCATGGTAACATTCCAGGTGAAGATAATGAGGAAATTTCATTGCTCCCGTCACCAAGAACATTCCAAACAGCTACATTATAACTCACGAGTGCCCTGCTCCCTCCAAAGTCCATACTTCAAAGGCTCTGCCCTTCAGAGTAGGGCATACTAGGGATTGCTTACTTCCGATTGGAATTCGCTCAAAATCTCAATAATAATACTGTGCAGCAAATCAGCATATTAGAATGATTTCATGAATTACATTTTAAAATATGTTAACACAGAAAACACTTATTTAATGCTATTTCACAAAATTACTGCTTTACTGTATTTTAAATCATTGATTCAATAAATGCAGCCTTGGTTAGCATAAGAGACTTCTGAACAATAGTGTTCATACTGTCATCCAAGAAAAATGACTTTATATGTATCCTCTATATTTCTTCTCTATATATCAAAAATCTACCCTTTGTTAATGCACTGTGGCAATTCACTATATTATTTTTCTTTAGTATACAGTTATGACTCTGGAATTCACTTTATTTATATTATAATGATCGCCAGAACTGTTTATTTCCTTTTAATATCAATAGAACTATTCATTTGTTTAAAGGATAGTTCATCCCAAAACTGAAAATCAGCCCATGATTTACTCTCAAGCCATCCTAGGTGAATATGACATTCTTCTTTCAGACAAATACAATCAGAGTTATATAAAAAAATGTGCTGGCTCATCCAAGCTTTATAATGGCAGTGAATGGCAGCCCGAAATTTGAAGCCCAAAAAAGTGCATCCATCCATTATAACAGTAATCCACAAGACTCCAGAGGGCTAATAAAGGCCGTCTGAAGTGAATCAATGGGTTTTTGTAAGAAAAATATCCATATATAACACGTTATAAAGTAAAATATCTAGCTAACTACCTTCCGTATTCTGGGACGATGAGTGGTTTGAACCACGAGAGGCATATTTCGTAAGTTGAATCCGGATGGTGGTCCACCGGAAGCTAGATATTTTACTTTATAGTCTTAAATATGGATATTTTTCTTACAAAAACACATTGCTTTACTTCAGAAGGCCATTTAGTAACCCCCCGGAGCCATGTGCAGTATTTTTATAATGGATGCACACTTTTTTGGGCTTCATATTTCGGGGTGCCATTATAAAGCTTGGATGAGCCAGCACATTTTTTTTATATAACTCCGATTATATTCGTCTGAAAGAAGAATGTCATATACACCTAGGATGGCTTGAGGGTGAGTAAATCATGGGCTAATTTTCATTTTTGGGTGAAAACACTACCAACACTTTGTCATGGTAATCTTTAATCAAAATTTGAAAATTTGCTTCTGCTCTAGAAGCGTCTGCGTTCCTTCTCTGATGACGTCAGTTTGACGGCTTGGGTTGAATATCCTTAACCACTCCCCTCCAACCATCAGTCTGCTATGAGCGAAGAATGGAGAGGAGGAGCGCTGAAGTAAAACCCTGCCCTCTATTCAATATTACCTTTCACTTGGAATTACGACACGACACGACACGACACTACACTGAAATAAAGTAGGTTGCAACTTCCAGTTCACAGAGACTTTAAGTGTAAAACATTTTTTTCTGTATTAAGATGTAACAGAACATATGCAGTTTTACAGGAAAACATGAGATGGCAGTATTACACTTTAAAAGTGGAGATTAAATCTGGCAACAGATAAAACGCAGCAGCAGATGGGATGACAGGAGCAGTACCTTCACTAGTTGCACGTCCTGTCTGATCAGCTGACTCTGAGATAACTCATCGCGGTTCACTATCCAGGGATGTCTGAGAACAAGAGGTGCCGTCAGCCGCTGATGAGGGTCCACATGTAGCATTTTAGTGACAATGTCCTGTTCAAAGATGACAAAAAATATTATTAGTATTTTTTTTGTTTTTTAGAATCATTTAGGTTCTAATTAAGATTAGAATTCACAGCTGATAGTAAAGACTGAATATGTACATTATTACTTGGGCTGGGCGATATATAAAATACATACAATTATGTATTCACTATTATATTGCTAGCAATATTAAATTAAGCATTATTGTGATGACGTTATTGTGCTTTTACTCTGTAATTAGGTTTCCTAAAGAGCGTTTCATCAGACTAGTTTACCGAGTTTATAAGTTAAGTTAATTTCTATAAAACAATTCAAAATTATTTGTTTCATCACTCAAAAATTATCACAGACAAATTTCACAATATTGCTTTTTCACATTTACAAAACATTACAAAAATCTTAATTATTCCAAACTTTTGACAGATATTGTAAATATAAATGATTAAAAATGATTAAATACGTTTCTTATGTTCATTTTGTGAAAAGAATCATGGAATCATGGAATGCATGTCTTGGATTACTTTTAGCTGGATTGTATTTCTTGTATTAAACAACAAACAAAATGTCGTTAACAAACCTATTGAATATTGTCAAAAGGCAGAAAAATATTGGTCATTTTGGTTTATGGGCTATATATCGCCCAGGCCTAATCACAACAAGCAAAAATAAGAAAGCTGACCTTGGCTGCGTCAGACACTGTGTCCCAGTTGCCTCCTGAGAGGGCAAATTTCCCACTGCCAATGCGAGCCAAGATCTCCTCTGGTGTGTCGTCAGGGCCGTTAGCGAAGGGCGTGAAACTGTGGGACAGATTGAGTGCTGAGTGTGTGAAAGAACTTGTGAATGTGCCCTTTCAGGGAAAGGGTGAGAAGAGAAAGAAAAGAGTGGATTTTTTTGTAATACCCCCATTTCCACTGAGTTATTTTTAGCGTACACATATGGCTAGGAAGAGGAGATGATTTTTTTCAAATGTTCTGATTACACAGAGGTTTAAAGCTCAATCCATAGTCAGGAACATTAAATTGAGAGTGCTGCTTGGCTTCTGATAGCTCTAGCATTGTGTTCAGTACAATTACTCTGTGACTTGACCCGGCTTACCTAGTAATCCCCTCCACCCTGCTCTAGAAATGAGTCCCCTCATCCGGTATATATATATATATATATATATATATATATATATATATATATATATATATATATATATATATACATATATTTAAATATTACTGGTTTTCTTTCTACTGCTTTTGAAAGCGAGTTTCTAACTATATTACTGTTGTGTAAAATTGTTAACTATCCGGTTTGGTCACATGGGAATTATGTAATGACCACATAAACAAATAAAATATTTCATAATCGATCTTCTGCAATCTTTTTCTAGCAGATGAGGTGCATTTTGGGATGCTTTTTAAACACTATTGAAGAATCACGTATGCTAAAAATGTGATGACTCTGTCCTTTTCCTTTATTATCTCAGCTATTTAATTGTCTTTATTAAAATGACTGTATTACTGGTTTTTCATATCATGAGAAACGTCTCGGTTACGTATGGTAACCCTCGTTCCCTGAAGGAGGGAACGGAGACGTATGTCGGACATCACCGACGAATTGGGATCACTTCAGGGAGCCCCTATCAGCTTCGAGATTTAGAGAACAGGCCAATGAGAATTGTCGTGCGAGATATTTGCATCTCGCGCTCCGCCCCGCAGTGCGGGTATAAACGGAAGCAAAATGCAGCGCACCTTTGTTTTTCACTGAGGAGCCGAACTATTGACTCGGCCTACAGTGATGGTACAGCAATTGTGGCGACGGGACGTACGTCTCCGTTCCCTCCTTCAGGGAACGAGGGTTACCATACGTAACCGAGACGTTCCCTTTCAGTCGGTCACGTTCGACGTACGTCGGACGTCACCGACGAATTGGGATCCCTTTGGAACACGCCACAGTTGCTACCACTTCCAGCGCCCTGGGAAAGCCCCTCAGACCCCGGCTGTTCCGGGCGGGGAAATTCACGCAGGGAGAGTCAGCTGCTGTTCCGCAAGACCCACTCAGCCGACTATTGGATAACGCTGGGAAAGCGTGCCCCGGCGAGCCGCTGCGGAAGCCACATCATGCCCGGAGGGAGTTACCATGTGGAGAATACACGTATGGACTGGCCGTGGGCAGTGCTATATACGGAAGTCCCAGGGGTGGCTCCGGCCAATTTTAGGCGGGGGTCCACACCACACTTAGACAGCAGAGCGAGCTCTGCCAAGGGAAAGACACGAGCTCGCCGAAGGGAGACTTACCGTGGGGAATACACATATGGGACCGCCATGGGGGTCACAACATATGGAACCCAGCCTAACACAAGTTCCACCAATGTATACGAGCGTTAGGCCTGCCGTCGGGCGCTCCACCGCGTCCGACTGCCGAGGGTTGCGGAGGACTCGACAGGGTTCGCCATGCTGGGGAACTCGACTGGAGCATATAAGCGCACGTATCCGTTGCATGGGGAAGGGAGTGGCGCAGCAAGCCGACACTTTAGAACGGCACTTCGGTGTTACTGACTATGGGAAGTGAGCACACAGGAAGATACCGGCTCTACACGTAGGCTATAGAACCTAGCGAATGTGTTGGGTGTCGCCCAGCCCGCAGCTCTACAAATATCTGCCAGCGAGGCGCCACGAGCCAGCGCCCAGGAAGAAGCTACACCACTGGTGGAGTGGGCTCTTAACCAGAGCGGGCAGGGCACGTCTTGGGTTTCATACACCAAGACGATGGCATCCACTATCAAGTGGGCCATCCTCTGCTTGGAGACAGCCTTTCCCTTATGCTGTCCTCCATAACAGACGAAGAGCTGCTCTGAGGTCCTGAAGCTTTGCGTTCTGTCCACGTAAGTCCGCAAAGCGCGGACGGGACAGAGAAAAGCTAGGGCTGGGTCTGCCTCCTCCAAAGGCAGCGCTTGCAGGCTCACCACCTGGTCCCGGAAGGGAGTGGTGGGAACCTTGGGCACATATCCAGGCCGGGGTCTCAGGATTACGTGAGAGTTACCAGGCCCGAATTCCAGGCACGATTCGTCGACCGAAAATGCCTGCAGGTCCCCTACCCTCTTGATGGAGGCCAATGCAGTCAGGAGTACTGTCTTCAGAGACAGAATTTTTAACTCAGCTGACTGCAAAGGCTCAAAGGGAGGCCTCTGCAGTGCGGTCAGCACCAGAGACAGGTCCCAAGAGGGTATAGAGCGAGGGCGAGGCAGATTCAGTCTCCTCGCCCCCCTCATGAACCTGACGATCAGATCGTGCTTCCCTAAGGACTTTTATTTTATTTTCCGCCTACGAAGTCATGATTGGCGGCGATGGCGGCCACATAGACTTTGAGGGTGGAGGGAGACAGAACTGACCGAACACCTTCGGGGGTCTTCTCGGCGAGAAGAGCACCATTCGACGAACAGGTTCCACTTCAACGTGTAGAGGTGCCTTGTAGAGGGCGCTCTAGTGGAAGTAATGGTGTCTATCACAGCTTGTGGCAGACCGCCTAGAACCTCCGCGTCCCGTCCAGGGACCAGACATGGAGTTTCCAGAGGTCCGGACGTGGGTGCCAGAGGGTGCCCCATCTCTGAGTCAGGAGGTCCTTCCTCAGAGGAATGGGCCAAGGAGGTGCTGTCGCGAGGAGCAGTAGTAAAACCAAGTCCTGTTGGGCCAGTACGGAGCGACCAACAGGACCTGCTCCTCGTCCTCCCTGACCTTGCACAGTGTTTGTGCAAGAAGGCTCACTGGGGGAAACGCATATTTGCGTAGGCCCCGGGGCCAGCTGTGTGCCAGCGCATCCGAACCGAGGGTCCCCTTGGTCAGGGAATAGAACAGCTGGCAGTGGGTGGAGTCCGGGGCGGCAAACAGATCTACTGTTTGCCCATCTCGAGATCCGGTCGTGGAGCCAGCGTTGAAGCGGTCTCATATGAAGCAATCCCAGCGGCGTTACTGCGGCTGCGGATGTCACATGCCCCAGGAGCCTCTGAAAAGGTTTCAGTGGTACCGCTATCCTGCGTTTGAACGAATTCACGCAGTTCAACACCGACTGGACGCGCTCCTCTGTGAGGCGCGCTGTCCGGGCGACCGAGTTTATCTCCATCCTGAGAAAAGAGATCCTCTGCGAGGGGCAAAGTTTGCTCTTCTCCCAGTCGACCTGAAGGCCCAACTGGCAAAGGTGGCGGAGCACCATGTCCCTGTGTTTGCACAACTGCTCTCACGACTGGGCAAAAATCAGCCAGTCATCGAGGTAGTTGAGAATACGAACACCACGCTCCCACCCGGGAGCAATGGCCGCCTCCGCGACTTCCGTGAAGACACGGGCGACAGGGCCAGCCCGGCGGTAGGACTTTGTACTGACATGCTTGTCCGTCGAATGCAAAGCGTAAGAACGGTCTGTGTCGAGGGAGAATCGAGACATGAAAGTACGCGTCCTTCAGGTCGGTTGCTGCAAACCAATCTTGGGGACGGACGCACCTGAAGATGCGTTTCTGCGTTAACATCCTGAACAGCAGCCTGGGGACTGGTTCAGAAGTCACAGATCCAAGATCGGCCGTAACCCGCTGCTTTTCTTGGGCACAATGAAGTACGGGCTGTAGAACCCGGTCTTCATATTGGCTGGAGGGACCGGCTCTATCGCATCCTTCGCCAGTAGGACCGCAATCTCTGCCTGAAGCACAGGGGCATTCTCCTTTGACATGGAGGTGAAGTGGATGCCCCTGAACTTGGGGGGACGCCGGGCGAACTGAATCGCATAGCCGAGTCTGATGGTACGGATGAGCCAGCAAGACGGGCTGGAGCGCTAGGCAGGCTTCCAAGAACCGTGCAAGCGGGACCAACGGCACCACAGATGTACCCGCAGCGGGGCAGCGCAGTGGCATGCAGGGACCCGACACGGAAGGCATGGGAGCGGCCCAAAGTGGGGTCTGAGTGTGCTGTGCAACACTTACCTGCTTCCGCTGAGGGGGTGCACGAGTGTGGGGAGGCCGCTTGTGTGCGTCCCAGACACAGCCGGCACCCCCTGCTGGCGATAGGAGAGGCGCCTGAGGGTGACGAGGCATGGAAGCGTCGAACACCGCCGAGCACACTCTCCTGGCACCCAGAGGTATTGGTACTGCTCTTTAGAATTTGGGTACCACTGGTTGTATTTGACACCAGTGGCGAAACAGAATTTACCAATGATTCTCCACCCGGCCCTCCTCCGGGGAAGAGCAGCTCTTAACCAAATCAGGGTGCCCATGGAGGGGTTGCCGATGCCGTTTCTGGACATCGCCTGGCCGAGGGCCAGCGCTGTGACTTTAAATATAAAAGTCACTGTGCGCAGCTCAACCTCAGCTCAGAACTACCCTTATGCATGAAGAGTGCTGGGCAGAGGCAGCCTGCCAGTGGCACTGCCACCCCACCTGATGAGGGTAGTGAGAGAGAGGAAAACTTTATACAGGCTATGGCCCCTTTGGCGTTCCATTTTCTGGTGCCAAGCGGTTCCACACTGCTAAAGCTTTCCAATGCACATCCGGGAAAAAGGCGAGGGGGCGGGCAAGGCGATTTATGCGTTGCGCTATGACTGTCAAGTATGAATCTGATTCAGCATGAAACATCCACTATTATAGTGGGAATCTCAGCCTCATCTTCATTTTCAACACATAACAGCCCTCTCTCCGATGCAGAGATTGACATCTGTCCTCTGCTAGAGCCCCAAATGAAACGCTAGGTCCCTTTAATTTATTTATTTATTTAATTTTATTTTTTAGGACCAGCAATCCCATTTGTAAGATACCAGCAGGCATGCGAGATAGTGAGCGTGGCCGTGAGACGGCACACGGCGCGCTGAACACTAAAACACTTTATGAAAAGGGTAAGATGAACAACGCGCTGACGTGGTCATGCTCTCATGAGAGAACATGAACACCCACGAACACAGTCTCAGCATGCTGCGATGCGCTAGAGGAGTGGGGGGCCCACGGAGATGTGCTCGGCAGGGAAGCCCCACTGTAATCCTCAGATCACCCAGGCTTATCAGCCAATGTAGCCCCTTTTCTGGTGCACCAGAAAAGACACTAGATCGGGGTATAAGCGAAGGGACTCAACCCCGTTTGAGGTTTCATAGTCTCGACCGCGCATCTAGAGTGCCGAGTGACGCGCGCTGGGTTGCCGTGACAACCCGCGCTGTCAGCGGCAGCTCGACGGCACACGGCGCGCTGAACACTCAAACCCTCACGGGGAAGGCGAGACGAACAGCCGACGTGATCCCGTTCTCCTGAGAGTACATGGACCACCCACGAACGCAATCTCAACATAGTTATGCGAGAGGGCTCGTGGCCGTCAATAAGGACAGGAAACAACCGCATCCAGAAACGCATGGGTGGAATGACGTCTTGAAAAAGACGCAGTTTATCACTGTATCAGGGAGCTTGCGGCCGCCGCTGATCGTGCCATCCCACTCAGCACTCAAAGAAGCTTCTTCTGTCGTTCTCTCTTTCTCTCTGCTGAAGCAGGAACAGTCTTCTTCATCAACACCGTGTTCGGCTCCGAAGTGAATGACAAAGGTGCGCTGCATGTCGCTTCCGTTTATACCCGCACTGCGGGGCGGAGCGCGAGATGCAAATCTCGCACGCCAATTCTCATTGGCCTGTTCTCTAAATCTCGAAGCTGATAGGGGCTCCCTGAAGTGATCCCAATTCGTCGTGACGTCCGACGTACGTCGAACGTGACCGACTGAAAGGGAACTAAAATTCTGTCAAATGTGTACAAACTTTTGCATTGTAGTATAGACTGTGATTATATATGTATACTTCATACACTGTTGAAAATACTTTATACCATTTGTACTTTTATACCGTTCAAAACTTTGGGGCCAGTAAGATTTGTAAGATGTTTTTGAAAGAAGTCTCTTATGCTCACCAAAGCTGCATTTATTTCAACAAAAATATTGTGAAATATTAAATAATTCTCTAATCTAATATATTTTAAAATGTAATTTATTCCGGTGATGGCAAAGCTGAATTTTCAGCATCATTACTCCAGTCTTCATTGTCTTATGATCCTTCAGAAATCAATCTAATATGCTGATTTGCCGCTCAAGTAACATTTATTATTATTATTATTATTATTATTATTATGCCATTATTATTGTGAATATTTTCACAATTGCAAACAGTTATCACACTGTGATTGTGATATGTTTTTTCAGGAATTCTTCTTTGATAGAAAGAATGGCATTTATTTGAAATAGATTTTTTTGTAACAATTTGAGTCTTTACTCTCACTTTTGATCAATTGAATGCATTATATAGTAGTTTTATATATATTTTCAAATAATAATAAAAAAATATATTTTGAACATTAGTGTAAATGTAATATATAACCAGTTAAGACTCAACTTACCCTGCCAGCATGGTGTAAAGTAAGATTCCCAGACTCCAGATATCACAGGCGGCATCATATCCCTGTTTCTTCAGGACCTGTATGAATCACGGGTTTGTTGTTGTAAATTTATCAACATATACCTATTATAAAACACTTCATTTTTTTAATAATTTTGGTGCAATTTTCCCAAGCAAGTGGTAATTAGTACTAATCAATGGGAGATTTTATGGTACTAAATTATATTTATGCAGTAGGTATAATCCATTTATTAACTTTTTAAGCATAGACCTGAAAATGAAATTATTCTCATAAATCTTGAATTCTTTAAAAGCACAGACTTAAGTTTGGTCTCTTTTTAAAGGTGACACGTGGCAGATTATTGCTGAGTGAAAAAAACGTTTTATATGAAACTTATATGAAATATTTTTCAAAACACGTATTACTGTAAAACTGTGAGAAAATCAAGCCATAAATCTAAACAAGTTGTGTTCAAAATTTGAGCGTAAAATTCATCTATCGGATCAGAATTCCACCCAATGTATTGCGGTCACGCATCAGAAAAAATAAGCGTGAATTAAAATGTTAAAAACACATGTGAAAATATAATGCACAAAACTGAAAAATAAATGCAAAGTTAACCAGAATCACAAACAACGCAGTCACAGAAATAAAAATAATAAGCGTGAATCAAACATTTAAACAAGTTTAAAATTATATTGCTCAAAACTGAAACATGAATTCAAAAATATCTGAATCGCACACAAAATCATGTTTTCTGCTCTATTTTCATTTTTGTATGCCTGTGCTCTTTTCTCCTTTGCTCTTGTTTCCACATTCTGTGCTTGCGTTTCCAAAAGTTGCAGTTCGAGTTTCATGTAAATCAGGGGTGGGTCTTAGCATCACTACTGGTCCACTAGTTCTAGATTGACAGCTCATCCTCTAGCCCAGGGGTGGGCAGTTCCAGTCCTGGAGGGCCACTGTCCAGCAGAGTTTAGCTCCAACCCTAATCAAACACACCTGAACTAGCTAATCAATGTCTTCAGGATTACTACACAATTAAAGCAGTCAAATGAATGTGATCACGACTGGGTGCTTACTGACGCTTGGCTATGAGTGTAACGCATTTTGAATCTCAGTACTTAAGTAAAAGTACAAATAACCAGAGACATATTTACTTTAGTAAAAGTAGAAGAACCACAATGACAACCCTACTTAAGTAAAAAGTACCTGATTTTAAATGTACTTTAAGTATTAAAAGTAAAAGTAACAATTTATAATGTAACAATTTATTCTCTTAAAATAAAAAATAAAAAACAGTATGAGCTGTGGTATTTTAATTAAGTTAGTTTTGGGTTAATGTAATTGTGCTTACCATCTGTGGCCCAGTTTGCATAGAAAGAGCGGTAATATTTCCTCCTGAGTGGAAAGCGCCTTTTTGAAGATTCCGTTCATTTCTAAAGCTCATTCCGCTCAGCGCCACGCGCTCAACCCAGAATGCCCTTTGTGACATATGCTGGCCTATCTGAAATAAGTAGGGCGGCCCCCGACTAAAGCTTTTTTCTAGTAGTTCATTTAAGCCATTGTTGATGCGGTGCGGGCGCCTCCATGTCACTGTTTGCTATATTTGCTTATTATTTATTAAATCCAGGCAATTGGTTGATAAAACATTGATTAAAATTAAGATACAATTTATAAAAAACGTTTACAGTACAGTACAGAGAAATTTGAGCGATTTGAGCGCACGTGGTTTTACCGGTGAGCTGATCATGAGTGGAGCTCCGCTTCGCTCACATGCTCTGGTGAGGTAGGCAGGTTTTTTTGCGTTCATTCTTATTTCCTGTCGCTGTGCAGGCTCTTTTATTGTATATGACAGTGCAAACAGCTCAATAACCCTTTTATTTAAAGGTTTAATGTAGGCCCCAGTCCATTGCATCACGATTGCAAGAAGGATCAATAATGTAAAAAATATGATGTGCAGTCAAATGTCCCGGTGTGTATGCTGTTTAAACGAGTGTTCTCACTGATATGCTTGTTGTGCTTTGTGGAGTTTTGATGTGTTTTATAGACTCGATATTGTTTCTTATTCAAATGTTGTGCAATTACTTCGTTACATTCCACCACTGGCTGCGAAAAATTATTTCTTTGGAATGAGAGTGGCAATAACCAACTAGTTGGCATCATGACCATTTGACCAATTTATTTCCGATTAACCTCTCTAAAATGTTGATTGTGTAAATTAATATATTTAATAATATATTCATGATTGTAAACTAATATATTTCCTTACAGAGACAGTGGGCCTATAGTGAACGCGTCAGTAAGCACCTGTTACATGTTGTGTTTTCCTGTCACATGTTCCTTTGTTCAGTTTTCCCGCCACTCCTGCGTTTCCATGGTCACCCTCATTATGAGTTCATCTGTCCCAGCTGTGTATTGTTAATTAGTCTAGTCATCACCTTGTTTCCCCTGTGTATTTAAGCCCTCTGTTTGCCCTTAGTGTTTGTCGGTTCTTGTTCACGTTTGTTGGTGTTTTCCCTGCCTGTTTCCCGAGTTTATTATTAAAGTATCCGTTCCGAGTTCTCCTTCGCCTTTGTGAGTTTGTTCCACACCAAATCCGTAACAGCAACAGTCGTGATCACGTTCATTTGACTGCTTTAATTGTGAGAAACCCACCTAAAACTTGTTTCATACAATAGAATAGATACCTAAGATTATATTCATAACAATAAAATAATGTATTTCCTTGCAGATACAGTGATAGAGAACGCGTTATACTCGTAGCTCAACAGTGGCTGGCTGAACTGAGCGGCATGAGTCGCATTGAGTGACGTCACCTTCCCTCTTCGTTTGATTGGCTAGAGGATGAGCTGTCAATCTAGAACTAGTGGACCAGTAGTGATGCTAAGACCCACCCCTGATTTACATGAAACTCGAACTGCAACTTTTGGAAACGCAAGCGCAGAATGTGGAAACAAGAGCAAAGGAGAAAAGAGCACGGACATAGAAAAAATGAAAATAAGAACAGAAAACATGATTTTGTCTGTGATTCAGATATTTTTTAATTTATGTTTCAGTTTTGAGCAATATAATTTTAAACTTGTTTAAATGTTTGATTCACGCTTATTATTTTTATTTCCGTAACCGTGTTGTTTGTGATTCTGGCTAACTTTGCATTTATTTTTCAGTTTTGTGTTTTTAAAATTTTGATTCACACTTAGGGTACAACGGGGCTAAAGGCTCCATGGGGTAAAAGGCTCCTTTGATTTTATTTTCCTCTAAACCACTAGATGGCACAAAAACTTGCCTCAGCACTTTCCAAAACATCTGCTTTTCAAGATGCACATGAAAATTTGTCTGATCTTTGACGTGATCACGGGCATCGGCGCAAAGTGGATTCTGCGCTCATTTTATCTAATATTTGATGTTTTTAAAAATGTTGTAGATTTAAGTAGTGAATAAGAATTGCTACAATTATTGAATATATTTTGAAACAAAGGTCTTGTTAATGTTTGTCAGTTTTGTTCAAGGTAATTAAAGCAACAGTTTTTAAATAACGGAAGAATATGTAAAAGTATGGTATGTGGGGTAAAAGGCACCCCTGCTGTTGGGGCAAAAGGCACAATATTTAACATGATCATAAACAGCTGGCTGACTTTAACATTTGTTGACATGACATGGTTAGATTCAGATTGTAAGTATCATGTATTACGCTGTGTGTCCACCTTAGAGATAATCACCATATTTATAATGAAACCATCAGATTTAAAAATATGATATTATTAATCATATCATATAATAAAATATAATTTATTGTTACTACTGTAAATCTGTTAAATTATTATAGATCTCCTTCAATGCGCTCAGAATCTTTACTTTTTTAAATGATTTTGTTTCTATATTTTTCAGATATATTTCTATATTAACATATTTTAATGACAGCATATTTATTGATTAATATTCAAAAATAAATTATTTTATTCATCAAAAAAAAAGAAAATAGTTCAAACTTTGCTAAAGTGATTGTTTTGAACAAGTATTAACTTATTAGACATTATTAAAAACATATTTTAGCGAAAGTATTTGTATCAATACTGTGTGCCTTTTGCCCCATGCTGGTGAGCCTTTTACCCCGTGTGTGGGGTAAAAAGGCCCCCCTCGTCACCTCATACATTTATAAGATTTTTAAATAAAATAGACCACTTTTATGATTTATATTCACACAAAAACTGTCGCTCCATAAATGTTCAATACAAACATATACACTCACCTAAAGGATTATTAGGAACACCTGTTCAATTTCTCATTAATGCAATTATCTAATCAACCAATCACATGGCAGTTGCTTCAAAGCATTTAGGGGTGTGGTCCTGGTCAAGACAATCTCCTGAACTCCAAACTGAATGTCAGAATGGGAAAGAAAGGTGATTTAAGCAATTTTGAGCGTGGCATGGTTGTTGGTGCCAGATGGGCCGGTCTGAGTATTTCACAATCTGCTCAGTTACTGGGATTTTCACGCACAACCATTTCTAGGGTTTACAAAGAATGGTGTGAAAAGGGAAAAACATCCAGTATGCGGCAGTCCTGTGGGCGAAAATGCCTTGTTGATGCTAGCGGTCAGAGGAGAATGGGCCGACTGATTCAAGCTGATAGAAGAGCAACTTTGACTGAAATAACCACTCGTTACAACCGAGGTATGCAGCAAAGCATTTGTGAAGCCACAACACGCACAACCTTGGGCTACAACAGCAGAAGACCCCACCGGGTACCACTCATCTCCACTACAAATAGGAAAAAGAGGCTACAATTTGCACAAACTTACCAAAATTGGACAGTTGAAGAATGTTGGAAAATGGTCTGATGAGTCTCGATTTCTGTTGAGACATTCAGATGGTAGAGTCAGATTTTGGCGTAAACAGAATGAGAACATGGATCCATCATGCCTTGTTACCACTGTGCAGGCTGGTGGTGGTGGTGTAATGGTGTGGGGGGTGTTTTCTTGGCACACTTTAGGCCCCTTAGTGCCAATTGGGCATTGTTTAAATGCCACGGCCTACCTCAGCATTGTTTCTGACCATGTCCATCCCTTTATGACCACCATGTATCCATTCTCTGATGGCTACTACTACAGGATAATGCACCATGTCACAAAGCAGTGTGTTTGGTTTCTTGAACATGACAATGAGTTCACTGTACTAAAATGGCCCCCACAGTCACCAGATCTCAACCCAATAGAGCATCTTTTGGATGTGGTGGAACGGGAGCTACGGGCCCTGGATGTGCATCCCACAAATCTCCATCAACTGCAAGATGCTATCCTATCAATAGGGGCCAACATTTCTAAAGAATGCTTTCAGCACCTTGTTGAATCAATGCCACGTAGAATTAAGGCAGTTCTGAAGGCGAAAGGGGGTCAAACACAGTATTAGTATGGTGTTCCTAATAATCCTTTAGGTGAGTGTATATTTTTCTGTATATCATACATTATAGGAGTAGTGAAAAGCTAATTTTTCTTAAGGTGTGCCTTTAGCCACGTTGTACCCTATTATTTTTTGATGCGTGACCGCAAAACATTGGGCGGGAATCTGATTCCAAATCAATCTGCTTTCAGTAAGATTTTCTTTGGAAGCAGTACCAAAAGTATCCTCTAGACAAAGTTTGTTTCCTATTCCTTTCCAATGTGGCCATTTTTGACTGCTAAGAGTACAAGCGAATAACCTTTTTGAATCATGTCCATGATCTTTTTTTGTGTTCACATAGCAACTGCCAAAACCTTTACCAAGCTTCATACCATTCCGAACAAGAAGACAAATCAACAAAAACAAATTGTACAATTTTCTGTCAAAACTGACCAAAGGACAGCAGAGGGTTAAATAATTGTACATGTGTATGACATTTTACAAACATTGAAAAATGCAGGGTATTTTTTAGATTGATAAATCATAACAGCACAGAAAAGAAAAATGGATCTAAAAGTACCTCTGGCGCCACAAAGTTTGCAGTGTAGCATGGTGTCATGAGCAGACCATTTTCAGCCCTTAACTGTTTGGCAAAGCCAAAATCACAGATTCTGATGGACTCTGGGTCACCTGTTTCATCGACATACAGGATGTTACTGGGCTTCAAGTCTCGATGCACAACCTGAACACAGAAGTAAAAACAATGGTGAAGCAAATTCTATGTGACCTAAAATTTGTGTCATTTGTTGTATTAGAACTTTTATGGTACATTTATCTTCAGTAACAACTGAACAACTAACTATTTAGTGTCCCCTCTGTGATCACATGCAAACTGACCCCCTGTGAATGCAGATACTCCACAGTCTTGGTGATGGTGCAGAGCACAGCTGAGGCCTCCCGCTCTGAGAAGCACTTCTGCCGCAGGATCCGGTCCAGCAGCTCTCCCCCTCTCATCAGCTCCATCACCAGATACACAAACTTTCCATCATCATAGACCTGCAGCACACAGTACAGCGTTCACTCTCTCCGTCACATTGCAGTGATACAGCTTTCACTCATCAGAACATCAGCAGACCAGAGGGAACCCAGGAGGGGTTATGTAACCGGAAAAAAATCTTGTGAAATTGGATCAATGCTAATGCAGGTTAACTTAGAAAAAACAGAAGAGTTTCATTAGTCCATTAGCTAATTTGAACTAATTACATCTATTTATTTCCTGGTATGAAGAATATATTTTTGTCACCCAATTGATTAGACATTTCTGTAAACTTAAGGGTCTCTCCAAGCTAATTACACATTTTCAGACCTAACTTTATGAAATTTATGAACGGAGCGAGGCCGGTGTCACGAGTGTTAATGAGTGTCACCTGCGTGCCACACCGCTCTTGAGTCCCACGGAGGAGCTCTGGAAGGATACAAGGAGGAGTAATAACAGTGCAAGATGAGAGAGGACCAGGACTGGACCTTATGTTGTGCTTTATTATGTTTATATGTGGCAGCCGTCCACAAAGGGTTGCTGTTTTTCTTTCGTTTTGTTGTTTGTTTATTTTTGATATTAAAGTTTTATGTTAAACGTTTGCCGGTTCCTGCCTTCTTCTTCCCTGTGCCTTTAACATCGATACATTGGTGCCAAAACCCAGGAGGAACGAGGGACGTGTTGTTATAAAGCCCTCGCCGCTGTGGGGAAATTGCGGTGCCATCGAGTTGGATTGAGCAGAATCTGCCACCAAGGAAGCTCGAGGCAGTGGAGCTGGAGGGCTCGGCGAGGGGACAGATATACTCGACCTCCATCCACCAAAGCATGGAGGGGCAGCTGCCGTCGGGTCGGAGGAGGTGTTGCCGTTTGCCAATGTCCGAGCCTGCATCCAGCCACCAGCATGTGGAGGAGCAGGTGCCGCAGGAATGCCGGACGCCAACGCAGATGAGGAGAAGCTGTTGCCGGCCATCAGGGAATGTGAGGAGAATAAGGCCATCCATCTGGGGCATTTAATGCCACCGCCAGGCATCACAAAGAAGTTCTCCCGGCTGGTTGAGGACCAAGCGGCAGTGCGTTTTGTGAAATGGACTATCCTTCTGTCTCCTTTTCTCTCGCCTCGTCTGTCCTTAAGAGCCGTGGGAACAGGTGAGGCCGGTGGCGTAAGTGCTAATGAGCGTGCCACACACTTTAACATCATTACACTTGTGTTCTACAAAGGGAATGGTTAGATAATGTTAGACAAACAGTTTTCCTTACAAAGCATGTTTAGATAGATAGACTGCTGACAGTAACAGCAACCAACAAGTTCTGTCTTGAATTACAACCAAGTGTCAAGTCAAGTCAAATTTAATTGTATAGCACTTCACAATACACATAATTTCCAAGCAGCTTTACAAAAAGTCATAATGTCTATAATGCCTTAGTGCAGTCACGGCCGCCGTAGTACCTGGGGGTAAGGACAGACGAGGCGAGAGAAAAGGAAATGGAAGCACGAGGAGAGAGAGGAGAGAGGAAAAGAAAAAAAATATTTGTCCGGTTCCCGGACACACTGCTGCTCAACCAGCCGATCGACTCTCACTCGCTGTGTCATGCAATGATACTGGACGCTCCTCGGTGGACAGCTCGATCCTCCTCCAATGCGATGCGACAGTGATGGCTCCTCCGGTTGAGGGCAGCTGGCAGTGTGTCCCTTGTTCCCTGCCCCTCCCCCATCATGGAGGACGACAGCAGGCTCCAGCCTCAGCAAACAGGAGCAACTCCTCCGCTCCCTCTCAGACAGCAGCCACCCCTCCTTGACACAGGAGCACAGCAGCTCCATTCCACCTGGTCTTCTATCGCTCCAGCACCACCACCTTGGGCAGCCATTGGCGGTCACCGCTCCACCGCTTCACGCTGCCTGACCTCCTCAGCACTGCAATCCCTCTCAGCAGCGAGGGCTCTCCCACAGTAAGTCCCTCCTTCCTCCCAGGTTTCGGCACCAGTGTAATGAGGTTAGAGTAACGGGGAAGAAGGAGGTGGGAACCGGCGACCGTTCAATTACTTTAATCATATAAAATAAATAAACAATGAAACGTAAGTAAAGCAGCAGCCCCTCACGGACAACTGTCGCACAAACATAAACAAAACACAATGTAAAATCCAGGCCTGGTCCTCTCGCCTCCTTCACTGTCGTCGCTCCTCCTTTTATGTTTCCGGAGCTCCTCTGTGAGAGATAGGAGATGTGCTCATTATCAATCACGCCACCGGCCTCGCATCGTTCTCACGGCTCTCGGCCTCGCCCTGCTTGCCACATCGATTCCTGGCCACATGTCCACATGTCCATGGACCACTGGTTCTTTGTAAGTTGTTGCAAGGATTTGAAACTGAGGTTTCCGCAGTTTTCCCTATTAAAGTCATGTTGCAGGATGTTTTGCAACTCAGTCTGGCTAAGGGGGCGTAACGCCAATACATACCCTCTCTATTGACTATATAATATATTAAGTAAATTAGAGCGTTCTGGGAAATTAAGCCTTCTTCTACTATGGTCCATAAAATATAAGTTAATTTAATAACATATATACAGGCAAAATATAAATGTATTATAGAAAGCCACATTTTATGAAACTGTAAACCTCTATTAACATCTTCATGATTAAATAATATATCTTCATTAGATCTACAATCCAACATAAACCAAAAATAAAAAGTTAAATCCATGAGTACAGTTTAGAAACACTAAATATAAATTACAAAACTGTGGGCACAGATTCAATTCTCAAAAATAGTCAACTACTAGTAGAGGGTCTCTATAAAACTAAAGTAGCATTTCTTTCTTTTTTTAAACTGTGACTCACATCTTTTAGAGTAATGATGTTTGGGTGCTGGCCGTATCGCAGAAGTATCTCAATCTCTTCAGACGGGTCCTTCTTGGCTCTGTCAATAATCTGAAATGCAGTGGGCTGGTCAAAGTGGTGTCTGATAAAGCTTTGACTGACACTGAGTGATGCTGTCCTCTACGACAATTCATCAAGAGGCTCTTGTGAAACAGACTCTGATGTTCACTAAATAAAACTATGCACTGTGTGTTTTGTCACTCGAAGAGCATTTAATGGAACTCAATTATTTTAAAGAGTAGTTTTTATACTTACTTTAACAGCATATTCCACACTGGTGATTCTGTGGACACAACGTTTGCAGACTGAATACGCTCCAATGCCAATATCCTCCTTTAACTCATAGCCGTCAGTGAACAGAATGTTGTTGCCATGAAGTTGCTGCATTATAAAACAACAACACACATGAATATACTGATTATTTATTTCATATTAACAATAATGAAATGACAACATTACATTAACTATGGACATGTTCCATTAACTTTTGACAACCAGAAACTGTTTTCATTTTGAACAGTGTATCTATTAAGTTATTGTTTATTGCAATATAATCCAGTGGCATTCATACATTTTAAGTGTGGATTCAGTATCCACTGCAGTGAACGATTGAACCCCAAGCAACTTTACAGCACACAGTAACTGTCCTCCAGAAGTAACCTGAGGTTAAGTGTCTTGCTCAAGGGCACAATAATCATAGCTGACATCTCCCTTGAGGGGTTTGACCTTTCACTTACCAGCCCACATCTTTAACAGCACCCCATATATCTGAAATTGACAGAAAATTTCACCATCTGGTTTTCTGCAACACATAACACCTCTTATTTTTCAAGTTTGCATTTGTATTTTTAGAATAATGTAAATGTACAGACATTCATAATTTTATATATAATTAGAAAATTTACCATTGACTTTGTTACAATGTTCAATTATATCACTGTAACATTTACATACTAAACTATGTTTAGTACCTTCTTTTTTTAACACAAAACTATAGCCTGTCCCAACCCCGAGATCTGGACCGTGTGTTTTTTTCCCCCAAGGTGTATAATAAAAGTTCAAGTTGTGAAATAATTGCTTACTAATAACTTTAGTGCAGAAAGGATAAAATGCCAAGACTTTCTCATCTGTGCTGATCAGCAGTTTAACAGCACTCAATGACTGAAATGCCAATTAAATCATGACCGACAGTAATACCCAAGGATGCAAACAACTCATCTGGAGCTGTTTTCAGCACATAAGGCATACGATTGAGAATGACTGTATGCATATTGTGAATGAATTGTTCAGCATTTTTAAACTTTGTTACACTTTTAGGTCCCACTTTATATTAGGTGGCCGGAACTACTATGTACTTACATCAAAAAATAAGTACAATGTACTTATTGTGTTCATATTGTATTGCAAAACACTTTTGCTAATATTGAGGTGGGATACGGGTAAAGTTAGGGACAGGTGTGGTGGTATGGGTAAGTTTAAGGGTAAAGTTAGGGACAGGTGTGGTGGTATGGGTAAGTTTAAGGGTAGGGTTAGCTGTAAGGGAAGTGTCAACAGTGTAATTATAAATGTAACTACAGAAATTAATTACAGATGTAATTACATGCAGGTAATTTTTTATGTAAGTACAATATAAAAACATGTATGTACACAATAAGTGCATTGTATCAAATTATTAATTAAAATGTTAGTACATAGTAGTTAAGGCCACCTAATATAAAGTGGGTCCACTTTTCTGATCGACTTTCAGTAAATTCACTTCTTGTTCCAATCCTGCATGAGTTTCTTTCTTCTGTTGAACACATAAGATATTTTAAAGAATGTTGGTAATCAAACAGTTGACAGTAACCATGTTACTGCCACGTTACCATGTTATCTAGTCAGCGTTTAAAATTTAAAGGGATAGTGTGGCGAGCAGCGAGGCAAGGGACCGTGAGAGCGGGCCGGTGTTGAATGATGATGAGCGTCACCTGCGCGCTACACCGGTCTCGTCTCACGGAGGAGTGATGGGAGCATAAAAGGAGGAGCGACGACAGTGCAAGACGAGAGAGGACCAGGCCTGGATTTTATGTTGCGTTTTATTTTGTATGTAGGCGGCAGTCGTCCGTGAGGGGCTGCCGACGTTATTGTGTTTTGGTTGATTATTTTTTATTAAAGTTTTTAAATGTTCGCCGGTTCCCACCTCCTTCTTCCCTGCATATACGAACTTCATTACAGATAGTTAATTTAAAGGGTTCTTAAAAAAGGAATTAAAATTGAATTGAAGTGAAAAGGTTTTGATAATTTGTTTTAACTGGTTTTGTTAACTTTTGTTAAATGTTCTTTTTTCACTGACTGACAAAAATGAAAAAGGACTATTTGTTCATGGTTTAAAGCAATTGTTAGCAAACATTTTGACATCCAGATATCTGAAAATGGGCATATGTTTCTCAGGGGAATCTAAATTTTTCTGAGCAAGCTCAGTTTTTGGACCTCTGTGTTTCTAAAACCCTGTGTACGGCAATGCACAGAGCCTAAAATTATTTTGCTGCATTGCAAGCACTGTTTTTTCCTTCAAGAAATACAAATCTAGTCAAATCAATGCTTTGTAACAGTGCATGGAGATACATTTATATTCATCGGCTAAAAAAAAAAATGCAAATAATCAACACCATATTCAAGTGAACGAAACACCTCCGAAAACCAATTCACAGCACAGGTTTAGAAATCTTCTACAAATAGCTGCACTCATGCATCTTCATGAGCCCTATCAGAGTAAGTTAATATCGAATGCTCGGCAGATGCCACATCAGATCAGAATGATTCTAGACAACGGCACCACAGAACAGATATCCCCTCGTGTGCCAGTGTGTTCCCGCCAATCAATACATCACATTCCGGTCACTGCTATGTCAGCTCAGACACTTCAATAAAGCAGCTCTTCAGGTATGAACCATCTGGCAGAATTAGTTCAGATTATGTAACACAGGTCTCTTTTTTCTTTCTCTTTCTTCTCATTTTGTGCGGTGCTATACAACACTACTTCCCTGAGGAATAGGTCTGAATCGACTGCATTCTCACAGCCAGACCAAGGCTAAATGAATACAGAAAACAGCTTTGGCTAGACTGACTGCAATATTTCCTGTATGTTAGTGACTAGCCCTCAATATAGTAAAGCATTATCTAGTGAAATACTGATTGTTTCTCATCACTTATATCATCATGACCAAAGAAACACAATTTGTACATTTTCTGAAGGAATGAAAGTGATTTTTGCCAGTGCAAAACTGTTGCCAGTGTTGTGGGTGGTTACTAAAGTACTGCAATGCAGTTGCATTTCACTATGCAGTTACTGAGGTATTTTGAGTCACTCAGTTGCTAAGGTATTTGAAGTGTTTTTTGCACGCCTCAATGAGATTGCTAATGTAATTTGAATGCCATTTTGTTGCTATACTTTGCTACGGTAGTTTGAATGATATTTAGAATAACATGCAATTTTTTTGTATGTTGTTATGCGGTTGTGGATGGTTTCCACAACTTTCCAGAAAGCGATTATCAAGAGTCCTGCTCACCTGTACAATGGGGTTTACAGAGATTTGCTTGATCTCGACCAAAGGTTGTTCTTGACCCAGGTTAGAAGCCACAAAGCTAAAGCCGCGGAAGAGCTGGTGTGCATTAGCGCTGGGTGGAACACCGGGTGAGTCTGTGGACACATACAGATAAAATATATATATAGAAAGGCAACAATGACAGTCTCTCTATGAATGGAAACACACAATTGATCCCATCTAAGCAGTATGAATAGTATGCACTATGTGGTAGGACCCGAGGGCTCTTGGTAAACAGGTTCTGCTGTTGCAGTTCACTCTAATTTGTTTTTGCACTCTCCCTGTGCTTGCTGGGCATAGACTGTTATGTAAGAATAGTTTCCAGCTCGCTGTCTATCACATTGTCTCTGATGTTTAAAAGCAAACACTTAAAATGATTCTTCCAGCCATTCTTTAAATAAAATGGCATATGAGTATTGCGTGTGTAATCTGAAAATCAACTGCAATTTGCATCACCTGTCGGTGTGCGGGATGTAAACTCAGGATCAAAATGAAAGGTGTCCTCTGGTCGGCCCACTGCTGGTTTGAACGGAGGTTTGATTTCTCGCCTGTACAACTTCTGTTAACCAAGAAGACAGAAAGCCCACATAATGGTCACAATTTACACCATTTAAGACACACTCTAATGCTAAGGGTTTTATATATATACTTACATTCCAGTCTATTGTTGCAAAAAATATATGCCGTTTGATTTCTTCCACTCCATCAGGTCCTGCGCCTGCAGAACAACCAGAGGACAAACATCCAGTCAGGTAACAGGTTGCATGGACACATTTTTTTTTTATTTTGTATGGGATGAAATGCCTCATAAAACAAACATCTCCTAAAACCCATCTGTCACATAAAACTATTTAAAGGATGGGATTCCCATGAAACATCAATCTATCTGTGAATCTGTGAAGTGTTAAAAGCATTCTTCGAAAATCCTCTACAGCTCAGTTTCCCATCCTGTTTGATGTAGCTAACCTTTTAAACCCCCAACAAATAGGAATCTAAAAATGCTGTGCTATAGTGCACAGCCAAGGGATCAATGTTTTGCTGGTTAGCATAACCCAGTTAGCCTAACATCTGGCTGCAAAAAGCATCTTCCACTGTTGATGGTCGTCATGGCTGAGCTCATGTATGGCTGTGATTCCTATTCTCATTGTAAGAGTGACTTCTCTGATTGGTGGATCTCTCTTCAGGGCTAAAGGGTAGTGTAGTTTTCAGCAGGAATTTGGCAGTTAAACTGATTGGAAAATTAAGCTGAAATAAGGGTTCAGAAGAATAATTCATTACTTAAAGGATAAGTTCAAGAATTTTCAATCAGCATTATATTGTTGCAATGTCATAGTATATGTAAATGAACAATGTTTATTCTTTCTCCATGTTACCTGCACCTACACCGTTCAGGCATAACATTATGACCACCTTCCTAATATTGTGTTGGTCCCGCTTTTGCTGCCAAAACAGCCCTGACCCGTCGAGGCATGGACTCCACTAGACCCCTGAAGGTGTGCTGTGGGATGTTAGCAGCAGATCCTTTAAGTCCTGTAAGTTGTGAGGTGGGGTCTCCATGGATCAGACTTGTTTGTTCAGCACATCCCACAGATGCTCGATTGGATTGAGATCTGGGAAATTTGGAGACCAAGTCAACACCTCAAACTCGTTTTTATGCTCCTCAACCCATTCCTGAACCATTTTTGCTTTGTGGCAGGGCGCATTATCCTGCTGAAAGAGGCCACAGCCACCAGGGAATACTGTTTCCATGAAAGGGTGTACATGGTCTGCAACTTAGATAGGTGGTATGTGTCAAAGTAACATCCACATTGATGGCAGGACCCAAGGTTTTCCAGCAGAACATTGCCTAAAACATCACACTGCCTCCACCAGATTGCGTTCTTCCCATAGTGCATCCTGGTGCCATGTGTTCCCCAGGTAAGCGACACCCACACACCCGGCCATCCACGTGATGTAAAAGAAAACGAGATTCATCAGACCAGGCCACCTTCTTCTATTGCTCCGTGGTCCAGTTCTGATGGTCACGTGCCCACTGTTGGTGCTTTTGGCAGTGGGCAGGGGTCAGCATGGACACCCTGACTGGTCTGCGGCTATGCAGCCCCATACACAACAAACTGTGATGCACTGTGTATTCTGACACCTTTCTATCAGAACCAGCATTAACTTCTTGAGCAATTTGAGCTACAGTAGCTCGTCTGTTTGATCGGCCCACACGGGCCACCCTTTGCTCCCCACGTGCATCAATGTATGTACAATGTTGCCTGTTCACCACTGTTTCTTTCTTTGGACCACTTTTGATAGATACTGACCACTGCAGACCGGGAACACTCCACAAGAGCTGTAGTTTTGGAGATGCACTGACCCAGTCGTCTAGCCATCACAATTTGGCCCTTGTCAAACTCACTCAAATCCTTACGCTTGCCCATTTTTCCTACTTCTAACACATCAACTTTGAGGACAAAATGTTCACTTGCTGCCTAATATATCCCACCCACTAACGGGTGCAATGATGAAGAATCAGTGTTATTCACTTTACCGGTTATTAAAAGCATTTCTGTCATGACAACTCTCTGAGAGATCGGCATGGTAATGGCATGGCAATGTTAATGTATTTGGTATTGGCGGAATAGATCTGCTACGCTGCTGTTGTTGATTATTGCTGCTGCTTCAGAGCAAGCACAGAAAATTGCTACTGCAATACATTCACAGACATGCTGCTGTGAGCATGTAAAACATGCTGCTGCTACACATATAGCACATGGAATAACCCCTGTAGCAGATCTATACAGGTGGAGCTGGTGAAAGCGTGCTGCAGACTGCTAACAGCAAACAATGCCAAGTATTTGAATGTTTGAGCAGCAAGCTCATTGGCTGCTGATGCCACAGTAACCAATCAGCTGCGCTATGTAGATGACGATGTAATTTCTACAAATTGTCAGCCTGTGCCATCTAGAGTTTCATGACAGAACTTTCGTATCCCACCGGTGCTAATTTACCCATTTAACAACCTCAAAGCTCATGGTCCTCAAAAGCACTTGTCCTGAAATGTTAATATATGTTGTGGCTAAAAGTAAAATTCTCTCTGAACAAAATGAATAGGATTTTTTGCTTCTGGAAACCTACTGTTGTGCTCCACAGTGCAACACTATTCCACCTCATTAACTATTCCATGATAACATGCATATAAATGGTTCCCTTTCATTTTAGCATTCAAAGTATGTTAGTAGTCATAGTCATACATGAGTGAGTCACAGGACTTGGTTTAGATGTATACAGCTTATCGGAGACAGAAGAATATTAAGCCACGGTCAACACTGGGTCTCGATGGCATTTATCTCTGCCTTATAAATTATGGATAAAATGATTCCCCCAGCTAAATCCAATCTCAGCTTGGCAAACATTCAGCAGCAGCGTCTGGAAGTCTGACTGCAGTCATTCACACAGGAAATCATCTCTGACTAAAATGAGATTCATGCCCACTGCTGCTGTCATAAAAACAATGTACAATAATATGTTCAACTAAAAGAGGTATCACTGTGACCAACATCTGATACATTTATTGAGCTAAGCGTTTCATATTATTTACACTATCTCTTCTGTAAAAATAGCCCGAATCAGCGATTTGCTGGTCTTAGCTGACCTACTTTAATGGTTTAAGAATGGTTTTGTGCACTAATCAGCTGACCATCCAGGAAAACAGATTGGGAGACCAACTAAACCAATATAGATAAGCGAAGACTACTAAACCACCATGGCTGGATTAAAATGGTCTTCTTGAGAAAGGATGGAGGGCAGGTGAATAACATATTTGATATTGTTAGTTATGTACAGTAGCCTTACCTAATCTATTGGAAGGGTTTCTTTTAAAGAGAGCCCTCAATAAACTCTGGACTTCAGGGCTAAGGAACTGCGGCATGCCCAGTTTTGCCCTGAGAAAAAAAAAACAAACAACAACCATTAAATCTGTTATTAATTTCTGAAAATAAATGAGACTGTGATGCACAGCTACAAACATCACAAATCATCTTGACAGATCCATTTATGAGGACAATTTATTACACATCTTTAAACAAAGAAAAAAGAGCCTTTCAGATACTACACAAATATAACAATAAATCTTACTTGAGAATAAGTGCCATGGTCTCTTTGCGGTCTTTGCCTTGAAATGGCAGGGATCCAGTCAGCATTTCAAACTAGGCACAGTAATAGAAGCATCAGGCTTTGCTCTAGCTAGTTTATTTACAGATGGTACAATAATTGTGTATTCAGCACTGCTTCACAGTATCAGCTCATACTGAAACCAAATCTGTCTCCAGTCAGCATGCTTACTCTGTAACACCTTTCCCTGTGAGTGAATTAATTTTAAGATGGGATATGCTGAGGATATTTGGAAGTGAGCTATAGTTAAATGGGCTGCAGTTTTTAGGTGAGATTTCACAACAGTGGATCCACCAAACATCGACTGAGACTAGTCCAAATCATGCTTATCAAGTCAAATGTATTTATATAGCACTTTTCACAATTTAGCAGATTAGAACTGTGTGATAAAGTAGTTTATAAACAGTTGAATAATTTACCAGTTGTTTCAGTCAACATGTCCTGCATTCACTCACAAACTTAAGGTTTCTGTACTACAAAAAGCCACCCACATCAGGTTGTCATGTTCCAAACTCACATCTTTGGCTGAGCCAATTGTGATTTGTCAGCCCAATGGGTCAAAATATGGCTGCTTAGCATGGTCCAATTAGCCCCTATTGGTAGATTTGGTGGGTGCTGCTAAGCAAAAATTACATACTTCAACTTTAAACATTTAATTTGAAGTCTCCTCCTTTTAACTGTCTTTTAACTGCTTTTTAGTGTTGCCAGGTGTTGTATCCATCTGAGCTCTTGATACTTATAAGTGTACACATCTTCAATAGTTATTTGTTCCAACAATGGCTGTGAGTTACTTGCTGCGGAGGAAATGGAAATTCTTAAAGGACGCACCCTCATATAGAAGCAGTTACCAGCAACAGCTCAAGGCAATAATAACTGGTGTTTTGCCGAAATAGATCTTTTTGGCATTAATAGAAAAATCTGTGGCCCAGTGCTGCAGCAGAAGATATCCACTGAATTCCTTTATCTAGTGAGTAAGTGTCCAATCAATATATAACTTTTAGACCTATTACTAACAGTATTGTTAGGAACCCTAAAGGTTAGCAACTCTTGCTAATGCTGTGTTCCTTTCAAAGTCAGATTTGGGATATTCCTACTTAACTGGTGACCAGATTTCTAAAATGGAAACCAGGGACATTTCCTAATTCTGTGGTCTAAATATTATTAAAACCTCACTTGTTATTACCTATTAATTACAAAATGAATTGGGGCAATAAATACCAGTGTTCTCCATTGCCTCGGTGCCAGACCGTTTGTGAACCTTGTTCATGTTTTGGTCTCGTAACGGTTTTGTTTCGGTCTCCCCTGCCTTTTGTCCAGCTCACTGATTTGGCTTTGATCCTTGTCTGATTCTGGCTCTGTTCTTGCCACTGTCACTTGCATCACAGTGCTGGTGAGTCTTATTACAGCTGGCAACCACAGGGAAGAACTGTTTTTTTACCTGTTTGACTCACTGGTGTTGCCCAGTGTTGGGTCATCCTTCTCTGTCAACAATCATGTTAACTGGGCAGAGAACACCATTATTGCTTGGAAATCATCTTGTCATACAAATTGTCCCCTTTGCTGCTTTCTTTGTGTTATAGGTGGAGAAGGCTGCTGAACTCTCCCCGGCAGTTTATCTTGAGTTTATCATTTGAGAGTGGTCTTCAGTTGGTCCCAAGCTCTCTTCCACCCCCTCAAGCTCCTCACCAGCACTTTTCTGCTGCATGGGCGGCTCTTTTCCTTGTCCATCACGGAACAGGTGGGTGGTTGAATGACAACTGTTAAGAACAAGTACCCTTCTGCCTCTTGTGTCATCGGACTTTGAGATCTTGCAGGGGCCAAGGGTTTGGACCTATGTAACCTAGTCCGGATGTGGGATGGTGGCAAGTGGAAGACCTTTAATAATTATTTCAGTTTGAGCTTACAAACGCCCCTACTGTCTTACAGGCATTCGTAAGTTATGTGCTGAGAGACATGATCATTATGTTAATATTCTCATCTTTTCTTGATGCCTGATCCAGCTCGTCAGTTTGGTATTTGCAATGCTTTCCCAAATATCCACTCATGATAATGTTACATCGCTGTGCTTATTACTATTAGGGGTGTTGAGGGTCATGTCAGGCGGGCATTGAGCGAAGTCAAGGTGCCTGCGGGGTGTCCAGTATGTCTGCTGTATGTTCCTGAATTGGTCTGCACTTGCGGTTCTCCAGTGGGGCCATTCCTCCAAACTCACCTGGGAGTGAGAAGGTCGCTGTGTGCTTGATCTGTGCTCAAAATAAGACTTCTTAATTTCCCTCCTGTTGGACTGCTCTGTCCTGTCCCCATCACCTCCCGCCCCAGGTCACATATTGTCCTGGATTTGTCACCAACCTCCCTCCATCCAGTGACAATAATGCGATCCTACACCTTGATAGACCGCTTTTCTAAGGTGGTTGGCTTCATTCCACTCCTCAAACTCCTCTCTGACTGAGAGACAGCTTTGACTTTTTTCAGTGCATTATTCATTTGCATTTCTGCCTCCTGCCATTTTACTTTTCAATAGAAATGTGACTTTCTGAGTTGAATGGAACACAGCATAGCAAAGCTAGTCAATGCATTAGAATAACATTAAAACAGTCTAACACTAATGAAATGTGCTTAATTTTGCTGTGAGAACCCCACAGATCTCCGACCACATTATCCTTCGTCCCTAGGCTAGTGCTGCACATGTTCGACACTAAAACACTGCAGCGCTCACGTAGCAGTCTATGATCCTTCACAATCTGCAAGGACACTTACCATTAAGACTCCAAAGGACCACCAGTCAGCACTTTGAGTGTGACCTCGTCTGTTGACCACCTCTGGGGCCATGTACTCGATCGTCCCACAGAATGAGTACGCTCGTTTGTCATGATCGATTGCCTCTTTGCTCAGGCCAAAATCTGAGAGAGACGAGAAGATATTAAACCATCAACATACGGCCCCTTTAGTCAATGGCAAATGTAAAGAGTTAAACCGTGTGGCGAAAGCAAATGAAAAAAATTCTGCTCACCTGTCACCTTTATATGGCCTTCTTCATCAAGGAGAATGCTGGGAAGGTGAAGCAAGAGTTGATTATATTTAATTTCTATATTACTGTATAGAGAGCAGCTACAGCTACACAATTAAAATGAAAGGATGTTTATTAGTTCTTTACAAAATTACAAAAATTATTAATTATATATTAATAACATCTTAGAAAGAGCTAGTTGTTTATATATGCAGTGAAATGTTGGCATATAAATACAGTAATAAATATTTATAATAAGGAATTATATTGAATAACATATAGAATTATTTATATGTTTATCTTTTTGTTTGCATTCATTACACTCCACATATATTTTAATATTTAATAAAATATTTAATTCATGGGGTTATCCATGAAAAGACTGATCATTGAAATATAACCTATTTTTAATGTTGTTAAAACTGTGAAATAAGATTTTGGTCATACTGCCCATCTTTAATGCTACACCCCCTTTATTGATAATTATTTTTATTTTTAAGAATAAATTTACTTTTTTTTTTTTTTTTTTTTACGGAGACAATGCCTTTTTTTTTTTTTTTTTTTTTTTTTTTTTTATAATTTAAATGTGTCCCCAACTAACCCAGAACAGACTGCCTTTGAATAAATTATTTAAACAGTTATGATATTCAAACATAAATTAATAAAATTAAGAATAATATTATATTGAAGTAAATATCAGAGGATATAAGAGTTCAGTGAGGTAAACACTATACTAATTTTGTATGTAGGGGTGACAAGATTGAGGATATATTTTCTTAATGAATGTACTGGTGCAGTGTCCTTTGGATTGTCTTTGCCTACGCCATTAATCACCTATGACAGATCTCAGAACAGCGTGCCCTTAAGAGATATAAGAGCGCTCCATTGAGACCTGCTCTCCAGACACCTCCATTTTCACCTTCTAAGATGAGAACTAGAAAGAATATCTCTTATACCATACTGACTGAGTGTCCCTTTTTATTATTTTCAACAATGAATTTCCCGCAAGAGCCAATTCAGAGTGCAGGTGATCTTGGTTTTGGTCCACTGTTTGAGCAGATATGAGAGAGTAAAGCCCTGAAAGAGCATTACTGTACTGGGAGCATAGGAAGGATTATATTAAGGGGATAGTAGTTCTTCCACGGCTCAACAATAAGGATGTTTTTCCACTGGTTGGTCAGATATAAGATATAAGATTCTGAGGAAGTTGTAATTTTTTTCTTAAGAACATCTTAATATTGTTTTTAAGAATAATGTGACAGGCTTTGACATTGATTGATTGTATACTAGCCTACTAGTATACAATGCGATTTCCTTATCTATTACAATAAATTCAATACTTTAACACTTTAAAAGCTTTTTCTTTAAGAGGTCTCTCAGAAAATGTATATATTTTTTATTTTTATTTTGGAAAAGCTATCTGATAGGCCTACGTGTGCTAGATTATAAAATATTATAGTTTAAAAGTTTAGGGTTTGTTCATATTTTTGAAAGAAGTCTCTTATGCTCACCAAGGCTGCATTTATTTAATCAAAAATACAGTAAAAACAGTAATATTGTGAATTTAAAATAACGTTTTCTATTTCAATACAACTTTCATCATCATTAATCCAGTCACATGATCCTCCAGAGTCACATGATCCTTCAGAAATCATTCTAATTTGCTGATTTGGTGCTCAAAGAAAATGTTTTATCAATGTTGAAAACAGTTGTGCTGCTTAATATTTTAATGGAAAGATGATACTTTTTTGATGAATAGAAAGTTCAGGAGAGCAGCATATTAAAAATGTAATATTTTACATTTCAAACATTATATTTACAAAGCTTTCCTGTAGCTGAAACAATAAGAGCGTGGCGCTAGCAACACCAAGGTCATGGGTTTGATTCCCAGGGAAAGCAAGTACTGACAAAATGTAAAAATGTGCACCTTGAATGCAATGTAAGTCGTTTTGGATAAAAACGTCTGCCAAATGCATAAATGTAAATGTAATATTTAATGTGTCCTTGATGAATAATAGTAGTAATTACTTTAAAAAAAAAAAAAAAAACTTTTGAACAGTAGTGAATACTGCTAGTTTTATAACGATATAATCCTGTAATTTTTACAAAGTTACAAAATATAAACAAAATAGTAAATAATGCTATTTCCTAAGAATGTACTTGCCTCAACATTTTCATCACAAAGTTTATTTTTCATTGTTACTATATTTATGTATATCTGTCAGAAGATTTTTGCTACTAACTTTTATTTAACTTTTTGTGATTACATTTTATTTTAAGGTGTCATTGTTACACTGTAATTATACATTTAAGTACAGAGTCATATTAAGTAACTACATGTATTTACTAAAGGGTTAGGATTAGGGTTTGGTTTGGTTTAAGGTTAGTTGCATGTAATTATGCATACAGTAATTTATAGTTATTACTATAGTAACTGCATGAAACATATGTAATAATGACACTGTAAAATTGTTTCTTTTTTGTAACTCAAGAAGGGAAATGGTGGCATAAACATGACCAATTACAGAACACATAATAAAAGGAATTAAGGAATAAAAACATGTATGATCAATAACCTTCAACATGGATAAAACTCACACAGATGTCATTCTTATTGTTGAGCCCTGTACACATTTCTGTCTAATGTAAGGGGGAAAGTTTTGACAAGCACTCTGAAATCAGCAGAAGGACACAAAACAGATGTAACTGCACTAAAGAAACAGGAGCAGCACAGGAAGCTATCTGGGTAGTTGCATCACCCAGTTTGAACCTCTGAATTATGACTGTAATTACATGAGAGTTTCACAGAGATCTCTTGACTCTAATCCAGATGTGGATTATACGGCTGCTTGAAAATACAGGACTTAAACCCTCCTGAACATCACGTCCAATCAGGGTTTTGCTGAGGTTATCAACACAAGGTCACTCTTGTGACCTTACAGGCATAAGGTCACTATCTAGGGCACTTAAGTAGGCTACAGTGTACATTAGAAAATGATCGCTATATACTGATAATACATGGGGCTTGGTCTTACTTCTCTGGTTTTAGATCACGGTAGATGATGCCCAGACTATGAAGATGATCCAAGGCCAAGGCCAGCTCAGCCAAATAGAACTTCACATCTTCTTCGGTAAACATTACCTAGACAGAGAAAATATCATAACTAATTTTTCATTTAGCTGTTGCTTTTACAGAAATACAAATCCTTTTAGGATTAGGGATTTGAACAAGACCAGTACATTTTGTCTTATAACTCATCCCACACAGTTTGTGCTATGGACATAAATGATACCTCAAACCATGTGGCTTATTGAGGGGAGGTGTGTCATTACTTTTCCTTAGAAATCAGACTTATGTCTTTCTCCTGGTAAAAAAAAATATCCCACAGACTTGTGATTGGGTTCTTTTTGAATTTTGTAAAGCAAACACCTAGCAACCCCATAGCAACTCCCTGGCAACCATCCACAACACCACTTGTAATGTAAAAATCTTTCAGCTGATGCTTTTAAAGGTTATTACAAAGACAGCTCAAGAGGGCTGTAGATAAACCTGTAGATAAATATCTTCTAAAACATTAGGGGTCCTACACATTCGGCACAATGTGAAGCCAGACACAACGCAAGTGTTTTTTGCTAGTTTCAGCTCGACGCAGTTATCATTTTCACGTCCAGCGACACGTTGTTTAAATAGCAAATACACTCATGCTCATCTGTTTGCCCATGGGTGTGCTCAGAGTGTGTTCAGGCACATTGTTGGCGTATTGCTATTTTGAGGCAACTGGAAACAACTGCGCCATTGACTTTTGAGGGTTTTTGTCTCTCAATGGCGCAGTTGTTTCCAGTTGCCTCAAAATAGCAATACGCCAACAATGTGCCTGAACACACTCTGAGCACACCCATGGGCAAACAGATGAGCATGAGTGTATTTGCTATTTAAACAACGTGTCGCTGGAGTATTGTTGTGTTATTTAAAGGGCGGGTGCACAACGCGTGTACACTCTTATTACACACACAGGGATGCACAGCACACAAACATTTTTAAATATTAAAAATAAAATTATTCAACTCTGGAGAAGTGTTCAGACTTTTTATGTTCGCAAAATTCCACCATGTAAATAGCGAATCTGCCATGGTGCAAGCACAACTGGATTTTAAAGGGAATGGGAGATGAGACTCTGATTGGTTTATTGTATGTTACAGCCAAAACAAACCCATGACTCATTAAGAGACTAGGTACACTTTTGGACCATGCGCCTGGTGTGCCGACCATTTTTTTCCGTCGTTAAACTAGCAAAAGTGGATTCTGAAAGTGCACCTGTGCAAAAGACCATGCGCTTAGATCGTTAAAATAGGGCCCTAGGTTTCACCTCAATGTGAAATGATGATGTCATGATATTGCTTTAAAATATTCCAGGTAATTTCTTGAAATAATATAATCAGTTGTCTATGTTCTGAATTATAACTTAATGAATATTTAGCAAGACTGTAAAATGGGAAATACATTAATGGTAATAGGCCTACACTAAGTTAAAATGCACAATAGAAGCAAGAGTAACCCAGCATATTCCTTTAATGCAGGACCTGCCCAGTGACAGATCTCCAATAAAACTGCACTGCAGGACACAGAGTGTTCTTATATTTGGAAGACCAAAAACGGCTCTTTTCACAGCTAATTTTAATCACCGGGAGATTTATTTAGACTGCGCAGAGAGCATCAGGGGATAGACAGTGCCATATTGAGGAGAGTAGATTGGCGTAACAAGTTCCAGCCAGGAGAACAGCAGCTGTTGCAGCCAGATGAGACATTTGAGCACCAGCGGTAATTAATTTACGCCTCACTTCCCAAGCATGGTTCTGCGCGGAGAATCACGATTAAATCAAGAGCACAAATCTCTAGGTGAAAGTGCTCCAGTTTCTTTTTTAATTCACACTTTATAGAGAGACTGATTAGAAGTAAATGTGCTGGAGTTACTCTCACAGTGCAACGCAACTGTAATTATATACACCTTTTTGTCCAATGAAATCATCTCTAGAGTGAGATGAGAATGTCCCTCACCCCAAAACCACATGCCACTGACTAGCATCAAAGTTTATGGCTGATACATAAACTAAAGACTATTGACTTTAAAAACAAAAATACTGTGCACAGTGCCCACCCACTTGGTGGGGTTCTGGTATTTTTCCCATTCATTTTTCACTTAGGGATTTTAAAAAAAATCTTTAAGACTTATAGGGCATGAACCAAGCCAACCAGCTACGAGAAGAATCATAACATTACTAACTTTGATTTGAAGCAACAACAAAAAAAATGAAAATTGGACAAAATGACAAAGGTACTTTGTTCTTTTGCTTGTTTCTATTCTCTGATTGGTGGAGATTTCTTTGATGAATCATGCAATTTTTTTCTCCTGGACTTCCACTGTTGAATATGATTATTAAAAAAAAAAAAAAAAATAGTTGAAATAATGCAGGCTCATGGATTCAAAAAGAGCATACACCATAGATTAAGTTATCGTTAAAAAAAAAAATCACTTTTTCTATGGAGATAGAGAAAATTTGATACAGTATGTCCTGTCCCAACTTCCTGTTTGAATAGGAATGTTTGGCAATGCAAGGAAAGAAAACTGTGCATGTCAAGCCCTTTGATGGGGTCTAAACAAATGTGAGTCTTTTTGACTGATTCCTTAAACCAGTTCAAAAGAGTTTGTATGTTTATTGTATTTATTTATTGTATTGTATGAAGACTGCAAATGTTAAAGTGCATGTAGGTTCCTAATTTTGTTTTGGAGGTCTCCTCAAAAACACTTTAAAGGGATAGTTCACCCAAAAATGAAAATTACCCCAGCCGTATGGATTACTTTTATGATGGATAGATGCACTTTTATGGATTACAAAACAGAAATAGACATTCATTGCCATTATAAAGCTTGGAAAAACCAGGAAATTTTTTTAATATAACTGAGAGTGAGTAAATTATGGGCTAATTTAAATTTATGGGTGAACTATCCCTTTAATTTGCTCATAATATACATTGCAGGATCACCTCTTTCCTTACATTGTCTGAAACATTTCGATCATGGATCCGGTCTCTCTAATCCCCTCCTTTCCAGGCATCTAGTTGGTCAGATGGCCCAGTCTGCTGTGATTGGTCTAAAGCTTACAGCACACGTCGGAATGAAACACCCATTACTATATCTGAATTTCAGCTCTGGAAGCTTCCTCAGCACTTGTGTACACAGTTATAAACAGTAACGATGGTTCTACCATATCAATCCGAGAGTCAAATAATGAAACATTACAAGACGTAGCTGATTCAATTCAATTCAAAGTGTTTATTGTCATGTGTACAGACAGAAAGCATGTTTCCCTGTACAATGAAATTCTTGCTTTGCCGTCCACAATAAATGTCACACAAGTAAATAAAAAAATAAAAAATAAGATAAGATAAATATATAAATAATAAAGAGAGCAAAGATATAAAAACTATATAAATAAAAAAAGGACAAAAGAGTAAAGTGAGGTAGTGCAGTTCTGGTAGTGTAAAGTGAGGTAGTGCAGTTCTGGCAGTGTAAAGTGAGGTAGTGCAGTATGTAAACAATTGTCCATGTGATGTTGTGATTGTAGACTCCTATCTGCTGTTTAGGAGTCTTATGGCAGAGGGAAAGAAAGAGTTCTTTAATCTGGCAGTCCTGCATTTCACACTTCTATACCTCCGTCCTGAGGGTAGAAGTGTGAACAGTCCATGTTGGGGGTGGGAGGGGTCTTTGAGGATGGCAGCAGCGCTCCTGTGGACTCTGCAGTGGTATATGCTCTGCAGAGAGGGCAGTGGAGTCCTGGTGATCTTCTGCGCAGTCTTCACCACTCTCTGCAGGTGTTTGCGGTCCTTGACAGTACTGCTGCCATACCACACAGTGATGCAGCTGGTCAGGACACTCTCGATGGTGCAGCTGTAGAAGTTGCTGAGGATCTTAGGCGACATGCCGAACTTCCTCAGCCTCCTCAGAAAATACAGCCGCTGTTGAGCCTTCTTGACCAGCTGCGTGATGTGAGGTGTCCAAGTGAGGTCCTCATTGATGTGGACACCCAGGTATTTGAATTTCTGGACCCTCTCCACTTCAAGCTCCCAGATGAACAGTGGCTGAGGCGTTCTCCTCTCCTTCCTCATGTCCACTATCATTTCCTTTGTCTTGTCCGTGTTGAGGGTAAGGTTGTTTTCTTCACACCATGACACCAGACTGGCCACCTCCCTCCTGTAAGCTGCCTCGTCACCGCCAGCGATGCGTCCTATCACTGCGGTGTCGTCCGCAAACTTCAGGATGATGTTGTCCTTGTGGGAGGCAACACAATCGTAGGTGTACAGGGTGTAGAGGATGGGGCTGAGTACACAGCCTTGTGGAGTGCCAATGTTTGTGATGGTGCTGGCTGAAGTCCAATTGCCAATCCTGACAGACTGAGGCCTGCCAGTCAGGAAGTCTAGGAGCCAGTCACAGGGTGGTCCAGGTGTGTGTGAGCTCCCTCTCTGCAGTGTCGCTGGGGGCCTCAAAGCGGGTGTAGAAAGTGTAGAGGTCATCTGGCAGGCTGTCTGTTGAGGCGATGATGTTGGTGGTGGTCCTGTAGTCTGTGATGTGCTGCAGGCCTTGCCACATCCACCCTGAATCAGCAGTAGAATAGAAGCTGTCCAGCTTCTCTCTGTACTGCCTCTTGGCCGCTGTGATGGCTTTTCTCAGTCCATACTTCGCAGCTTTGTACTCGTTCTCATTGCCTGATCTAAATGCAAGAGAGCGGGCACGCAGCATGTGACGTACCTGACTGTTTATCCAGGGCTTCTGGTTGGGAAACTTCCTGATTTGTATGGTGGGCACGATGTTATCAACACAAGTGCTGATGTACCCAGTCACATACTCAGCATAGTCCTGTACGCTAATGGAAGAGTCCTCCAGAGTGGCTGAAGCTTTGAACACATCCCAGTCTGTCAGAGCAAAACAGTCCTGCAGGGTGATCTCGCTTTCCGGGGTCCAGAGTTTAATCTGTTTGGTGACAGGGTGTGCTTGTTTCAGTCTTTGTCTGTAAGTAGGGTACAGGAACAAAGAGATGTGGTCCAAGTGTCCGAAGTGGGGCGGGGTGCAGCCCTGTATGCACCACGTATGTTGCTGTAGACGTGGTCAAGAGTGTTCTTATCACGGTTGGGAATGTCCACATGCTGATGGTATTTGGGGAATACAGTCCTTAAATTACACTGGTTGAAGTCACCAGCAACAATAAAAACAGCATCAGGGTGAGCCGTTTCTAACGCGCTGATGACGTCATGGAGTTTGCTGAGTGCTGCTGTGGAGTTAGCGCGCGGGGGGATGTAAACAGCGGCCAAAAACACAGCAGTAAATTCCCTCGGTAGATAATAAGGACGGCACTTCAGCAGTAACAACTCCACATCTGGTGAACAATGCTCATCAACCGTCTGTATGTCTTCGCACCACGAGTTGTTTACAAACACACACACGCCTCCTCCTTTGTTCTTACCGGACGCGGCCGTTCGATCGCCTCGGTGAACCGAGTGAGTCTGTAGCTGAATGGCGTTCTCTGGGACTTTGTCTGAGAGCCAGGTCTCTGTGAAAATCAGGGCGCAGCACTCTCTGATTTCCCGATGGGTTGTAATCCTGGCTCGTAGCTCGTCCAGTTTGTTTTCCAGAGACCGCACATTCGCTAGCAGGAGGCTGGGTAGCGGTGGTCGCTTTTAGCCTAGCATGAAGCCCTTCCCTCTTGCCTCGCTTGCATCGCCGTCTCCGAAGCACTCTCCTGGGGTCAGCTAACTCACTCGAGTCCGGTGCTTCGTGGAACAATGACTTGTATCTCCAGCGGAATAGAACTACTAAAATCAAAGTGTCGTGAGTTGGCAATGTCCAATAATGCCTGTCGGTTGTATGTTAGCAGTGCATGGCATTTGTGCACTGCAGAAAAAACGAAAAACACACAGAAAAGAAGAAAAGTCCGACATTTAAGCGTGGAGCGAGCAAACACGTCTGCCGCGGGGGGGCGCCATCCTTGTTGCCCCACGCGGTATTGATAAACCCAAACCCATCGCAAGCATGACTTGTCGTAATTTGTTCTATAGATTGTCTTATGTTGTAGAAAATGCTAAGTAAATTTGATTTTGCAGCGCAGAAAACAGCATCTTCTCGACATGTTGATAGCACAAACCAAACTCTTCCAGGCCTCAGCTACAACTACAGTATTTGAGGGCAGGTCAAAGTAGATGTACAGGCAGCCAATGAAGACCATAGGCTGGGCATTATGCAAATTGCTGAGTGCAATTACTTGGCACATAATTTTCACTTTCTAAAATTACAGCAGTTAATTAATAATTGAAAGAGACCTGGGGGAGAGAAGTGGTTTCAACTATTCATTCCTGATTCTATATAATCTTGTTATCCTAAATCAAAGTGGCCTATATGATGTACAATGACACAAAGAGGCCCAGAAGCAATTCATAAGGACAACTATCTCTTCGTAACCAGAATAAAGACTGAACAATGTGACTGACGAAGAGTGACGTGTGCAATAAAGCCTAGACAGGTGGAGAAAACTGGCTATTTAGCTGAGCGCATGAGCATGGCCAATGAGTCACATTAATCAAAGTCTGAAGGAAATGTCTGCTCCAGATAAGTGTGGGGCTGTTTTCATCAGAGTGGCCAGATATCTCAGCTCGTCTTTTACTGGGCTGACAGCATTACGTGCTGGAGCTTAGCAGAAAATGTTAAAATATAGGCAACAACAAAAGCATCACATCCTGAGTGGGGGAGTCCCACAGGAATAATGTGTGTGAACATGATCTAAACTGAATCCATAATGGAACAGAACACAGTTGAATTGCCATTAAGGGCTGACTGATCGTTTCATGTGAAGCATTTTCTAACCAAGCATTTTCACTTTCTAAGATGAAACTTGATAGATAATGGGTCTCATTCACTAATAATTGCATGGATTATTTAATATTTGTATACACAGGAGAACTTCTTATGAAAAATCTCTGCCTAATTCACAACACGTTCGTATGCACATTAATTTGTTCTTAACATCCTACTGATGTTAGCGAATTTGGAGTATTCGAAATGAGCTGCCGCGTGCACAAGGTTAGTCATTTGCATAAAACACGCCCAAACCATCTCCATATAAGGGCTTTCCACACACGCTTTCCTTGCAGCCTTTAGTCACTCTCGTCAAACTTGCTGCTGTTTGCAGACGAGCTCTCGCCTATGGAAGCTTGTTTCAGCCACAGAATAAAACATTTTAAAAGATAATTGCTGCTTTTTATCTCACATTTCTGACTTTTTTTTTCTCCGATTACAGACCTCTCATTAGCCAACTGTACATACACGTATATCTGCGTTAAGGCCTGTTAACACCAAGGACGATAACTATAAAGATAACAATAAAGATATACACTCACCTAAAGGATTATTAGGAACACCATACTAATACTGTGTTTGACCCCCTTTTGCCTTCAGAACTGCCTTAATTCTACGTGGCATTGATTCAACAAGGTGCTGAAAGCATTCTTTAGAAATGTTGGCCCATATTGATAGGATATGATCTTGCAGTTGATGGAGATTTGTGGGATGCACATCCAGGGCACGTAGCTCCCGTTCCACCACATTCCAAAGATGCTCTATTGGGTTGAGCTCTAGTGACTGTGGGGGCCATTTTAGTACAGTGAACTCATTGTCATGTTCAAGAAACCAATTTGAAATGATTCAAGCTTTGTGACATGGTGCATTATCCTGCTGGAAGTAGCCATCAGAGAATGGGTACATGGTGGTCATAAAGGGATGGACATGGTCAGAAACAATGCTCAGGTAGGCCGTGGCATTTAAACGATGCCCAATTGGCACTAAGGGGCCTAAAGTGTACCAAGAAAACATCCCCCACACCATTACACCACCACCACCAGCCTGCACAGTGGTAACAAGGCATGATGGATCCATGTTCTCATTCTGTTTACACCAAATTCTGACTCTACCATCTGAACATCTATCACTATCTATCTACACTATCACATCTATCACCATCTACCATCTGAACATCTTTTACATCTATCTTTAATGAGCTTTACATCTATCTTTAATGAGTCCCTCGCTACATCTGTGGTCCCCACCTCCTTCAAAAAATCCACCATCATCCCTGTCCCTAAGAACAGTAAACCCTCTTGCCTAAATGACTATCGTCCAGTGGCTCTCACGTTTATAGTCATGAAGGTCTTTGAGAGACTCATTAAAAACACCATTTGCGCCTTCATTCCTGGCACTTTGGACCCTCTTCAGTTTGCCTATCGTCCCAATAGATCGACTGAAGATGCCATCTCTCATGTCCTCCACTCCTCCCTCACTCACATCGACAGCAAAAGTGGGAACTACGTAAGGCTGCTATTTATTGACTATAGCTCAGCCTTTAACACCATAGTTCCCACCAAGCTAACCTCCAAACTCCTGGATCTCGGCCTGAATCCTTCTCTCTGCCACTGGATTGAGGACTTCCTCACTGGCAGGCCTCAGGTGGTGAGAGTAGGCCAGTTCACCTCCACCTCCATCACCCTGAGTGTGGGAGCTCCACAGGGCTGTGTCCTGAGTCCCCTGCTCTACTCTCTCTACACGCATGACTGTTTGTCCACACACAGCTCCACCTCTATCATCAAATTTGCTGATGATACTGTTGTCCTGGGCCTCATTTCCAACAACAATGAGATGGCATACTTGGACGAGGTGGAGCATCTAACATCATGGTGCCAGGACAACTGTCTCTCTCTGAATGTTGGCAAGACCAAAGAAATGATTGTCGACTTCAGGAAGAGACAGCAACGGACATACTCCCCCCTCATGATCAGCGGGTCACCAGTAGAGAGAGTGAGCAGCTTCAAGTACCTGGGAGTAAACATCTCCGAGGACCTGACCTGGACTGCTCACATTCAGACACAGGTGAAAAAGCCAGGCAAAGACTGTACCACCTGCGCCAGCTGAGGAAATTCAGGGTTTCACCAGCTATCCTGAAAACTTTCTATTTAGGGGCGATAGAAAGTGTATTAACTCAGTGCATCACAGCGTGGTATGGGAACAGCACCAGTCATGACCGCAAAGCCCTGCAAAGAGTCGTGAGCTTATCCGGCGTATCTCAGGGTCAGCTCTCCCGTCTCTGCAGGACGTCTACACCAAACGCTGCAAAGGTAGAGCTACCAAGATCATCAAGGACTCTAATCACCCTGCAAACCCTCATTTCACGCTGCTGCCATCTGGTAAGCGCTTCCGAAGCCTGATGGCCAAAACTGAGAGACTCAGGAGGAGCTTCTTCCCCCAGGCCATCAGACTCCTGAACTTAACATCACGTGACTTCACTTCAGGATAAACATCGATACACTGTCATTGCACTGCACTTTCTGTTCTCGTTGTTACTGTGTAACAACCTGTTATAAACCTGTTTGCACATTATACTCTTTATACATTTGTTAACCACATATTCATAAGTCTACAGTTTACTCACTGCACAGTCTACTTCAATTATTTTATTCCACTTTATTCTTATTTTTTACTTTTTTTTTCTCTTGACTTGATTATTTATAATTCTACAGATATAGACATATATATATATATATATAGATAGTACTTTTTTTTATCCTATTTCTATATAATTTCCTCCTTGTGTTTTTAACCGTGAATTTGCACTGTCCATGGAGCGGACCTGTTTACATTTCACTGCCGGGTGTATATTCTGTATATAACTGTGTATGTGACAAATAAAACTCTTGAATCTTGAATCTTGAATGTCTCAACAGAAATCGAGACTCATCAGAACAGGCAACATTTTTCCAGTCTTCAACTGTCCAATTTTGGTGAGCTTGTGCAAATTGTAGCCTCTGTTTCCTATTTGTAGTGGAGATGAGTGGTATCCGGTGGGGTCTTCTGCTGTTGTAGCCCATCCGCCGCAAGGCTGTGCATGTTGTGGCTTCACAAATGCTTTGCTGCATATCTCGGTTGTAACGAGTGGTTATTTCAGTCAAAGTTGCTCTTCTATCAGCTTGAATCAGTCAGCCCATTCTCCTCTGACCTCTAGCATCAACAAAGCATTTTCGCCCACAGGACTGCCGCAAACTGGATGTTTTTCCCTTTTCACACCATTCTTTGTAAACCCTAGAAATGGTTGTGTGTGAAAATCCCAGTAACTGAACAGATTGTGAAATACTCAGACCGGCCGTCTGGCACCAACAACCATGCCACACTCAAAATTGCTTAAATCACCTTTCTTTCCCATTCTGACATTCAGTTTGGAGTTCAGGAGATTGTCTAGAGGATCTAGACAGGACCACACCCCTAAATGCATTGAAGCAACTGCCATGTGATTGGTTGATTAGACAACTGCATTAATGAGAAATTGAACAAGTGTTCCTCATAATCCTTTAGGTGAGTGTAGTTACAAAAATCGTTCTCAATATTATAGAATAGCAGAGTTCACACCACAGCTATAACGATAATGATATAGAGAAATTATATTTTTGGAATCATTTTCAGAGCGATTTTATCCAGGGCTACGTTCAGCCCCGACAAAACGTTGCAAAACGTTTTTTAAACGTTGAACACCTTGTTCTGATGACGCAAGTGTTGCAACTATGGCAGCTGAGAAAGCCATTCTTTGTGTTCTTTTTGAAGAGCCTGATGAAATAGGTTGCTATAAATACGTGTTTAATACTGAAAAATACACTCAATGTTACAACCACTGCCCTTGCTGTCCAGAATAAAAGAGAACATCCCAATCGAGTGAAGGGATTTGTGGAAACTGTGGTTCCTAATTATTGTGATCCAACATTTGCCTCGCATTTCAGGATGAAATGACAAACACTTCAGGTGAAGGATAATCCACTTCTTACCTCCGAGACTGTGTTATGATCTATATGACCTTATTATTTTCATTGTGAAGTATTAAGCTTATCATTATTGCTGATCACTGTTGTGCTATGATATTGTAATATTTACCATTATATAATCAGAGGAATATAGAAATGTTTGCGTCACTCCACAATACAATAGCAAAATATATAAATATGTATAGTATTTTTTGGACCCATTGTGCGAGCTGTCTCTTTGACACAGCACAGTTTATATACACGGTTTATATGCTGCTGATTGTGCTGACACACCCACCAAACAAAAGAAAACGTATATCACAAACCCAGGAAACATGTTGTTCAACCCGGAAACCGTATCAAAACTTTGCGCACCGGTTTGAGCTTGAACGTGCCCCTGTTGTCATTGGTTGTTTTAGACATGTGGGTTCTCAGTTCAGTTCTGTCATTGGTTCATTGTCTTGATTGTTCACAGGTGTGTCTTGTTTAGTCATTAGCCTCTGTGTATTTAAGCCCTCATGTCTGCCTTGTTCCCCCGTTGAGTATTGTTTCCTGTAAACTGCTGTTGGTGTGTGTCTGCCTGTCATTGCTCAAGTCAAGTCAAAGTCAAAGTCAAAGTCAAAGTCAAAGTCAAAGTCAAAGTCAAAGTCAAAGTCAAAGTCAAAGTCAAGTCAAGGTCATCATTTATTTGGTATCTGTAATTATAGTCAGAGTAAGTGTTTTTAATTCAGAGTAAGCAACTATTTAATAATGAGAATTGGACCCTAAACTAAAGTGTTACCAAAATACTTTTCTCCAAACATAAAAACATTCATAAAAGAAAATGGCATATTTAAACAATATATTTTCTTTAGACACAGGCCAAAATAAAAGTTAATGTAGACTTTTTACAACTTCATTTCACTAAAAACAAAAGCTACAGTGGCTATGAAAGTAGAATTTTCACTTGAGATAATTCACTAAAACAATTTGTTAGTCAATATTTGAGACAAATTTGAAATATTATTTTCTGTTATGTCCTAAAAACAAGTGATGTCTTTTTAAAGTATTATGTGTAACCCAATATTTTGTGTTATGTACTAAGAAAAACACACCAGAAAAATTTAGATTTCAACCCACAATAATTTCTGCACTCAGTAAAGCACTCTGGTGTCTAACAAAAGTGCCATTTAAACAAAATTGTTTCTTTTTTTCTATGGAGAATGTAATATGCTTTCAGACGAACTGAACAAAACAAGTTTAAACTGAAAACATGATTTTCATTTTATGACCAATGTCAAAAAGCACTTTAAATAAATGAGTGGTTTCTATAGCATTGACATTGTTGCTAGGGTGTTCTGGGTGGCCTAATGAAATCAAAAGAGCCCAGTCTGCATGATCCTTATCATCCATCAGTCAAAAATCTGATTGTTCAGTAAAGAAGTAGCACATTTCTACTCAATAAGTTGCATGGTTTGACATCATTCATGCTAGGCTTATGGCTTTGTTCAAACTGTAAGGATGAGCAACATAATAATGGTGCTTGAGTTAACATCCATGGATTTCCATAAAAGGTACAGCAAAATAAAACACATGCACTTAATATGAGGCATCTGTTGAGCAGTCTTGTCATCAATAATGTGAATGCATAATTCATTCTTCCTTTCTGTGCTTTGAAACTTCAAACACTGTACATGTTTGTAGCACAGGCATAGATGTCATCATTTCATAAGGAGTGGGGGGGAAACAGTATATAGCCTAGATCAGTATAGCAACAAGAAAAATGTCACATCTTAAAAATCCAATATTACACTTTTAAATAAACCTTGCCATCTCTCTTCCGATCACCACAGCAACAAAGTTATTCTTGCTGGTTTGCTGTGTGTGCTTTTTATAGATTTAAACCACACTCTTATCGGTTAGAGAACTGAGAGGCTGTTAAGTGTGAAATTTATTTTTTTGTGAATTTTTGCGATCAATTTTGTGGTGGTAATTTCCAGAAATTTGCCTTTTTTTAATTTATTTTTTTATAATTAGGATACCACATTTACCATATTATGTATTACGTTAGATGCACAATAGTCATACACGACAATAGAACAAACAAAATGCACAAATCTAGTTTATTTTGGTATCTTACTAAAAAAGGCTAGTCCAGTGGTGTACTGTGTAGCTTTAATAACATGATCACTTAGGGTGGGAAATATGACTGGGAAAAGTAAATCACAGCAATAAGCAATTGACTAATATACGTAAAAAGTTCTGAAATAATTAATTAATCAATTAAACAGTCAGTAATAAAATAAGAACTAACAGACAAATGATAGGAGGACAAATAAATACATCATACAAAAAGTGTTTTACGTTTAAGTAGGCTACTGTTTGTTTTTTCCAGTTGTTGTTGTTTGATGGGTATAGGCTATATTAGGTCGCTTTCACTTTAAAGACTACAGTAATGCACAGACCCAATACTGTCACACGTCCCAAACTTGTTCACTCAAAACAAGTCTGTCAGTCGTATAATGCACGTGAATGGTAGCAAAATCTATGAGAATAAAAAATAAAACATGCACATACAAATCCGAATCCGGCTCGTGACGACACATTGATGCCTTAAGACACGAAACGATCGGTTTGTGCGAGAAACCAAACAGTATTTTTTTTTACCTCTAATACACCGCTAGCCTTCAGTGCGATCACTTCTGGTGAGTGAGGTCAATGTACATGATATGGTGATCTCTCACGCGTATCTCTACCTCAAATCGTGTATGCGCGCTGAAGGCTGTTGGACATAGTGGCGTATTAGAGGTAAAAAAATCTATATAAATACTGTTCGATTTCTCACACAAACCGATCATTTCGTGTCTTAAGACATCAATGTGACATCACGAGCCAGATTCGGATTTGTATGTGCATGTTTTTTTTTTTTACTCTGATAGATTTTGCTCCAACGTGCATTATACGACTGACAGACTGCAATGGTTGGAGTTAAAATCTCCATTTATGTTCTACTGAAGAAACAAAGTCACTTATATCTTGGATGCCCTGGGGGTGAGCAGATAAACATCAAATAAAAATTTTTGGGTGAACTATCCCTTTAATATACTGGATAAATATATACTAAAACTGTTTAAAACATTTTCTCAGTATATTGATAATAACAGTTTTAAAGCCCATTCACACCAAGAACGATAGCTAACAATAAAGACAAGGATAAAGATATAGTTCTAAAATCTTTTTAAATATAAAAGAATAGCAGAGTCCACACCACAACTGTAACGATAATGGCACAGAAAATTATATCAATGGAATCGCTGATTTTTTTTTCAGCTGGTAAACGATAAAAACATTAAAGCAGGATGGATTCTGATTGGCTGTCAAAGAGCTCTAACATTTAAACCGACAGACGATATAATATAGTTATCATTATAGTTATATTTATAGTTCTCGTTCTTGGTGTGAACGGTCCTACTACTGTAGCTACTGTAAAGAATTACCTTGGTTTCAGTGGCTGAGAATATCCTCAGGCACACAGGGGATCTATTACAAACTCTACACAATCGCCAGACACAAACTGTGCTAATCAATATAAAACACATGATTTCCCCTTAGTCCTTACCAACACCTAGACAGTAGTGTATTATCCACTGATCACCTCTGATGCTACAATGTGTGATTCAGAAAGTACAGGCTTCAGCAAACGCAATCAATAGATCAATAATGAGATTTGCTCCTCATGTGCGAAGGGAACAGATCCTTGAGGGAAGCCTTTATTGAATCTGTGAGATTAGAAAGTGATGTGATCAAGAAAATCAAACACTCCATTAAGGATAATTACAGTATAGTGAGTGTTTACAACAGGGAAACAAAGAGGGACCAATTACAACATTCGATGCCAGACATGCGTTTAATTACCAAGGAATTTGGACCAAAATCTCCATTACGATTCAGTCTGTTATAGCAGGTAGATGTCTTGGCAATTACTAAAGGATCAATCAGTAAGCAATTGCAAAGCTGAAGACCGCAATTGTATTGATATTATATCTGTTTTACTTGTTTGCTCACTCTCAGGACTCCCATAGAACTCAAAAGGAGAAGTTTAGAAGAATCTCTCCTTTTAGGTCTTCTTTTACATATAATAAATGTGATTCAGAAAGCCGTAAATCCTCAGAAACTGACAAGGGCACCACAAAATGATCATAATAGATCAAAGTCGTGTTTTTGCATATTAAAATCTAGCATGTTGCATTTGGTTACTTTAGAGGAACATGAGAACATTGTTAGTTTTGGAGCATGACAGCGTCTCTCCCCATCCACTTTCTTTGTACAGAAAAAGCAGCATGAACCTTCTCAAAAGCACCTCCTTGTGTGTTCCACCGAGTTAATAAAGTATTTCGGGTTTGGAACAACATCATTTTTGAATGAATTATTCCTAAACATTATCAACTAAACAAACTTTTGCCTGTTCAGTATTTAATTTAATAAAAACTGACCTCTTTGGAGAGGCGTGTGAAAAGATCTCCCCCTCTGAGAAAGTCCAATATAAGATACAACTTTCCTTCTGTCTGAAATGCTGTGGGGAAAAAGCAACAAAGGCGACATTGATTTTTCACCTGTCAGAAGCAAAACTAAAAAAAAACGGAAGTTTACCATGTTACATGCCATTCAAAGTTGAAATGCTACAGTCAAGCTACACTCTAAAAAAATTTTGTTTTAATTGCTTATTTAGTCCATTTTCAACCCAACTTGGGTTGTTTTTAACTCAGCATTTTTTAGAGTGTACTGGCAATCTATTTTTAGATAAATAATGATTAGATAATATAAATAATTTTTTACACTCAGACAGCATCAAACTTGAATACTAAAGATTACATGATAGCTCATTACTGTAAGGCTACAGCATTATGAAAACAGCTGATCTACTGTCATACATCTGAAGAATGAAATTAAGTTTGTAGCATTGTTACATTTAGTCACTCCACAAAGCTGCCTGTTTGTCATTGAAATAGAGCATAGGAGGTTCAGAAATTGATGTTCTTGTGTAAATGTTTGTGCTCTGTTGTTTACAATCTCCTCCTGAGAGAACAACTTACCATAGTGGAGCTTGACGATGAAGGGATGATTCACTTCTGCGAGAATGTCTCGTTCCATTTTCGATCTCACTCTGTCCCGCACTTAAAATACATAGAGATAAAACAAAGAGACAAGAAGACATGTGAATGTGTCAACTCATTCATTCCCTTGGCAAAAGCACACAATTGCGTGAATTGCCAAATGCAGATTATGAGACTCTGTATACTGATTTATGTTCATATTAATACTTATTTTTTAAAGTGCATAAAAAGAATCTGAAGAATCTGTTTTTGAAAAAGTGTTTTTGTGCCATGACCCTTGTGAATATAATTTACTTTGGACATAACCAGATATGGCTTAACCAAGTAACTGGCAATTGGGTTAACAGGTTTATATGAGCATAAATAACTGAAATATAATTCTGATATTAACTTGAATTTTAATGTGCATGGAAAAAATAAATAAATAAATAATAATAATTGGTCTCCTTGTTGCAAGTTGTGGGCTTGACATTTCACAGCTGCAATCTTGTATCTCCCAATTACTTAGTTTGGATATGCTGATGTTTATATGAATATAGTATTACAGTGGTTATTAAACATGAAAAATTATGGCTCTTTAGACATAAATCAGATTACTACAGTAGATACACTATATGGATAAATGTATTGGGACACCTGACCACCAAAAGGAACTGTAATAACATTAATAAGGAGTTGGCCCACTCTTTGCAGCTATAACAGATTCCACTCATCTGGGAAGGCTTTCCACAAGATTTTGGCGCATTTCTGAGGGAATTTTTGACAATTTATCCTTCAAAGCATTTGTGAGGTCAGGCACTAATGTTGGACGAGAAGGTCGGACTAGCAATCAGTTAATCTCAAAGGTGTTCGATGGGGATGAGGTCAGGTTCTTCCACACCAAACTCTTCCAACCATGTCTTTATGAACCTTGCTTTGTGTACTGGGGCACAGCCATGCTTGAATAGAAAAGTTTCTTCCCCAAACTGTTGGAAGCATAGCATTGTCCAAAATATCTTGGCATGCTGAGGCATTAAGATTTTCCTTCACTGGAAGTAAGGGGCCTAAACCAGTCCCTGAAACACTGCCCCATACCATTACCCCTCCTCCACCAAACTTTAAATTTGGCAAATTGCAGTCAGTTCTTCTGGCATCAGCCAAATCCAGACTCACCCATCAGACTGCCAAACAGACGAGTGTGATTTGTCACTCCACAGAACACGTTTCCACTGCTCCAGAGTCCAGTGGTGGCGTGCTTTACAACGCTCCATCCAACACTTAGCATTGTACTTGGTGATGTGAGGCTTGCATGCAGCTGATCGGCCATAGAAACCATGAAGCTCCCATTTTTGTAATTATATTAATGCCAGTGGAAGTTTTGAACTCTTCAGCTATGGAATCAGCAATCTGAATTTATGTGGTCTTCTGCTTTGTGGGAGTCACTGCTGTTCCTAAATGCTTCCACTTTCCAATAACACCACTTACAGTTGACCATGGAATATCTAGCAGGGATGAAATTTCCTTAACTGACTTATTTGGAGCAGTCGTGGCCTAATGGTTAGAGAATCAGACTGGTCAGCCAAAGTTTGCAGGTTTGAGTCTCAGTACTGGCAGGAAACGACTAAGATGCCCTTGATCAAAGCACCTAACTCCCAATTGCTCCCCAGGGTGTGTCCACAGTTTGCAGTGTGTGTGCACTAACTTGGATGGGTTAAAATCAGAGGATAAATTCCAAGTATGGGTTACCATACTTCAAGTCACTTTCACTTTACTGCAAAGGTGACATCATTCCTATAACAGAACCATACTTGAATTCACTAAGCTCTTCAGAAAGACCCTTCCCCCACAAATGTTTGTAAATGCAGACTGCATGGCCAGGTGCTTGATTTTACACACCTGAGGCAATGTGTCTGATTGAAACACCCAATACTTTTATCCATAAATAACAGATAAAACCACATATGAAGGAAAAATATCATATATCATTCTGTTTTTGCTGTTTACATGCATGAAAAACAATCTCAAAACCCAAAACCTTCAACTCAACCTTGCAAAGACAGAAATGTTTGCAATCACGGCCAACCAAACACTTCATCACAACTTCTCCATTCAGCTAGGTTCGTCATCCATAACTCCTAGGACAGCGAGGAACCTCTGAGTTGTGATTGATGATCAGTTAAGCATTGCTAGAACTGCCCGGTCTTGCAGATTTGCCTCATACACCATTAGGAAGATCAGGCCCTTCCTATCAGAGCATGCTAAACAACTCCAAGCTCTTGTTCTATCCAGACTAGACTATTGTAATGCTTTCTAGGCAGGCTTTCCAGCATGTACTGTCAAACCTGATCCAGAATGCAGCAGCGAGAGTGGTCTTTAATATGCCGAAGTGAGCGCATGTCACACCTCTCTTCATCAATTTGTACTGGTTGTGGTTGCCAATCGCCGCTTGCATAAAATTCAAGGCACTGATGTTTTCCTACAGAACAACCACTGGCTCTGCATCCCCATACCTAAACGCACTACTTCAGACTTGTGTGCTCTCCAGAAGCTTGAAGTGAACAGCGCCTTGTGGTGCCATCCCAAAGAGACACAAAATCTCTTTCAGAGACCTTTATCTGGGCTGTTCCCTGCTGGTGGAATAACCAGCCTAACTCAACCCAAACTGCTGAGTCTTTAGCCATCTTTTTTTGTTAATACTAACACTTACTATTATATCCTATTTCTTTATTTATTAAAAACATGCTACATGTACTGTGCTAGACTAGCTGGGACTAGTCACAGCACTTTCATATTGTTGCCCTATTGTTGGTTTGATTGCTTCTTTTGTTCTCCTAATTTGTAGTCATTTTGGATAAAAGCGTCTGCTAAATGATTAAATGTAAATGCTCTGTGCCAGATATGACTGAAAAGAAACTTAGTTTGGCAGTGTAAGAAAGTTTTTTTTTTTTTTTTAAAAGTCAAAGTTATACATTAATCTGAAAGGTGAAGTGTTTTTTTGAAAGGAGATGTGTAGTTTTTGTGCCACTAGCATCACCAAAGTAAAGTAATTGCAAAAATAACAACTGAAATAGGCTTCAAACAGGTTCCCTGTTATTGTTTTGCCAAACAGGTAGTCTGACTCCAAACTCATGCCATTGATTGAGCCATTGCCACTGCGTCAGGATGGATGCTCAAACAAACAGCTGTTAGCTTTATAAAGCCAATGTTTACATGAATGAAATACTCATACAGTAGTTGTCTCTGCACATTTTAACATCTACAAATGTACATACATCACCTTTATACCTGCAGAAATTAACTACAAATCTTTGATGAGTCTGAAAACGAAAGCAGCATGATGGATGTCGCATTCACACGGAATGCTTTACACTGAATGATTTGTCTTATGTAACAGCTGCAGCATTGCTGTGGTCTGACAGTGAGGTGCCACAGTCACTAATACTGTTATATTCATTCACAAGTACATGAAGAACTTGAAGATAGCAAATACTTTGGTATGTAACCATGGTTACATTGAGTGAATAAGTTATGTGGGTTGTGAACAGGTTGTGAGATAGATTACTACTCCAAACTGAGCACTGTGAATCACTACGATAACTGCTGTTTTGCTGTGTTTGTTGAGTAAAAACAAAGGGATGAATCACAAAAATGAATAAATGATGAGGAAAGTCAGTTAGCTGCTATGTATCTTAAGTATGCGAAAAATCACCTGGTTGTCTGAGTGGGACCTTTTTCCCATGTTAAACAATTTGATGATTCAGATACTCTTTAAAAATCAACCAGCGAGCACTTCAGGACTCCTAGCAGCTTAGTTATGACTCACAGGTTAGATGTCATGCTGAGCTGAAATAATAACTGCAGGTTTTACATCAGTACATACCAGGGAGAGATTGACAAATGTAAGGCCAACAAATTATAGTAGAAAGTAGAAATCATAATTCAGATCACTTAATTTAAGGGCTGAAGTGTCAGTTTTTACCTTTTAGTGTTGCCTTTTTTAAGACCTTCATGGCATAGAGTTGTCCTGTATCTGAACCTTTGATTTTTCTCACCAAGAACACCTGTAAATGAAACGTAAGATCAAAATTCAAAACCCCACAATATTCACATCTTAGTCTGTGCCTAGCGGCTGTCAAGCTCCAAAACGATTGAGATATACAAAAATATATGTATGTAAAAAAAAATGGCAGTACATCTTTGTCTTAAGCCATGTGACAGCTTTGTGTGAAGACTGACAGACTAAAATTTCTGGAAAATTCCTGCTCTGTTCTACAGCATTCTAAAGTCTTCTTCGCATAAAGGAATCATATGGCTTACAGACTTACACTGTGTCCTAACCAGATGTTGATAAGATTCCAGCAATAAGCAATTTTTCTGTCCACACCAGATGCGACACGACTGAGGCACGACAAAATCAATCAAATATCACAGGTAATCAGAAGAGTGTGTGGGTGAGTCTCTCTGCAAGAGCGCTGCACTCTCAATGAATCAAAATCATACTTACTATTATTAAAAACATACTGGGTGAGGGGACTTTGTCATAGAATATATTGTTTGTTCACATTGAGTTCACAGTTTAAACCTTTTTAGTTCTGAGGTGAATTATCAATTATCTCTTTCAGTTTGGCTATAAAGATCACACAAAATTACATTCAAACTCACATTAAAAATTAAATAAACATTAAATAAAGCACATAATCAGTACCTGTGATTGTGTCATACTTTTTAAAATTGTTGTTCCAGCTGCACCTTCACAGAAATAGAAAACGTTTCTAAAACAGATTTGGTGAGTACAACAATCAAGGCTGGTTAGGACAAAATCTCTGATTAACATGGAAAAGATACGCATGTCGCGGCGTCGAGTCGTGTCTGGTTAGGACATGGTGTTAGAAAATGTGCTGTATGATTCTTTTTTGTCATTTTTGCAATTTTGATCATGCCTGATACATTTTGTGTTTCATAGAAGAATTAAAAACAGGTTTGGGATTAAATGGGAGTAAATAATGATAGGCTTTTTTCATACAAAAACTAGTGAGCTAAGGCAACATCTCATCTCAACTCAACTCAATTGATTTCAATGGAATTTGGCATTAGCATATTGCTAAGCTAACAATGCAGTAGCTACTCTACTAAGCAAAATGCATAAATATTGGGTAAAAAGTGTATTTTTCTGTTGATACTTTTCAGTATTGAATGAATTCTAAGTATATTCATAATCAACATTTCTAATTTTTTTTCTTTTTTTTAAGTTGATGCTGCCTTACATTTTCTCCAAAGGTACCTCTGATTATACTTTAATGGATGGCCTTTGTGTCTGATTAATGCTGCCTACATGAAGCTTAGGTTTTAAAACAGGCAGGAAATTTCAGTTTTGGGACACAAAATAATCATTTAAAACTATGTAATGTAAATTTCGCTGAAAAAAAAAACTGATCTAAATCTTTTCCATTCCCAAAATAAACTCAGTCAGTTCAACTGAAGGGTTTAGAAGGACACAGAAAAGGGTTTTACATCCATTACCCCAAACCTGAACTGGCTGAACACCACTTGCATTAACAAAATTACATCCAAACAAATGGCACATCTAATCTAGTCATCGGTAGCAGTCTGCATAAACAGTAACAAACAGAGGATAAGTCAGATGCAGCATTTTCAAAGCTCACCTTTCCATAGGAGCCCTGACCCAACACCTTGAGCAGCTCAAACTGTGACGGGTCTGCTTTCTCGAAGCCCTCTTTCACATGATCGCTGATATCAAACTCCTTTAAGATGCTGTCATCCTGTAAAGGCAACAGATGGCACAGCTCAGAGAGAAATAAACAAATGCTTTTGCCATAAAGCTGTGCGTTTAAGCATATTTGGCAATATGATGCCAGCTGGGATTATGAATAACAGTAGTAAACAGGTCAAGAAAAGGGTTCAAATGGTGTGATCATTAGTGTGTGCATCTCATTGATTCAAACAGTCGGGTAGAAGCTGTTCTTCAGTTTGCTAGTCTTAGATTTGATGACTTGATATCACTTTCCGAAAGAGAGAACAATTTATGACCAGGACAATTATACAAACCCGATTCCGGTAACACTTTATTTTGATGGTCCCTTTTGAACATTCTTTTGACTATAAGTAACTTTGCTACTTCATGTCAACTAACTCTCGTTAAGCGTATTAATAGATTGTCTGCTTAATATCTGCTAACTCTTTATTGTGATGGTCCTCCAACAGACATTCTACTGACTATAAGTAACTTTGCAACTACATGTCAACTTATTCTAACCCTAACCCTACCAGTCTACTAATACTCTACAAACAGTTAGTATACATGTAGGTGCAATGTTACTTATAGTCAACAGAATGTTCAAAAAGGACCATCAAAATAAAGTGTAACTCTTATATTTTATTCACAATAGAATATAGATAACATATCAAATGTTGAAAGTGAGACATTTTGAAATGTCATGCCAAATATTGGCTCATTTTGGATTTCATGAGAGCTACACATTCCAAAAAAGCTATAAGAGGTAGCAATAAGAGGCCGGAAAAGTTAAATGTACATATAAGGAACAGCTGGAGGACCAATTTGCAACTTATTAGGTCAATTGGCAACATGATTGGGTATAAAAAGAGCCTCTCAGAGTGGCAGTGTCTCTCAGAAGTCAAGACGGGCAGAGGATCACCAATTCCCCCAATGCTGCGGCCAAAAATAGTGGCGCAATATCAGAAAGGAGTTTCTCCTTTCTGAGAGAAAAATTGCAAAGAGTTTGAAGTTATCATCATCTACAGTGCCTAACATCATCCAAAGATTCAGAGAATCTGGAACAATCTCTGTGCGTAAGGGTCAAGGCTGGAAAACCATACTGGATGCCCGTGATCTCTGGGCCCTTAGACGGCACTGCATCACATACAGGAATGCTACTGTAATGGAAATCACAACATGGGCTCAGGAATACTTCCAGAAAACATTGTCGGTGAACACAATCCACCGTGCCATTCGCCATTGCCGGCTAAAACTCTATAGGTCAAAAAAGAAGCCATATCTAAACATGATCCAGAAGTGCAGGCGTTTTCTCTGGGCCGAGGCTCATTTAAAGTGGAATGTGGCAAAGTGGAAAACTGTTCTGTGGTCAGACAAATCAAAATTTGAAGTTCTTTTTGGAAAACTGGGACGCCATGTCATCCGGACTAAAGAGGACAAGGACAACCCAAGTTGTTCTCAGCGCTCAGTTCAGAAGCTGGCATCTCTGATGGTATGGGGTTGCATGAGTGCGTGTGGCATGGGCAGCTTACACATCTGGAAAGGCACCATCAATGCTGAAAGGTATATCCAAGTTCTAGAACAACATATGCTCCCAACCAGACATCGTCTCTTTCAGGGAAGACCTTGCATTTTCCAACATGACAATGCCAGACCACATACTGCATCAATTACAACATCATGGCTGCATAGAAGAAGGATCCAGGTACTTTGCAATTTTTCTCTGAGAAACTCCTTTCTGATATTGCTCCACTATTTTTCTCCGCAGCATTGGGGGAATTGGTGATCCTCTGCCCGTCTTGACTTCTGAGAGACACTGCCACTCTGAGAGGCTCTTTTTATACCCAATCATGTTGCCAATTGACCTAATAAGTTGCAAATTGGTCCTCCAGCTGTTCCTTATATGTACATTTAACTTTTCCGGCCTCTTATTGCTACCTGTCCCAACTTTTTTGGAATGTGTAGCACTCATGAAATCCAAAATGAGCCAATATTTGTCATGACATTTCAAAATGTCTCACTTTCAACATTTGATATGTTATCTATATTCTATTGTGAATAAAATTTAAGTTTGATAAGTTTGAAATATGAGATTTGTAAAATATTGCACTCCTAAATATTGCAGTGTCCCAACTTTTTTGGAATCGGGTTTGTACTAAAGATGCTTTTCATCATGCCCAACAGTGTGTATTTGGTTAGACAAAAATCTGGTAATATGTATGAAGTGTGTGCCATTGTGTGCAAAAGTTTGATTTTGATAATGCTATATGTAGTTTTGGTTGCAGTGCTTCATTTTGCAAAATATATGAGATATTTTGCAGTTTGGGTGTGTGGTTTTGGGAATTGTGTTAAGTATTTTGATAAAACCAGCCTAGTTTGCAAAATTGTGTGCTAGCAATTGGAAAAAAAACTGTAAATGTGATTTTCTCAATATTTAGAATTGTTTGTTTTTTTTTGCACCTCAGATTCCAGATTTTCAAATAGTTGTATCTCAGTCAAATATTGCCCTGTCCTATCAAACCATACATCAATGAAAAGTTTATTTATTCAGCTTTGATATGATTTATACATCTCACTTTAAAAAAAAAATTACCTTTACTGGTTTTGTGGTCCAGGGTCACATTTAGTCTGATTTATAAGTTGTTTTACTCATGGGGATTAAAAATTGTGTTTTGTGTTTGAGTGTATGACATGTTCTTTACTGTATATTAGTATTTAGTAGCACTTGTCTGAGCAACAGTAACCAAGAAGGCCGGGGCTTGGTGAAGAGTCAGTTGTGTTCCAATGCAGCCATCTTGCAGTAATAGCCTACTCTCTCTCTCTCTCTCTCTCTCTCTCTCTCTCTCTCTCTCTCTCTCTCTCTCTCTCTCTATATCTCTATCTCTCTCTATCTCTCTCTCTGCCTCTCTCTCTCTCTCTCTGCTTTAGCCAGGTACCCCGAAAGAGAGTGTGGGCACCCACAGTCTGGATTGCCACACTGCAGACACGTGCTTGTAAACTCAAACGCTGACCACAGCTGAATAATGCACCCCGCACTGAGACAGACACAGCTCAGAGCCCTTAAACCGGCTTATGTCGAGCCATGCAAACGAATAAATAAATGTACAGCTGCATTACATAACCAAAGTCCACCCGGGCCACTCCCGTGGCATGATGATGAGTTCACTGAGGATATACAATCTTCAACCTCAGCACAGGGGCCTGATTACCAATTCTGGCAGCTCCTGTTGAGCTATGCGCATAAAAGCCAAACCAAGCAAAAGAGCCGCATGACACCTCAACATGATCGTCATCAGGATATGATGAAGAATTATAAAATCTTCTTTGGTGATAATTCACCTTCAGATCATGGGGATGGTGCTTCAGTCTCTGATAGAGGAGAGACTGGGGCTAGTTGTCACATGGGGAATTTTATAAAATTTGAGAGTCGTGAATTCTATTATTCAAACCAAATCTCCAATATCATCTTATTTTGTTAATAGCTCTTGCTAACAAAAATAAAACCAAACAGACAGACATTCAGAAAAGACTCAACATTAATGATACATAGAATAATCAAGGTATACTTTAACTGAAAGGTTGAATTTTGTTCCTATGACGGATTTTTCTTTCTTTCTTTTTAATAAAATAAACTCACCTTGAGAAATATTCACTGGAGTAAAACATGTGACAATACAACTTGCCCTAGTCTTCACTTTATATAATGAAATTGCTCTTGTATTCAAGGAAATGAGAATACAAAGAATTTGTTACTTCTAAGAGAGAGAGAAAAAAACTTCAACAGACCAAACAGGCTTTTCAATTTAGTTTTCAATTTAGGATTCGGCCTCAGTGATTCCATTTTCAGACTCATCTCACAAAAAATTGTCTTTTGATTGCGTGAAAGCTGTGCTACAGCAATCATATGCAAATAGATAGTAAATTCATTTCATTTTACTCACCTAACTGAGGTCTAATGCAAACCCTTGGGGTGAATTTTATGACATCACAAGTGCGCTCCTCATGTGAAGTCTAATAACAGCATAATAACTGCTTTTGGCTTTATTGCATCCAAGACAAAGTAAGAGTGTTTCATTTGATTTTATAAAACGGTTGGTCCTTGATTCTGATTGGTCAATAGCTGTGTTTTAACCAAGCCCGCAGCACTCCTGTAAATAACTGAAGCCAAAGCGTCTCGATCGCCCCCAGGTGGCTGGTCCCGGTATAGCTCATAACCCCCGCCCCTCCATGGATTCTAATGGTCACGAGATAAACTAATCAAATTACACTTCATATAATTTTTTTCCCAAAGGTGTTTTTTTATGCAGTTTTTATCACAATGATTCATTTCAAGTGTTCCTTTTTAAATAAGTTTGGATTTAGTTAGTTATTTGATGCTATAAAACGGGCGGTGTGACGTCATGATTGACAGCTGAGATTGACAGCTTCTCTGAGTGAAGTTGTCACTGAGGCACTAACAGACTTTTTGGGGGATTTTCGGGAGGAGATTGGCACTTTAGCTTTAATTTCTACATTTCCATAACTGTTTATTTCACACCAACATAATGAATTGTTCTGCATCTGCGAGAGTGTGGGCGGGCTCTCAGAGAGAATCGCGGCTCTACTTCCTGCTCTCTACTGTGCAGACTCCGGTCCCGAGGTCACTATTGCTAAACTTAAAAAAAACAAACACTTGAAATTAAATAATTGTGCTAAAAACTGCCTAAAATGACAGAAACCAACTTTGGGAAAAAATTATTTGAAGTGTAATTTGATTGTTTAGTTTGTCTCGCGTCCATTAGAATCCATGGAGGGGCGGGGGTTATGAGCTATACTGGGACCAGCCACCTGGGGACGATCGAGACACGGAGGCTTCAGTTATTTACAGGAATGCTGCAGGCTTGCGGTACCCACGCAAACACGATCTCTCTTGAGGGGGCAACACCAGCACCCCTCCCCCCCACACCCCCGCGGAGATCTGTGCACGCCACTGTTGCTTACATATTTCATTCAATACCAAAAAGTATAGAAAAGAAACAGTTCAATGTAACTGATGATGATTTTACACAATATTTACGTTTCATCTGTATATGCTTTTTACAATAAAAGTTTTCATTATTCAAAAGAAAAAGTTGCATGAACCTAAAAGGAGATAGATCCAATTAATGTCTAATATTTTATATTAAATGGTTTGTTTACTTATTAGGCACTTATTAAATAGGCACTTATGAGGGTTCCATTTCATTTTCGAGATTCTGCCTTAAAGGCCAAGAAAATGTCTGGTGTTACTTTCTGCTTAAATACACTTCCTTTACATGTAAATAAGGCTAATTTTGGAAAGACTTGATGAAATATGATATGAATAAATCACATATAAATACTCAGTGGGACCAGATGAAACATCTGAGTAGAAATGGTAAACACTGTAGATCAGAACCCAGTCTAGACACATCAATGGAAATGAACACCATGATGAAAGTGAGCTGGTGTGACCTGCATTTCAAATCTGCTGGGTTGCTTGATCAAATGAGGGGGAAATATTAATTTTGGTAACACTTTACTTTTACTTCGGTCACAGGTTCTTTCTTTATTCATGTCATGCATATGTGTATTACATGTTCAGTCTGTAGACAAGTTACATTTACATTTATGCATTTGGCAGATGCTTTTATCCAAAGCGACTTACATTGCATTCAAGGTACACATTTTTACATTTTGTCAGTTCTTGCTTTCCCTGGGAATCGAACCCATGACCTTGGCGTTGCTAGCACCATGCTCTTATTGTTTGATTCTATGAATCTTGAATGTGTCAATAGGTAAAAGAAAGAATTATGTGATATCTGACCTGTGAAGCATTCTTCTTGTATGCTGGAATCAGTGATTTGACTAATTTGTCAAAAAAAAAAAAAAAAAAAAAAAGTCTGTCGGCACGCAGTGTTTCTTCACAAAGTGACATCGCCAACTACTGACCTGGCATGAATAATACAGTGGATCGTTTTGACAATGATGTCATCTGTGTATATATATATATATATATATATATATATATATATATATATATATATATATATATATATATATATATATATATATATATATATATATATATATATATATATATATATATATATATATACACTAGGGCTGCCACACTAGGGCTGCCACTAATGACTATTTTTATATCGATTAATCTATCTACTAATTTATCACAATAATTTTCAACAATTTTACTTAAAAACATTTTATTTAACTTGCAACTTTGGCATTCAGTAGTGTACTATAAAAAGTATAAATGTAAACAAGCCCTTGACAAAATGTAAAACTAAAAGTCCAAACATGTTGTAAACCAACATAATAAAAAAGAGAATATCAGCAAATACTTTTATATAGAATAGTGTTGTCATGATACCAAAATTATGACTTTGATACGACACCAGACTAAAATACCTCGATACCGATACTGAATCAATACCATGGCAAAAAACTGTAAAAGTAATTGAATAATATGACAGAACTTACTATTCATTGTTTTATCAATTTATTATTTTTATTTTTTTAAAACCTAAAAACTCACTTGGCCAGCATGTTCCTGCCCTGCTTTTTGACCATTCCCCTCTCTTTATTTAAAAATAATAATATAATAATAAGAAGATTTATACATGCCAGTGTGAACATCCTTACAGAGATGTGTGCAACAATCACATTATTATCAATCATGTTAACACTAACCACTATTCTGAACAGGTTGGGATGATCAAAATCTTATTTCATGATATGAGTAATTTAATATTTGTTAAATGTAATTTTATAATTACAATATAGATATTCTTTTTTAAATAAGCCAAAATGTAAATTACAAACAATATGACAAAAAACAGTGCTTTATTTTCAGCTACAGTAGCTCTAATTAACAGTAGCATTCAATAAAGAAATTAAATAATCAAATGTAAAAACAAAAATGCATAGTCTGCATAGTCACTCTGTAAATTAACTATACACTGATTCTTAATAAATATATTAAAGTTATTCAGTCAAGCATGGGGTGGTATTTTTTTTATTTTATTTTTTTATTGACATTAATCACACAGAATATTAGGTCCGGCCCTTTAAGACCTGCACAGACCAAATTCATTGTAACACATCCGATTTCTCATTCAACTCGTTTACTAAAGACATACCCGATTTTGTTTACCTGAGTACTCATCAGAACGTGCATTCTTACATATTTTTGACCATTCAAAAACAATAATCTGCGAAACTGATGTCGCTATCTGTCTGAGTTAAAGGCGTGTGCGCGGCTGTGCGCGCTTCAGGTCAGAGTCCAGCAGCGCGAGCACGTCGCAGCGTTTCTGTTGTTTAGTGAACGGTGGAAGCAGAGCTCACGCACACATCCTCACTCCTGCTGTCACACATCGATGCAGTCGATTGTATCGACCAATCGCTACAGGCCTAGCCGTAATCACCATAGACATTGAGGGGCACAAGTCCCCCCAATAATTAGAAATTCTTGCACTGCTCTCCTGCACTCCATTACGCAGCGCTCTGTATGTTAGTATGACAAAAAGGTTTAAAAGTTACATTTTAGTCTGGTCTGCCTCAGGTCTAACAGTGCTCGTCAATGTCAAAATGATTGAGATGGCCAATCAAATCAAAGAAGGCAGAGTTTACGTTCTTTTTTGGCTCGTTCACAGTCTTCACACAGAAAAGCGCGTCAATCTATCACTTAATGCCATTGCAGGGAAATCTATTTTTTTCCTGTGAAATCACAAAACAAAATGCACACAAACGTGTCCCTGCTCTTAATATACAATCATTGAACATCTTTGATTTTAATGAAGAAATAAAACGATATGAGAGCGGATTAGAACCTGTAACCTTCGACAGAGTTTACAAAAATTCTACCACCAGACCAGTAAGGAAGTCAAAAGTTAACAGTAGATCTATGTACTTATTCACTAACGGGATGGATCTCGAGACTAATGATATATTTGACGCAAATTAATGCAAATATAATTTGCAAATAGTCCCAAAATTATTATTTCCCCAACTAGAATTAGACCTAGAATTTCGTTCAGTTCACTGTTCTGTTTCTTTATGTTTTATAAAAATAAAAAAATTGGTACCCCCACCCCCAATATTCAAGACATGGTTACGGCCTTGATAGTAAACAAGTTTTTTCTTTACCTCTCCTGCAATGATGATGTCAAAAAATCACAGAACACTGCGGCATGACTGCTGTGATGGTACTGAAATCTAAAGATGGATTGAAGTATGGAACACTGTAGCAGTAATATCTGAGATGCTCTACACCAGCCTACACAAAATACCAGCTTCTGCCTGTGTGTGAGAGCTCACGATCAGCCACAAACACCATGTAAACTCACTTTAGTGTGTTTGAATGGAGGAGAGCTCTGCAGCACAAGTGGCATTGCTATAACAAGCTATAACTCTAATTACACATATTCAATGATCATTGTTTATGCTCATCATAAGTCAAATTTTATCATTTTAAGTCAAAATTCCAGTCCTTTTTATTTGTCAAAATTAAGTAATAAGTCATTCTGTGAACTGCAATGATTTTTCCACAGGTAAAAGGAGGAATCTGGCACAGTGCAGAGTAAAGGTAACACTCCCTTCACCCATGGCCTTGGGTCCCTTCATAAGGGAATAACTTAAAAAATAAATGTTGAAATGATGGCAAAAATATTTGCATGCACAGGGTAAGACTTGTGAAAGTGTACAATTGCAAGCGTAAACTAAATTTGTGTGCATTCATGTAGCGCAAAATTAATATATGATCTGTGATTAAGACAATCATATCCCGGTATTTTTGGTTGAATATACGGTTTTACTTTTCTGTTTTTTGTACCTTAGGGTACCACCCCAGTGACAGCAATGTACCTTTTTTCTGAGAGTGTACAATCTAAAAACTAAATTAATAATTTTGTTTTTAAATTTACTAAACTAAAAATGAAAATAAAAACAAAAGCATATTAGCCTATATTTGATTACCCCAATATAATGGTCACTTCCAAAAAAATATGCTTACTTGTAGGTTTAAAATTCCATATATGGCACATATATTGTCCAAATATTTTAGAAATATGTATATTTTAATCAGAATTAGACTAGCTTTAAACTATACGTGTTAACTGTATCTTACAAGTTATTTTGAAGCCCTTAATATAAAGCATGTGTCATGTTTAGGACAGATTGTATCATGCACTTTCTCTGCATCAGCTCATTCCGCAATTTTTCAGATGCGTTCGTATCTACTGTATATCGATATAAACGGTATTGCTTCATTCCATATCGTTTCTAAAAAATATATCGATATATCGTTACAAACTCGATATACCGCCCAGCCCTATCTGTAATACACTTTTTACATTTACATTTACACATTTGGCAGACGCTTTTATCCAAAGCGACTTACATTGCATTAAAGGTACACATTTTTACATTTTTATCAGTTCTTGCTTTCCTGGGAATCAATATATTTTTATCAGTTCTTGCTTTCCTTCCTATAATATATATATATATATATATATATATATATATATATATATATATATATATATATATATATATAAACACTCACCTAAAGGATTATTAGGAACACCTGTTAAATTTCTCATTAATGCAATTATCTAATCAAGCAATCACATGGCAGTTGCTTCAATGCATTTAGGGGTGTGGTCCTGGTCAGGACAATCTCCTGAACTCCAAACTGAATGTCAGAATGGGAAAGAAAGGTGATTTAAGCAATTTTGAGCGTGGCATGGTTGTTGGTGCCAGACGGGCCGGTCTGAGTATTTGACAATCTACTCAGTTACTGGGATTTTCACACACAACCATTTCTAGGGTTTACAAAGAATGGTGTGAAAAGGGAAAAACATCCAGTATGCAGCAGTCCCGTGGGCGAAAATGCCTTGTTGATGCTAGAGGTCAGAGGAGAATGGGCCGACTGATTCAAGCTGATAGAAGAGCAACTTTGACTGAAATAACCACTCATTACAACCGAGGTATGCAGCAAAGCATTTGTGAAGCCACAACACGCACAAACTTGAGGCGGATGGGCTACAACAGCAGAAGACCCCACCGGGTACCACTCATCTCCACTACAAATAGGAAAAAGAGGCTACAATTTGCACGATCTCACCAAAATTGGACAGTCGAAGACTGGAAAAATGTTGCCTGGTCTGATGAGTCTCGATTTTTCTGTTGAGACATTCAGATGGTAGAGTCAGAATTAAGGGGTCCATGGATGAGAACATGGATCCATCATGCCTTGTTACCACTGTGCAGGCTGGTGGTGGTGGTGTAATGGTGTGGGGGATGTTTTCTTGGCACACTTTAGGCCCCTTAGTGCCAATTGGGCATTGTTTAAATGCCACGGCCTACCTGAGCATTGTTTCTGACCATGTCCATCCCTTTATGACCACCATGTACCCATTCTCTGATGGCTACGTCCAGCAGGATAATGCACCATGTCACAAAGCTCGAATCATTTCAAATTAGTTTCTTGAACATGACAATGAGTTCACTGTACTAAAATGGCCCCCACAGTCACCAGATCTCAACCCAATAGAGCATCTTTGGGATGTGGTGGAACGGGAGCTACGGGCCCTGGATGTGCATCCCACAAATCTCCATCAACTGCAAGATGCTATCCTATCAATATGGGCCAACATTTCTAAAGAATGCTTTCAGCACCTTGTTGAATCAATGCCATGTAGAATTAAGGCAGTTCTGAAGGCGAAAAGGGGTCAAACACAGTATTAGTATGGTGTTCCTAATAATCCTTTAGGTGAGTGTATATATATATATATATATGTATATATATATATATATATATATATATATATATATATATATATATACTTGTTCATTTAAGAACGTGCATTTATTGCATGGACAGAGCTAGAACATTTAAAATGCATATGCATAGTTCAGTTGAAACCTCTTTGGCTTGCTGTAAATGCTGTTAAACTAAATGTACGAGGCAAACTGTCTGCTTAAATAACAGCACTGAAATAAGAATGCACTGTTTATCTTTTAATCGGTTTAGGGCCCATGATTTTGCGGTTAAAGCAGCAGACACAGGTGAATAGAGACGCGTTTTTTAAAAGTTATTTTAGTGCCTCGTTTATAAAGCCACATCATGCACGATACTCTGCAAAAGTAGGCCTATAGAAGTGAGCTGCGAGCGCAACAGTATGCGTTTAAAAAAACGATAGAACAGTAGTGCAATGGAATAAAAAAATTAAATAAAAAAAAACAGACTCTGTGTAGCATAATTGCCCCTTTCCATTCATTGCTATAGTAACAGGTAGGCTTCCATTTTCTTTTTTTTTTTTTTTTTTTTTTTTAAATTATTACTGCACAGTAAAAAAGTGAAAATGTTATAAAAAGTTATAAATAAATATAGTTAAAAATATAAGAATAAGAACATCCATCCATCCAGCCCACCCAGGATATCTGCCAGCCCACCCTTCTTTAGGTGCCTAGAACCGGGCCTGGTGCTCATCCTCTCTTTCAGACAGATTACATCTTTTATTATTACATACACTCCTAAGCAATATTATTTCACATTATATTTACAAAATTCCCAGTAGTTCAAGAAGTTCAGTTTTGGTGCACTGAAGTAACTCCATTAGTTTCAAGACAAGCACGTGTCATAATATAATCTATACTTACAAATCTGACACGTGTCAGCCTGGACAGCGTTACATAATCTGATATGGATATAGATCTGTTAGATCCCTGCATAGAACTAAATGCCAGGACGTTATCTTAGATTTGACTTCAGCCCTTGCATAAGTAGATTAGCCATATGATGAATAGTTAATAAACTCAACATCAAATTATCAAATTATTGATGAATCTGTACCCTAAATGTAGAACGGTGAGAGCAGAAATACATGGCTATACTTTTAAAAAGGAGTAATACAATCTTGCTTCTATAAGGAGTCACATGATATGGTAATAGCTATCATGAACGAAAATAACTTATTATTTTCTTATTATTACTTTATCTTATTTATCTTATTATCTTAAGATAATAAGAATTATCTTATTATCTTATTACTTATTATTATATTAATAACTTAATATTTCAGCTTTTAGATCCTGCTTCCTCGTACTATTTCCCTCATCTGCCGTGACATTACTACTAGTATTATTATTGATGTTGATATTACTATTATTACTGTACAGTACTTCTTAAATATACATTAACCAAATACACTTGTAGGCTTAAGTAAAAGAGAATAATAATTTTCAATTTGACAAGAAAAAGGTATATGTAAATGTGTACAATACTAACACTGTATACAAAGTATAGCCTATGTTGTAAAAAAAAAAAAAAAAATAAATAAAAAAAAACCCTCACAGTATCAATACAGCAACAGTAAAAAACTAAAGGAAAAAAAAAGTGACCTTGTTACCTAATGTTACGTTTACCTCAGGAAGATTTGGCCATGTCTTTAGTTTAGTTATCTAGAAAAATCAGATGTCAGATTATCTAGATGTCTCTTATCGCTAAAATAATAAATACATTATACATTTTTGTAGACTATAAGCAAGTTTTTTATGATAACCATTTAAATTGCTATATCTCAAAAATTATTAAAACCTATAGCTAAAAAGCTTTTTAATTTAGTGCATACAACTTAAAATGTGTTTCGGGTCCAAGCAACTCAAAATGATGGAGCATTTCATATTTCACAAAATTAGTATTACTATTACTATTTTTATGTAAATGTTGATTTCACAATGTTCTCAAATGTATTATATTAAAAGGTAATTATTATAATGTAAACATTGTTTGACTATGTATAATATATACATTATGTTCTGGTATTGCCTGAACTGTGATTACACTGTAAGTTGCTACAGTGTGTTCACAATGTAATACATTTCTTATACCTATTGCATTATGTGAAATTGTTATTACATTGAAAAATAGTTATTACAATATGAGCTCAAGATTTTATTACTTTTTAAGAAAGTAATAATTATTACATTATTAACATTTTATTACATTGATAATAACATTATGTGTGGTTATATAATTATGCTTTGTTATTGTATTATGAGTTACTATAGTGTTCTTGTTGTTTTAAACCTGATTATTTTTAATAATTCAATCTCCATAGATAAATATTTGACTACTCTTGCATCAAACACTTAATCTGCCTATGCTATCCATGTATAAAAAAATTGCTGAAATTGAAGGGTTGATATTTTAGGTTTTTGCAGGTCTGATGGAAACGACATGAGGCAAATCGGAGATTGAACCTCTTCCTAAAGGCTTAGGATCCTCTCAAGTGTTTCTCTGCACAACATAAAAAACGAATTATCGTATAAATGCCAGTCTCCACTAGATTAAAAATGTTTCTCACAGATTCACTGCCTGAAATGTGAGGGTGAGGACAGCGGAAATATGTTGGCAGGTTCATTAGCTGTATCAACATAAATACCTTACTGATCAGCCTGAAAGTCTGATGTAAAAAAAGATAAAAGACTTGTTCAGCTTAGCATTTGAGGTATGACCATGTACTAACAAAACAGACCTACAGAACTACAGACCAATAATTTACTCATAAATAAAAAACACTACACTAAAAACCCATTTGAATTTGAATATATTGCATGTATTAAGCATCACATACACAGCTGTTTGCAATGACATCACAATTTGACATCATACATTGATCATTTCCTCTTGCCTGTTGATTACTGATATCACATTTAATTAAACCTGTCTTCTTATCATTTTACCTCCACATGACTGCTTTTGCCAAACCTGATGACTTCAAAGCGCTTAGTGATGCTGGGTCTGTGCTAGCACTAACTTAATTACTCCAGCCATTTCATTTCCCGGGCTGTGTTATATGCTGACTACACATCACTTTTGTTGAAATAAAATCAGCTCTCCGGGGCACTTTGACTGCAGTAAAGGTTACCAGGACCTTCATTAAATACTGAGAATGAGCATCTAAACTCATAATGCTCAGAATTACTGACATTTAAAATCTACAAATATACATTTATTTAGTTTGAAAATATATTTTGTGCACAGCGGGACTTTATTATAGCCTAAAGATCATAACCTAGAGCAGTCAGATGATCCTATTTTTATTTTATTTTTTCAAATGGTGTCAGAAAGTTATAGATAGCTGTTTATTTGATTTTGGATGAAGAGGAAATCCACTGTCATGACCACATTAACATGCATTTAACAATTTGGTCATATTCATAGTATCTATGTGTCTTGAAAATGCACAACCTGAGTAATGTTCCAGTTTATTTGAATAAGGCAACATGACATATGCTTTGTATTAATCTGAATTCTGTATCATGTTGAGTGAGAATTAATGAGTTGATTTAATTTCTGTGCAAAATTACTAAAATGATGAAGAAGACTGTACGTGCAGTATTTTATTTGGAATATCCAGATCTCCGATCTTTGGAATATTTGGGAAGCTGTCATCCACATGTCTTTTCAGAATAAAGAACATGCATCTTAATGAAAATGATGTGCATGTAAATGTTGTCAGTGTGTTTGTAGCGTACAGTACATGCAGTACTTTGCCAATCTAAAAATAAGCAGCATATGGATTTCCAATATTTCAATCCTGTTCTGGCAATTGAACATTCCATGACCTGTCATTTCAAAAGGCTGTGTTTTGTAGGGTTCAGTGGTGCACAGAGCTTTAAACTTCCCCATCAAATCAAAAGAGGGCTATCCGCCCATCAGAAATTCATTTCTGACAAAAGTGGCAGCATTTAGCTGCATAACTCTGCTATATGGACAGAAAACATGCTGACTCAATTTAGAGAGCTTGGGCCCTATTTTAACGATATGAGTGTATGGTCTGATGCGCAGGTGCAATTAGGGCATGTCCGAATCCACTTTTGCTAGTTTAACAACGTTAAAAATTGGCATGTCATGGTCAAAAAGTGTTGTACCTAGTGTGTTTTGGGCATAACGTGCAATAAACCAATGCGCTTGTACCATGGTGGATTCGCTATTTACATGGTTGAATTTGCGAGCAGAAAGATTGAACGCTTCTCCAGAGAGGAATACATTTTATTTTAAACATGTTTGTGTGCTGCTGCCCTGAGTGTGTAATAAGCCGAGTGTATGCACGTTGTGCTCCCGCATATTACTAACACGCCCTTTAAAAAACACAAAAAATACTGCGCCTTTGACTTCAGACCAGGTTTTTGTTGCAATGGCGCAGTTGATTTCAGTTGCCTGAAAATAGCAATGCGCCAACAATGCACCTGAACAAACCTTGTTTTCAGACCAGCACGCCCATGGGCGAACAGAAGGGTGCACGTGCATTTGCTATTTAAACAACAGCTGGACGTGAAAATGATAACTTTGTCGGGCCCAAACTAGCAAAAAACACTTGTGTCACGCCTGGCGTTGCAATGATAGGGCCCCTTGTCTCTTTAAAAACCTTTCAAAAAGGCAATATACACTTACCTAAAGGATTATTAGGAACACCATACTAATACTGTGTTTGACCCCCTTTCGCCTTCAGAACTGCCTTAATTCTACATGGCATTGATTCAACAAGGTGCTGAAAGCATTCTTTAGAAATGTTGGCCCATATTGATAGGATAGCATCTTGCAGTTGATGGAGATTTGTGGGATGCACATCCAGGGCACGAAGCTCCCGTTCCACCACATCCCGAAGATGCTCTATTGGGTTGAGATCTGTTGACTGTGGGGGCCATTTTAGTACAGTGAACTCACTGTCATGTTCAAGAAACCAATTTGAAATGATTCAAGCTTTATGACATTATCCTGCTGGAAGTAGCCATCAGAGAATGGGTACATGGTGGTTATAAAGGGATGGACATGGTCAGAAACAATGCTCAGGTAGGCCGTGGCATTTATAGTGGCCCAATTGGCACTAAGGGGCCTAAAGTGTGCCAAGAAAACATCCCCCACACCATTACACCACCACCACCAGCCTGCACAGTGGTAACAAGGCATGATGGATCCATGTTCTCATTCTGTTTACGCCAAATTCTGACTCTACCATCTGAATGTCTCAACAGAAATCGAGACTCATCAGACCAGGCAACATTTTTCCAGTCTTCAACTGTCCAATTTTGGCGAGATCGTGCAAATTGTAGCCTCTTTTTCCTATTTGTAGTGGAGATGAGTGGTACCCGGTGGGGTCTTCTGCTGTTGTAGCCCATCCGCCTCAAGGTTGTGCATGTTGTGGCTTCACAAATGCTTTGCTGCATACCTCGGTTGTAATGAGTGGTTATTTCAGTCAAAGTTGCTCTTCTATCAGCTTGAATCAGTCGGCCCATTCTCCTCTGACCTCTAGCATCAACAAGGCATTTTCGCCCACAGGACTGCCGCATACTGGATGTTTTTCCCTTTTCACACCATTCTTTGTAAATCCTAGAAATGGTTGTGCGTGAAAATCCCAGTAACTGAGCAGTTTGTGAAATACTCAGACCGGCCTGTCTGGCACCAACAACCATGCCACGCTCAAAACTGCTTAAATCACCTTTCTTTCCCATTCTGACATTCAGTTTGGAGTTCAGGAGATTGTCCTGACCAGGACCACACCCCTAAATGCATTGAAGCAACTGCCATGTGATTGGTTGATTAGATAATTGCATTAATGAGAAATTGAACAGGTGTTCCTAATAATCCTTTAGGTGAGTGTAAGTCTATTTTAATCAATAAAGCAGCGGGTGTAAAGTGTTTGAGTACATTTAATTAGTTACTGTACTTAAGTATATTTTTGGCTACTATGACTGAGTTTAAAAGATACTCTCTACTTGACTGCATTTTTTAATAAGTATATGAACTCTTTACTCCAACACAATTACTATACATTTTGCATGGCACCTAACTTTTTTTATTTCTGCTACAAAGGATGTGATATCGCCATTCTACAGGGCATTGAAGGTACTATATCTTGTGCGTTTTGCCTATACTCACCCAAACTGGTCAACAAGGCTATTTTACATGAATGTAAGTGCATTAGACGGTAGTTTCATATATGAGATGAGGACATGCAACTGGAGATGAGGTCGAAACCAGCACATCCGCTGAAAATAGGCTTTGACTATTTCATTTTATAACAGTATTTTATTTAGGCCTATGCATTATCTTGAAGAGACCTTTTTGAAGGGTAGTGGTTTACTTGTGCCCTTTTTGAGCACTTGAGCTTAACTGAGACATGAGTGTAGACATTTAAGAAGCTGTTTGCGTTGACCTTGATTTATTGCAATTTTGAGGTGTTCAGATTTATTTCGATTTTAGAAAATAAACGTGATTGATCTCACATATCAACTGTTTCTTGTTTTTCACTGACTCTTAGGTGTTGAGGACTAGTGCAACTTTGAGCCTACATTCAGTACAGTATAAGTTAAATACTTAAGTAATTTGTTTTAAATATGCACAATATAGCACTCTTTCACTGCTATAACTAAAGTGTTGTGTTGGAATTCACATTAACAGTATAAGCCCTGCCTTCTGTGATGTGATTGGCCATCTCACTCATTATGACTGTGACGAGCGCTGTTAGACCGCTGAGGCAGACCAACCTAAAAACATAACATTTTACTTTTGTCATCTTAGCAACAAACAGAGCTGTGTGTAATGGAGTACAGCAGAGCAGCATTAACAATAATTTGGCCATTTCTAATTATTCGGGGGGACTTGTCCCCCTCAATGTCTATATACAATTTGTAACAACCTGCTAGCCTAAACGTGTTCTGTTGTTTTCATTACATTACATTGTACATCCATTTAGTATCAGAGACATCAGAAACCAAAGTTAGGTCCATTTTATCATCCATTGGACATCATCACAGGGGCACAGATGCTTCATAGAATTCAACTCTTTTGAGGGCTTAACTATTAATACTGAGAGACAGGTATGTCAGGTTTAATCATTGTTGCCAGCAGACATTTGAGGGTTCAGCAAAAACAGCACAGGACTGAATGACGAAGGGTCCACATCTGTTGAAAACCAACCATGATGTTGTTTATTGCTATACTGCTGATGTCGGTGTACTGCCTCTGACGAGAATCATATTGCAGTGCTTCTAAAATTCTATAATAAAGTCTTGAGCATAATTATTTTCCCAAAAAATTAATAATTTCATAATTTTTAACAAAGGGAAATTTTGTCTAATAGGAGCCGAGGAGAAAATACAGTGACATTGTTAAAGACATTATGGAAAATCCGTTTGAGGCGTATATTGCTATTAAAATCCTCTTTGCACTGTAAATTGCACTGATAATAACAGGTGATATAAAGGTATAAATCATATTAAGATTAATAGCTAGTGTACATGTGATGCACATATGAAGACAAAACACCAAAATACACACAACATAAATGCTCTGAATTTATATTTTAAAAAAATCTGTTTTTATGCAGGAAATAACCCTTTATCAATTTACAAATCATCTTTTTACGTATATATATATATATATATATATATATATATATATATATATATATATATATATATATATATATATATATATATATATATCGATTGTTAAGTTAATAATGTACAATAAATACGCTGCTTTTATAATATAATTATTATTGTTTACATTCTTCTTTCCTTTTTATACAGTGTAAGTACCAGTCACACTATTAGGTTAGGTTACAGCTAGGCCTATATAAAAAGCGATACAATGATCCTGTAGGACAAATGTCAAGAAACTCTTTAAAGATTTTACAACTTCTGCAGCTTTGTGTCCAGCAGCAATTAATCCATAATACAATATACAAAAAGAAACAATTCATACTATAAAAACTGCAGTGGGAATTTGTTTGATTCTTAGCGAATTATTTGATTCCAGGATCCTTTAGGATAGTGTGTTCCAAATTACGATAGAAATTCCAACAGGAATCCTGTACACATTCCTACGTGATTTTTTTGTGACTAGTTCAGGCTATTGCAAACCAAACCGATCAGAAATCTGATGGAAGATACAACGCATGTTTAAAAACAAAAAAACCTTTGTTAATAAATCTGAGCAACACTGAAATATTTGACGTTGCGTTTCCACATTTTGCACTTCAGCACAACTTTACACCGCAACGGTCAGATTTCGACATTGTTTACAGGCACTCCACACCTTTCATTTAAGGATTTAACACACATGTTGGTAAACGAAACAAATGAAGCGATACTCACCTCTAGTTTGCATAAACTCGAGCTTTTGGATCGCGACTTTCTGCGCAGGTAGACGGAAAACCATCTTCTCACCGTAAATTTGCGCATGTTCGTATCCATTTTCCTGGTTCGCCTGCTATCCTTAAAATACAATTTATCTGTCCAGCGTTTAAATCCAGATCAGCACAACAGTGGGGATTTACAGTCGCCTCCCCTCCACTAATCCATAATGCTCACTTATGAGGGGGTGAGGCCATGACCAAGCCAAACATGCAGGTTCGGGGACAATTGCTGACGCTGACCCGTCCCACTCAAACGAACGCGCTAGTTCGGTTGTGGCACGGGAGAGATAACGGGAGCTGTCCTCCTCAGAACCACCTTCACGCTCATGCTGTACGGAAGAACCCTCCCCAATCACTGAGCTCCTTAAAGCTGAAGTGTCATTTTTATGTAGAATATATATATAATTTTTTTTTTCTTTTTTTTTTTTCCTTTCCAAATAAATATGTTAAGAGAACTATAAGCAAACCATTCATATGTTAATTCCCCTGAAAAAAAAGAAAAGAATGACTGCTCTGTGGTGCTATCAAAACTGCTCTAGTTGTCTTTGTTGCAACCAATGAATGAGTTTGGGGCAGAACTATCTTCTTTTTTTCTGGCCAATGGATGAGGAGAGAGAGTTCAGAAAGCTTGTTTGAAACAGTTTTGTTGCTTTGAACTTTATTAACTTTAAAGGGGCAATATAAGACTTTTCATGTATCATTCGCTTTTTGCTGCCAATGTGTGAACAGCTTGTAACAAAACTTAAAAAACAACAACAATGAGACCTTCCCAGACTTCCTAAGTTGTCTATGAAAGCATGTTGAGTGATTAAAAAAAAAAAAAAAAAAAAAAAAAGTATGTTAAAGGCACAATATGTAAGATTTTTGGATTAAAATATCCAAAAACCACTAGAACAGTTATATATATTGTTGACTTGTGTACTTACATTATCCCAAATGTTTCCAAGAATGTTTAAATCCAGACTGTGTCCGTGTGTCACCTATCAATGACATCGTACCTGCGTTACCCTCCATTTCCGGTTTTTGGGTTTTATTTTGTAGAAACCATGGAAACACCAAAGACGCTTTAATATATTATATGTATCAGAGCTTCAACCGACAGGTGAAGTGAATAACACTGATTATCTCTTCATCACAGCACCTGTTAGTGGGTGGGATATATTGGGCAGCAAGTGAACATTTTGTCCTCAAAGTTGATGTGTTAGAAGAAGTGTAAGGATTTGAGCGAGTTTGACAAGGGCCAAATTGTGATGGTTAGATGACATGGTCAGAGCATCTCCAAGACTGCAGATCTTGTGGGGTGTTCCCGGTCTTCAGTGGTCAGAATCTATCAAAAGTGCTCCAAGGAAGGAACAGTGATGAACCGGCGACAGGGTCATGGGCGGCCAATGCTCATTGATGTACGTGGGGAGCGAAGGCTGGCACGTGTGGTCCGATCAAACAGAAACAGAGCTATTGTAGCTCAAATTTCTCAAGAAGTTAATGCTGGTTCTGATAGAAAGGTGTCAGAATACACAGTGAATCACAGTTTGTTGCATATGGGGCTGCATAGCCACAGATCAGTCAGGGTGCCCATCCTGACTCCTGTCCACTGCCGAAAGCGGACCATCAGTGAGCATCAGAACTGGACCACAGAGCAATGGAAGAAGGTGGCCTGGTCTGATGAATCACATTTTCTTTTACATTACATGGATGGCCAGGTGCTTGTGCGTTGCTTATCTGGTGAACAGATGGCACAAGAATGCACTAGCCTGTATAGGAAGAAGGCAAGCCGGCGGAGGCAGTATGATGCTTTAGGCAATGTTCTGCTGGGAAACTTCGAGTCCTGCCATCCATGTGGATGTTACTTTGACATGTACCACCTACCTAAGCATTGTTGCAGACCATGTACACCCTTTCATGGAAACATTATTCCCTATTGGCTGTGGCCTCTTTCAGCAGGATAATGTGCCCTGCCACAAAGCAAAAATAGTTCAGGAATGGTTTGAGGAGCACAACAACGAGTTTGAGGTGTTGACTTGGCCTCCAAATTCCTCAGATCTCAATCCAATCAAGCATCTGTGGGATGTGCTGAACAAAAAAGTCCGATCCATGGAGGCCACACCTCGCAACTTACAGGACTTAAAGGATCTGCTGCTAACATCTTGGTGTCAGATACCACAGCACACCTTCAGGGGTCTAGTGGAGTCCATGCCTCAACGGGTCAGAGCTGTTTTGGTAGTAAAAGGGGGACCAACACAATATTAGGAAGGTGGTCATAATGTTATGCCTGATATATATTAAGTAACATACATTGCCTTAATCAATCAAATCAATCAAGTGCTTTCTGTCATTTTGATAGATAATAAATTGTATTTACCTGCTTTAGAAACATTCCAGTAAACACAACAGTCAAACTAATCGGATTATTTGTAGATCATTTGAATTTATTAGTTTTAGTCTTTTTGTGTGCCTCCCATAATTCAAAACACAGTCGGCTCGTCAGGAGGTGGATAACCCCAAAAGGTGGATAAACTTAATTAAACTTTTCAAGTCTGACGAATGGCTCCTCATCTCCTGTGGACTCATAATTCTGTGGATGCGTTTTGTCATCCAAATATCGTCATCTTTCATACACTCTTTTTGCATGGTAGAAAAGTTTGCATATATAAACACAGGGAGTGTTTGGTGAAATTACATGCGTTACTAGTTTACCTACTTAAAAATGTGATTATCATTTAGGCCTACTCACCTTCTCATTTACTTACTGATTCTTCTTTGGAACACAGAATGAAATATTAGATAGTGTTCACCTGATCTCATGAGAAAACGTTACTGTTTTACAATATGGCGATTTTGTATGAATTCGTACAATTGAAATGGATTCGTTTTTGTTTTAGAAAAAAAGCTTGAAGCTCCACCCCTAAATCTAACTGTCAGCAGGGAGATCATACAAAAATGCATAAAAAAAAAAAAAAAATTCTAAATTAACTGATGCTTAAATGTTTCAACTGAGAGTGGATTGAACCATATAGACTTAAACAGTGCTGTTGGGTCAAAGTGTTGAGAAACCAACTAGTTTGTGTACTAAAATCAATATCTGTGAACTGAATCAGTTGAAATGAATTTTTATTTTATTGCAGCAGCTTTTCTGTGATGCCTAGAGTGTTTAAACCACCAGGTAACTCTGACCGAAGATCTTTTTAGCCACAGGGGTTTTTGTGCTGAGAGCAAAGGTGAGGTTGCATTGATACAACCCCCCTTGAACAGTTTAGATGTGAAAACACCACGTTTTATAACAGTGGTGCTTATTTTATCCTGCAATCATTTAGTTGCATTTTGGGCATTGACTTTACAGTATTTTATCAAGCTGCATAAAAGATATGTCTGCATTTACATTGTTTTGTCCATTTATAAGCAGAGTTTAGGTATTTCTTGTCATTTAAAAATGAGAAATAGCCTATATAGTATCAAACACACCTAAACATTTTCCCCACACCAATTCTTTTAAGAAAAATATTGTTTTTAGAAGTATCAGTTTATGATAACGATTGAATGCTTTTCGTGAGTTTTATATTGATTGGCTAAATGAGGTGGTGAGTCAGCGGCACTGAAGACAGAGCTGCCTGTGCTCTATAAATAGAAACGACTGACCTGGCGTCATGGGCTAATCTTGCTTTGAAAGGCTGAGCAGGGACATCTTCAGACGCCCGGTGGTACTGTACCTGCAGCCTTAGTTGTGAATTATATGCATAAAGGTGCTGTAAGCAACTTTTATTTGAAACATCAATACAACATGATCGATAAGGTGTTGTAACATATTACACCTCTCTTTGTAAAAGCCCCAGGTAGCAAAAAAGAGTCAGTTGAGCAGCCTGCACTGGGAAAAAAAATGGTGTGGGACTTACTTATAATATTGAAGAAATTGTTGGCACATTTCATAAATAATTACAAAAAAACTACAAATAACACATTAAATTAAACATGCAAATATAAAATAGACAAATAGAATGCCTGAAATTCAATTTTCTTGTAAAATGTACTCCAATAATCTTTATTTACAACTTTTTTTTCCTTTTTTTGCAATATGTCTGTGGCGAGGTGGACGAGCGAGAGACGTGGGAGGAGCGAGGGAGACCGGTGCGATTGTCTCGAGTCCTCTCATGACGGAGTTCGGAGGCATATAAGGACAAGCGACACCAGTGAAGGATGAGAGAGGACCAGGCCTGAATTGTGATTTGTTTATGTTTTATTATGTATGTGTGCATTTACAGCCGTCCGTGAGGGGCTGCCCGCGTTACTTTCATTTTGTTTATTTATTTAGTCTTTAAATGTTCGCCGGTTCCCACCTCCTTATTCCCTGAACAAAGAACTGTATTACATTGGTGCCGAAAACCTGGGAGGAAGGAGGGACATGCTGTCGGAGAGCCCTCGCCACTGAGGGATCTAGCGGTGCCCCTGGGCCAAGGTGGGATGAACTGCAGGAATCCTAGAAGGAGCGGAGGAGTCGCCGTGGCTAGCCAGAGGCCGGAACCTGCTGCCATCTGCTGGATCGGAAAGGAGCGGGGAGCACGGGTCTAACAGCCGACTGCCTTTGAAGGGACAAGTCATCGCCGACCGCCAGGGGGCGGAATAGTATCGAGCCATCCCACAGGGAACTACCAGCACCATCGCATGGAACCGCGAAGAAGAACTCGGTCAGCTGAGGACCGAGAGGCAGTGTGTCCGGGAACCCGACTAGAATTTTTTTTTTCTCTTCCTCTCGCCCTGTCGCTTTCTGTGTCTCCGTCTCCTGTTTCTCTCATCTCATCTGTCCATACCCCCAGACGCAGGAGACATGGAGATTGGGGGGGAGTAGGCACCTTCTTGGGTGTACCCCCCGGCCTGTGAGGGGCGATGGTGGTATGCCCCCGGCCTGTGAGGGGCGATGGTGGACTGCACACATTCAGACACAGGTGAAAAAAGCCAGGCAAAGACTGTACCACCTGCGCCAGCTGAGGAAATTCAGGGTTTCACCAGCTATCCTGAAAACTTTCTATTTAGGGGCGATAGAAAGTATATTAACTCAGTGCATCACAGCGTGGTATGGGAACATACCAGTCATGACTGCAAAGCCCTGCAAAGAGTCGTGCGCTTATCCGAGCGTATCTCAGGGTCAGCTCTCCCGTCTCTGCAGGATGTCTACACCAAACGCTGCAAAGGTAGAGCTACTAAGATCATCAAGGACTCTAATCACCCTGCAAACCCTCAGTTCATGCTGCTGCCATCTGGTAAGCGCTACCGAAGCCTGATGGCCAAAACTGAGAGACTCAGGAGGAGCTTCTTCCCCCAGGCCATCAGACTCCTGAACTAAGTCACTTAACATTACGTGACCATCGATATACTGACATTGCACTGCACTTTCTGTTCTCGTTGTTACTGTGTAATAAGCTGTTATAAACCTGTTTGCACATTATACTTCTTTGTACATTTCTGTTAACCACATATTTATAAGTCTACAGTTTACTTACTGCAGTTTATTTCACTTATTTTATTCCACTTCTTTATTTATTTATTTTCTTTTCTACTTGATTTATTTATATATATATATATATATATATATATATATATATATATATATATATATATATATATATATATATATATATATATATATATATATATATATATATATATATATAAAACAGGTCAGCTCCATGGACAGTGCAAATTCACAGTTAAAAACACAAGGAGGAAATTATAATAGAAATAGAATAAAAAGTAGTACTTTTTATTCTATTTCTATTATAATTTCCTCCTTGTGTTTTTAACTGTGAATTTGCACTGTCCATGGAGCGGACCTGTTTACATTTCACTGCCGGTTGTATATTCTGTATATAACTGTGTATGAGACAAATAAAACTCTTGAATCTTGAATCTTGAATCATTCGTGGCACATAAATTGCCTGGAAATGTTGGCAGTGTTTCAGGCTCTGAAGCACTTCCTGCCACATCTCAGGTCATGTGCTTGTGCACACAGACAGCACATCGGTGGTCTCGATGTGGGAGGTTTAAGGTCCCATTGCTTATACAAGTTGGCGCGCCTTATCCTCCTCTGGGCTCAGGGGAAATTGCTGTAAGTTAGGGCAATGTACATCCCAGGGAGACAGAATGTGGAAGCAGACATCCTGTCGAGGCAGGGGCCGAGGCCCGGGGAGTGGAGACTCCACACCGAGGTGGTGGAGCTCCTTTGGGAGAAGTTTGGCAGGGCTCATATGGACCTGTTTGCCACTCACGAGAACCATTCTTGTCTGTGGTTCTCCCTGTCACCCCCAGCTCCTCTCGGGCTGGACGCGATGGTACAGGAGTGGCCGAGGCTGCCCCTGTACACTTTCCTCCCGATTGCTCTGCTTCCAGGAGTTCTACAGAGAGTGCGCCAGGACGGAGCCCGTCTTCTGCTAGTAGCCCCGTTCTGGCCAGGCCAAGTATGGTTCTCGGACCTTGTGTCTCTCCTTGACGGCTCTCCCCTGGGGATTCTGCTCAGGAGGGACCTTGTGTCTTTGTACATCCTTGCATGGAGTTGTAGAAACTGTGGGCCTGGCCTCTGAGGGGGCCCAGCTCATAAGTTCTGGTCTCTCAACCGAGGTTGTTGAGACCATTCTATACTCCTACCCTCCACGAGGAAACTTTACGCCCTAAAGTGGAGACTCTTCACCTTGTGGTGTAGAGATCGCCTGTGGGATCCAGTTAACTGCCCTGTGAGTGCAGTGCTGGAGTTCCTGCAGGAGAGGTTCTCTGCTGGGTTAGCTCCCTCCACACCAAAGGTGTACGTGGCGGCCATAGCAGCTTACCACAATCCTTTGAATGGTGTTTCTCTGGGGCGACACCCACTAGTAACTCGTTTCCTCCGTGGAACCCTGAGGCTAAGGCCTGTGACACGCACCAGGGTGCCGGCCTGGGACCTATCCATCATCCTGCAGGGCCTTTCCGAGGCTCCCTTCGAGCCGCTCGAGGAAGTTTCCGAGAAGTTTCTCACTTTAAAAACTATACTCCTGCTTGCTATTTCTTCCTTGAAGAGAATAGGAGATTTACAAGCCCTCTCTGTTGCACCCTCGTGCTTGGAATTTGCCCCGGGTATGGCCAAGGCCTTCCTCGCTCCGAGGCCCGGGTATATTCCTAAGGTTCTCACTAATCCTGTGAGACCTATTGTCCTCCAGGCCTTCTGTCCTCCTCCTTTCTCGACGTCAGACCAGGAAAAATCTAATCTGCTTTGCCTGGTTCGTGCTTTAGACACATATGTCCACAGAGCTGCCCTGTGGAGGAGAACTGACCAGCCGTTTGTCTGTTTCGGGCCACCCTCGAAGGGGGGCCCAGTTTCAAAGCAAAGAATGAGCAAGTGGGTGGTCGAGGCCATCTCACTCACTTATGTGGCGGCCGGACAGCCTTCTCCTTTGGCTGTTCGGTCTCACTCCACTAGGAGTATGGCCGTCTCTCTGAACGAGACGCTGCGTCACCCTGCCATACTCCTCGCATTCCCGCAAGCGCCTTGTTTCAGGCCAGAAGCTAACGGTGTGTGTTTGCTGGTGTGCTTTATAATTTCTGGGTCTATGACGTCACCCGCCTATGACGTTCCGTCTCTCTGTTGGACTGATGACATACGTGCTTCACGACGCAATCACGTAGAGGCGTTCCCAAAGCGGAGACGCAGCATCTTGTTCCCTATACAGGGAACGTCTCGGAACGTTCCCTGAAGGAGGGAACGGAGACGCCACGCCAGAGTACCGACGAAGAGGAATCTCGCTCGCGAGAGCCAATCTACTTCGAGTGTAACTAAAACGAGCCAATGCACATTGGCATGCAATGATTGCACCAGGTGCTCATGCCACGCTGTGCGGGTATAAATGAGACACAGGTGATTGCATCAAATTAGCCTTTTGCTGAGGAGCCGAGTAGGTAGGCAGGCGCCCCAGCAGGGTACAGAGGACATGGCGACGGGACGTGGCATCTCCGTTCCCTCCTTCAGGGAACGAGGGTTATATACGTAACCGAGACGTTCCCATTCAGTCGGTCACTCTCGACGCCACGTCGGAGTACCGGCGAATAGAATCCCCTACCAAAGTGCCATGGCCTCTGCCCCCTTCCAGTGCCCAGTGTGAGCCGCCTGAGCTCTCTTACCTGATGAGACGGGGCTCACACCAGGAAGTCCATCACTGCTGTTCCGCATGACCCTGTTCAGTGATTATTGGATGACACTGGGAAAGCGTGCCCTAGAAAAGGGGCCGCTGCGGAGCCCACATCGTACCCCGGAGGAGTTATGTGGAGTACAAAGCTGAGCCGTAGCCCGCAAGGGAGGAGGGGGCTCAGTCCCGGTGACGGGAAGGCTCTCCCAAGGGAAAGACACGGGCTTCCCGTAGGAGCGACCGTGGAAGAAAATATGGGATCCCCGTAGGGTCACTCATATAACCCCAGCCACATTATTCAGCGGCAAGGGGCCTGATGCCCGACATTCCACGACGTCCGGCACCGAGGGTGATGGAGGACTCACAGAGTTTGCTTCTGGAGAAAAAGAGCGCCGGAGCGCAGCAAGCCGACAAGAGCCGGGGCCTCTCAGTGCTTCTACCCGTTTGAGGTGAGAACACAGGAGGAGACCGGCTCTACACGTAGGCTATAAAATCTAGCGAACGTGTTGGGTGTCGCCCAGCCCGCAGCTCTACAGATGTCTGACAGCGAGGCGCCACGTGCCAGCGCCCAGGAGGATGCAACACTTCTAGTAGTGTGCTCGCACCCTGAGCGGACAGGGCACACCTTGTGCTTGGTAAGCCAAGGTGATGGCATCCACTATCCAGTGGGCCATCCTCTGCTTGGAGACAGCCTTCCCCTTCTGCTGGCCTCCGTGACAGACAAAGAGCTGATCTGAGGTTCCGAAGCTTTGAGTTCTAGCCACGTAGATCCGCAGAGCGCGGACGGGACAGAGCAAAGCTAGGGCTGGGTCTGCCTCCTCCGGGGCAGCGCTTGCAGGTTCACCACCTGGTCCCTGAAGGGAGTGGTAGGAACCTTGGGCACATAGCCAGGCCGGGCCTTAGTACCACGTGGGTATTACCCGGCCCGAACTCTAGGTACGATTCGTCGACCGAAAATGCCTGCAGGTCCCCTACCCTCTTGATGGAGGCCAATGCAGCCAACAGCAAAGTCTTCATAGACAGAATCTTTAGCTCTGCTGACTGCAAAGGCTCGAATGGGGCATTCTGGAGTGCTCGGAGCACCAGAGCAAGATCCCAAGAGGGTATGGAGGGGGGTCGAGGAGGATTTAACCGTCTCGCCCCCCTAAGGAACCTGACGACCAGGTCGTGCTTCCCAACCGACTTATCTTCTATGTGGTCGTGATAGGCGGATATAGCAGCAACATAGACCTTGAGGGTGGAGGGTGACAGCCTACGCTCCAACCCTTGTTGCAGGAAGGAAAGCACAGACGCGATCGAACATCTTCGGGGGTCCTCTCGGCGAGAAGAACACCACTCGACGAACAGGTTCCACTTCGAGGCGTAAGCCTGTCTTGTAGACGGTGCACGTGCCGAAGTGATTTTGTTAACTACCTCTTGGGGTAAGTCACCTAGAACCTCCACGTCCCGTCCCGGGGCCAGACATGAAGCTTCCACAGGTCTGGACGCGGGTGCCACAGGGTGCCCTGTCTCTGAGTCAGAAGGTCCTTCCTCAGAGGAATCGGCCAAGGAGGGGCTGTCGCGAGGAGCATAAGTTCTGGGAATGCCAATGCTGAAGCGGTCTCATATGAAGAAGGCCGAGCGGCGTTACTGCCGCCGCGGCTGCCATATGCCCCAGGAGCCTCTGAAACCGTTTCAGTGGAACCGCCATCCTGCCCTGAAACGTGTTCAGGCAGTTCAGCATCGACTGGACATGCTCCTCTGTGAGGCGCGCTGCCTGCTCGACCGAATCCAACTCCATACCGAGAAAAGAGATCCTCTGCCCGGGGGCGAGTTTGCTCCTTTCCCAGTTGACCCGAAGACCCAACTGGCTGAGGTGTCTGAGCACCAGGTCCCTGTGTTCGCACAACTGATCCCAGGACTGTGCTAGAAAGAGCCAGTCGCCGAGATAGTTGAGGATGCGAACGCCCCGTTCTCTCATGGGCACGAGGGCCCCCTCCGTGACTTTCGTAAAGACATGGGGGGACAGGGCCAGCCCGAAGGGCAGGACTTTGTACTGATATGCTCAACCCTCGAACGCAAAGTGCAGAAATGGCCTGTGTCGAGGAAGGATTGAGAAAAAAAGGCACCGGGGTGGGGCGCTGAGAACCAGCACGGGCCACCCCGAGAAACCAATCATCCAGCCTTGAGGGTTCGGGACACGGTGGAGGGTTCCACACGAGCCCGACTCTCTTGGCGGCCCGGGCAAGCATAGCCATCATCTCCGGATCAGTATCGGGCACAGCGGGTCTACCCGGAGGAGCCCCCTGCGCCGACACATCCTCTCCAGAGAGTTCTGAGCCTCCCTCCGATGCAGCGATGGACATCTGGTCCTCAAGGGGAGCCCCAAAGGATACGGATGGTGCACATCTCGTGGACGGCCCACCGCGTTCCAATGGCAGCTCTACTGGCTGCGGAGTGCGAGAGGGATGAGGGTTCCCGGGGTTGGTTCCCTGGGGAAACGCGCGCTCACCGTAACCCTCAAATCAGCCGGGCTACTGCCTGAAGTAACTCTCTGAGGAGAGTTAGATCGCGGCAGAGGCACAGAGGCTCCGCCCCTTGCGAGGCGGAGCCGCGATCGCAACTCCGAGATGGTCATGTTCCGCGCAGTGAGAACATGATTCATCCACCAGCGCTGCCTCAGCGTGCTGAACGCCCAAACACGAGATACAGCGCTGATGACCATCCTCGGTGACAGGAAACCACCGCATCCAGAAACACACAGATAGAATGTCATCTTGAAAAGATGCAAGCTCTATCTGTGTAAGCTCTTTCAGAAGGGCGCTCTCCTTGGTGCTGAAGCACGCGGGGAGGGGTCGCGGCGACACCGTCAGGGATAGTGCAGCCTGACGTGCGCGCTCTCACACGTAAGGCGCTCTCTTACCAGCCGTGGGAGCGGCTTTTTAGCTCTCCACCTAACGCACCGAACCGGCTGTGAGAACAGCCTTTGTGATCGTTCTATTCAAACAACAAAGAGAGATGATCGGAAAACCACACGACCCGCTGCTGTGCCGTCACACCAACACCGAATGAAGAGATCGCTTCCGAAAGGCGGCTTCCGTCTTCAGTCAGGTCTGCGAAGTAAGGAGTGATATCTGTAGTAACCATCTACCACTCGGCTCCGAAGCAAAATACTAATTTGATGCAATCACCTGTGTCTCATTTATACCCGCACAGCGTGGCATGAGCACCTGGTGCAATCATTGCATGCCAATGTGCATTGGCTCGTTTTAGTTACACTCGAAGTAGATTGGCTCTCGCGAGCGAGATTCCTATTCGTCGGTACTCCGACGTGGCGTCGAGAGTGACCGACTGAATGGGAACTAAGGTTACAGTCGTAACCGAGACGTTTCTAGTAATCTTGAAGAACTTTGCCGCATCCCAATTTGCCTAAACATGTACTGTTTTTGTGAAGAAAAAGTGCATACTTTTGAGTGTGTATCAGAATAGTTTTGGGACATACTGTAATTGTGTTTTTCAAAGTTTGCTGCTTCAGTTGTTGTGGTGTTGGTTCACATTTCTAGAGTATTGTGCAGCCTGGTCAGATGCTTTTTACTGCAAAAAAAGCTTAATTGACCAATAGAAAAGAGATCATTACATTGAATTTTGGATCCATGGCCAGGAAGATCAGAAAAGTTGAACTGTGTTTAAGTTCCTGATGGAGTAAACTCTTTGCCCTGCATTTGTATCACAGAAAAAAGCCAATTAGCACCGTTAAATCAGGCTTGAGAAATGAAGTGGTCCTTCGGGGGAATTTCAGGTGTCTTCTGCCTGATGAAGTTGCTACGTAAAGGCATCTGTACAGAGCACCTGCGCTGTGGACCATTCCGAAACACACTGTGCTGAGTGGAGCGTCTTTATCACAGCCGTTAATGTGTGTAATGGTGTGTAACTCCTGCTGTGGGGTAATGTGCCTGTGGGGGCAAGAAGTACAGTCTGACTGTAATAGCTCTGAGGATTACAGATCCAGATACTGTAAATTATCCTCAGCTCAAGTCAAGCAGTAAATGTAAGAAATGCTGCGTATGAAAATGCAATATTTGCTCATACAATGATGTATAGTTTGTTTATACCAAGGGCAGTGTGCTTACCTTGTTTTCCAAAGGTAGCACAATTTTGATAATCTCTGTAACTGTAAATAAGTGTGTATAAACTTATTATTGCTGCAAAATGTCATTACAAGAACAGTAGCCAGATAATAATTTCTTATGCACACACACACAAAAAGTACACTGTATGGAAACCATTTCCATCAAAAAAAAAAAGGTAATTGCCAATCTCACAAATTAACTTTATTGCCCTCAATTACGACTTTAATTCTCCCAATTTTGACTTTATATTTCACAACGTGCCTTTCTCATTTCTTTATATCACTGTCACACAATGTGACTTTAATTCTTATTATGCATATTATGCCACTATTACTTTTTTATTTCTTATTCTGAGGTGGAAACAGCCTTCCATGACTCGCTCTTTGTTAATTTTTTTTTTTTTTTTTTTTTTTTTTACACTTTTACAAATACAGGTTCCTAAAGACCATAAAAAGACAATTAGTAGGTTAGACAATTAAAGAACCTTTCAGTAAACAGTTCTTATGTCACGTCCTGCCTGTGTTTTACTTTAGTTTTCATAGACCTTTAGTTTGCTTCTTTTAGTTACATGTTTCATGTGTTCCTTTGTTCCCACCAGTCCTCAGTTTCCATGAATATTAATTTAATTAGCACACCTAACACATCCCCCTGTGTATTTAAACCTTTCAGTTTCCTCAGTTCGTTGTCTGGTATTGTTTGTGTTATGCATGCTGTTTGTTTGTGTTATATCACAGTGGATTGTCTGAGTTTTGCTTTAGTTAATAAACAATATTTATTTTGATTTACTTAATCTTTTATGTTTGGACTAAAATGTTACAGAATGAAAATGGATATAGTATCCATATATGTTTTCCCGACAGGGAATTTTCACAAGCCCAACTGGGCTGGGATTTAATTTTTTCAAAATGGGAGGAATCTGGAGGATTATGTGGAGGAGTTTGTTGGCGTCAGTCACCTCACCACCTGTGATGACATCCTGCTCATGAAGGAGTTCAGGAGTGGACTGGACGATGAGATTCACATAAAATCAGTCATCTCTCCATAACCAGATCCAGCATCCACGGCCACAGCAGATAAGGAGCCAGAGCCCACAGCAGACCGAGAGACCCAGCTGATGCCCGCCACAGACTTCATGCCTGAGCCGATGCCCAAAACTGAGAAAGAGCCAGAAGCCATGTCCGTCCTGGAGGAAAAGCCTGAGATCCCGGCTGACCAGGTGTATGAGCCGGCCAATACATCCATGCCAGTGGGTATATTAGTGGAGCTGGAAAAAGAGTGGCTAATAGACTTGGAGATTGCGGTAGCACTTTCCACCTTGATCCCCACACACGGACCTCTTCTGCCTCTTGAAGTCCCATCCAACACAGAGTGTTCTTCTAGTCACCAGCTCTGCCATGGCATGGGGATCCACCTCTTCTCTCCGAGCCCTCAGCCTCACCTAGGCTCCTTGCCTCCTCAGCTCCACTGGGACCATCATCCTTCCAGCTCTACCGGGCTCACTCATCCCACCGGCTTCAGGCTGCACATCAGCCTTCCAACCTTACTACTCTGCCTCTGTCCTCACTCACACCGGTGTCACCTCAGTCCTCCGGCACCCTGACTCCACCTCTACCGCTTATCACCACATCTCCGCCTTGGTCTCCTAGTCCATGTGTCGTCGGGTCTCTCTGTCTATCGGATTCCGCCTAGGTCTCCACATCTCCCGGCATCACCTCTGTCAGTTAGGCTCAAGATTCCACCATGGCTCCGCCCTCCATCACATCTGCAGTGGGTCACTTTCCTCCTGGCTGTCGTGTTAATCAGCATGTCGTGTATGTATTGGCTAGTCCCATTCTTACTCTGCAGCAGCAGCAGCAATAAAAGCAGCAGCAGCAGTGTAGCAGATCTATTCCGCCAAGACCAAACATATCAACATTTTCATATACATTACCATGAGAGTTGACATGAAATAAATATTTTTGTATAAAATAAAAAGTTAATTTCAAATTTAAATTACAAATCTGCATTTGGGTTTGCTCCCTAAATTAAAATGTAGGGGTTGACCTGGACCTTAAAAAGGCCTAGTTTCAAAATGCTGCACATCTCTGAGAGTGATGGTGTTCTGGTAGATGAAATAAAGGCCTGGAAAGAACTCCACCCACTGTGTCTGTCACTGCTCCATATGGGTTATCTTACAGGTGCACTGCTGCTTCCATTCATATTGAAAGTAATCCATCAGACAGGAGAGAGCTGTTTAATTCAGTCTTTTTGACTCTGTTTCTCTGTCTCTTCCCCCCACCACTCCCCACTCACTCACTCACTCTCACTCTCTCTCTCTCTCAGCAAAAGAGTGAGAAAGGATGCAACAGCAGACATTTATTCTCAGACACTCACAGATACATTTCTATCTGCAGTTGCAGTCAAGGTCAAAAACAATGTATTATGTCAATAATTGTCCTCTCTCAGAACAAAAGGTGCATGAGTCGACAAATCCTGTACTTCAAAGAGCACATTTATCCCTTTCTATTAATCGTACCATAAAAAGTACATGGGGACCTTTCATGATATAATTTTGTACCTTTTAGGTTTAATTAGGTACATAACTGCAGTCATCTATGAGTTTATAAGTGCCTAAAGGTAAAAACAGTACATGAGTAAATTAATAATACAAACATATATAAGAAATGCTTCATAAGAAAATATCTAAATACATCTCTCAATAAATAAATAACACATTAATTGAATAATACATAATGTTTTACAACACACTATGCAAATAAATGATCATCACACATTATACAGATTTATATATTTGATTTTACTGTATACAAATGTAGAATAAAAATTTAACTTCACATTCTATCCATATAAACTCAAAATAAAGTATTGGTGATATGAAGTACGCATGAACACAATTCTATACTTATTTTCTTTGTGAAATTACATTACAATTTTACAAAACATTTAAACTGTAAATTTATGAATAAAGTATCAATACATATTTGCAACCTTGTAGTTTAAATGCCTTTTGCAGTTTGAATTCTTAGTTTAAAGAGAGATTTGAAGTTTAAGGGGTCGTAGGCCTTGCTTTGTGGTTGCAAGGTTGTTCAAATATTACCATAGTTATCCAACTCATTTACTATAAGGAAATTAAAAGAACTTTTGCATTTGAGTGGCAGTTACAAAAGAAAAGCATGCTCAAAAGTAGAGTTGAGAGGTCTTTTTCTGATCCTCCTTTTCTGGCCAATCTAATGAATAATGAATCCACTGATGAAAAAACTATTGATTTTAATAGGGCATGATATTAAAGATAAAACAATCTTTTGATTCAAGTAAAACCTGATATGGCTTTCCTTTAGAAAATATTTTTATAAGGAGATTGTGAATGATACATTAATATAAATTGCTGGGTGAATTAGACGTCGATTGTGATGCAACAAGGTCTAAAAAAAACAAAAAGTTGAAGAAAGAACCATATTATACAAGGCATTGTACTAATTTTGGTTCCCCATCAGTTGTTTGACTTTACATCAAATGACGCATTGGCTAGTTGCACATGCTAGTTGGCTAGTGCCGCCATGATGGATAGTCTGCCCTTGCAGTATGACGTCTGCTTTGTACAGCTAAACAGATAGTTAACAGCAATGAAGAAGAGAAACTCCAGAAGTCTTGAGGATAGATGTTTTATCTTAGGTTCTCTTTTTCTTCCTTAAGTTTTTCTCCATTTAAGTCTGTAAGACTGAAAGAATAAACATTACAAAAGTGTAACATCTGTTGTGTCTTTTACACAATAAAATATAAAACCCACTAACTCAGTAAGGTTACACAGTATTCTCTATATCAACACTTACAAACTACAAATGTTCTTAATGTATAGATATTAAACAAAGAGCCGCAGTATCACCAAACTCACTGCTACACACTATTCATATGAAATCAACAGACGTAAACAAACTGACTAATTAACCTGAGACATAACACTGAGGCTCCTTGCTGGCCAGATAAAACAGTGCATCAGCAAAACAAAAGGCTTCAGCCGAGAGCATACTTGAGAAAACTGATACAGTCACAAACGTAATAAGATACATTACTGAAAGTAAACAAATAGAAGGACACGGAGAACAGGTGAAGGTAAAATGACAGAGTTTATTGAGATACCAGATGGTGAGCGGGTCATGTGAGTGAGCAGAGAGAGGATATGCAGTTTTCAGGTGATAACTGGATAATACTGTACTTCTGTTTGCAGATGGAGCAGGGAATGCTGGAGACAGGAGACAGGAGACTGAGGATGAGGATGAGGATGAGGATGAGGATGAGGATGAGGATGAGGATGAGGATGAGGATGAGGATGAGGATGAGGATGAGGATGAGGATGAGGATGAGGATGAGACACACGGAAGGCTTGGAGACAAGTAAGTAGCACGGTAGAGTCCTTGAGGTAAGCAAATATAAGCTATATGCAAACAAGACCGGACAGTGAATGAGCGAAAGCATGGGGCTTATGTGCTGGTGGTGATTGCAGGAGATGATGACGTGCAGGTGTGTGTAATCAGTATTCAGGTGATGGGGTGCACTGTGATTGGGAGAGGGTGGAGCCTGGCGTGCCTGTAACACACACAGTAAATTACAATGCTGACGTGTAATTACTTACAGACAAAGATCTGACCAAGCTCTGTAATGAAGCAAGACTCATGAATGATTTCCGCTCTGTTGCTCGAACAGGTCCATCACTGAAACAGGTCCGACTAGGAACTATGACTTCATGCCGCAGGTTGGAACACTCCTCACCTGGTATATTATTATACCACTATTAACATCTTAATTACTCAAAGATTAATCAACCAAACTATTAGAGCTAACAAATATACAATCACCAGTTAGCATTTATGAACACTATTATTACTTATCAGAATGTCCATCACTTTATGAGTCCTTAGACATAAGAAAAACAAGCTCTGAGATGGGTCTGACGTAGTTTTTTGTTGTTCCTTGCCTCACAACTTTAACTTCAAACTTGCGGACTTTGTTGTCTTTGCTAGGTAATGTCTTTACCACAAATCCAATTGGCCAGTTGTTCCGTTTAGCCTGACTGAACTACATCATCCACTTGTATGGTTGGCTTGTCATCAGTCCACTTGTGACGTTTCTGGAGAGTCACCAGATACTTCTGTCTCCATTGTTTCCAGAAGCTCTCTGCCAGACACTGCACTTGTTTCCACTGTTTTTGTGAAGATCCTTATGATCAAAGTCACCTGGAGGTGCTGTCACTGGAGTCATCTTTTGAGTGAGAATCATTGCAGCTGTCAATATAGAAGGATTATCAAGGTCAGTTGACATTTGAATCAATGGTCTGACATTTAGAATGGCCATAACTGCTGCCATCAGTGTCGTCAACACTTAATGTGTGAGGCGGTTGGAGTCAGACCGCAGCAACATCCCTTCCAGAATCTGACGTGATACTCCTATCAGTCTTTCCCAACAACCTCCCATATGGGATGAGTGGGGGGTGTTGAAAGTCCACGTGCATCCCTGCTTGTCCAGGTAACTTGTCAGTTCTGGATCACTGGTGTTGAATTTTAACTCTTTGCACGCTCCAATAAAGTTTGTGCCTCTGTCAGAGCGAAGCTGTTTGGATGACCCATGGATTGCAAAGAATCGTCATAAAGCATTTATAAAGTTTGAAGTGGACATGGATTCTAACACTTCGATGTGTGTTGCTCTCATGCTCATGCATGTGAATAACACTGCCTATCGCTTACTCTCAGCACTACCTCCACGAGTGCGGCTAGTGACAATGCTCCATGGTCTGAAGACGTCCAATCCGACATGGGTTAAAGGGGGTTCTGAGGTGATTCTGTCAGCTGGTAGAGGTGCCTCTGTTTTTTGCAGGTCACACAGTTATAGAGGACACTAGACATCAGCCGTTTGCTTCCTGCTATTCACACTCCTGCTGGTGCCTACAGTAAAATGACGACCTTGAGGGAAAAGGCCCTCATGGTAATGTCTCACTATGAGAGTTGCTATGTGATGACTTTTTGACAGTATGACAGGATGTCTCTCATCTCTTAGTAAGTCAGCGTTGGTAAGACGTCCTCCAATCCTCGTCGATGAAAGGATTTAACTTTCTCAGTGGACTCTTTTTTGAGAGCTGAATCTTCCAAACATTTTAACTCTTCTCCATAGAATTCTTGCTGGACACAACAAATGTTTTAGCTTGCCAATGTGCATCAACAGCATCCCCTTTGTGAGTCTTGGAGAATGTTCTTGTTACTTGAATAAGTTTTGTGATGGCTTGCAGTAGTCTCTTCCAGCTAGAAAATCGTTCAAAGTGTGCTGAGCTGAATTGACCCTCTGTAGCCTTGGTGTAGTTGACAGCAACTTGGGTCCGAATTTCAACATCAAGTTCTGGGTCAACAAGGTCAAAGCTGTTGCTCTGTGGAGGCTCACTGCTGCTTTTCAAGAAACCAGGGTCTGAGAACCAGTTAGAGGACCTGAGGATGTCTACAGTCGTGGGTCTGGTGGCATGATCCACCGGATTCTACTCGGTGGCAAAACATACTGCCACTGTTGTGGATGACTTGATTTCCTGATGTGATTGACTCGGTTGGCAACATACACATGAAATCTTCTGGAGGTGTTATGGATGTACCCGAGAACAATCCTGCTATCAGTGAAAAATCTCACAGCATGCATCTCAATGTCCATCTCACTGCAGATTGCGTCCACCATCTCAGCTGCCAGGACTGCGGCACAGCTCCAGACGTGGAACCGTATGGGCTGGATGTGGCACCAATTTCGCTTTGCCCATAATGAATCCTACGTGGCACTGGTTTTCATCATTGGCGAAAAGCAGGTAGGCTACGGCAGCGATAGTTCTCGACGTTGAGATGAGGCAAGAGGGATAGGCACATACCTTATTTTGATGTGTAGCTTCTCTAGTTCCAGGAGAGACTCTTTCCACAACTTCCATGACACTTGCTTGTCTGATGGGAGAGGATCATCCCAATCATATTCTTTGGACGACAGTTCTCTGACGAGAGCTTTTCATTGAACTGTGATGGGAGCCACAAAGCCCAGTGGTTCATAGAGGCTCTGAACTGTAAGATGCCTCTTTTTGTGAACGGTTTCTCTTTGTGGGATACTTGGAAACCGAAACTGTCACTCTCCAGATTCCATATCAGTCCAAGACTCCGCTGAAGTGGGAGAGGATCTGCACCAAAGTTGAGGTCTTTTAAATCTTTCCCAAGGTCCTCGGGGGCAAATGCCGTCATGGCCTTCGATGCTGCTAACATTTTTTGAGTCCTCTTTAGAAGATCGTTAGCTTCCTCTTCTGTTGGAACCGACGTCAATCCGTCGTCCATGTAGAAGTTACTCATGATGAACTCCTTGCTGTCTGTGCTGTATTCATCCTGATGTTCTTGTGCAGCTCTTCTTAGACCATAAATGGCAACTGATGGTGAGGGGCTGTTGCCAAATATGTGCACATTCATTCTGTATTCTGTGATGTTATTGTTGAGCTGTTATCGTTATACCAAAGGAAACGCAAATAATCACGATGATCTTCTCGAAACGCGTAGAACATCTGCTGAATATCAGCGGTGACTGCGATGTTGTTTCCTGAAGCGGATTAAGACTTTGTTTAAGTCTGGCCCACTGAGCAGCACGTCATTCAGTGACACATCGTCATGTTTGGCGCTTGAATAAAAAAACACTCTAATTTGATTTGGTTTTTGAGGATGATAGACCCTGAATAGAGGTAAGTACCACCTTTCTTGATGTTCCTCATGTTCTGATGCTAGTTCTGCTTGGTCATTCTCAAATACCTTTTTCATGAACTCCAGGAAGTTCTTTCATGTCTGTGCATCTGTCTAGTGTACGTCGGAGAGATAAAAGTCGTTGCAGAGCCATCTCTCTGTTGTTTGGAAGATGGCGGCGGGGTTTGCAGAACGGCAGTGGTGCTACCCAGCTGTTTGCTTGATCCATATAAATTTCTTTGTCCATGATGTCCAGGAATGTTTGATCATCAGGGTGGCTATCGAAGACTGTGGCTCCAAGTTTTTCTGTCTCCTCACGTTGGAATGCGCAGTCCACAATTCTTGATTGGTGAGTGTTTTTTCACTTAAATGTCTCTTTCACCTGAATTTTGTTAGGAGAGGGACTTAACATGGACGTCAATCACTTTGTACACTTTGACACTGGGTGATTTGTGAGCCCGGTCCAAACAAATGTCTCCAACGATAACCCACCTGAGATCAAAATGTTGGGCGTAGGGGTCCCTACATGGTCCCTACAAGACATGGTCTCCGTTATACTGCTGCCTCACTCACAAAATGTCTCTTCCTAGCAGGATGAAGATCTGAGCATTTTCATTAAGTGGTGGTAACTTATCTGCTACAGGTCTCAGATGGGGGAAATAGGAGGCTATTTTGGGTGTGGGGATTTTGGCTCAGTCGTCTGAAATCATTTCACACTCAATGAGGGTTGGAAGCTTGATCTTGATTTTTCCATCATAGGATTCCACCACAAAGTTTGTTGCTCTCATCCCTGAGGGTTCCATAACACCAGAGAAAGTCTTTAATGTGTAGGGAGATGCTTTTTCAAAGAGGCCAAAGTGGTTGAATAAGCAAGTGAACGATTGCTCTGGTCGTCTAACACTACATATGTCTGAATTACCCTTTTTGGATGATCTTCAGGGTAGACTTTAACTAAACATATTTTGCAGCAGGATTTGGCGTTGGTGTTTCCCCCACAAACCTCTGTCCATTTTGATGTTACTGCAGGGAGAGTTCCAGGAGGAGTCTCGTGGGTCTCCTCCTCCTCACCTTGATCTGCTGGAACTTCTGACACCCAAGGTGCTGGGTCACTAACAAACATTAGATCGTCATGAGTATTGTTTCACGCAGAAAGAGAAGGCAGTTTTTGAGTCATTTAGTCCCCTAGCAATCAGAACAAAATCAGGAGATGTATATTACACACTTGACTGTTTTGTATAGATAAAGAGATCCCTCTGGATCACTGCTGAGCCTGAACCGCAGAATCAAAAGCAGAAAGATTGAAAGATAATCTCCATGTATCTCATTGAATTACCACACAGAGGTACACAATACTGGATGTTTGCTTTAGTCTCTGATAGATCACCATCTTCTCTTTAATTAATTAATTAAAAAAAAAAACATTCATTAGATTTTGCCAAGTTTCATATTTAAGTTATTTCTTGTACCAAATGCAAGCGTCGCTAAGACTGGAAGAGTATGAGCAGAAATAACCATGCCCACACTTGCCATGCCATCTTGTGCACCTAGCCTTATTGGGGTCTAACTTGGGAGCCCAATCACCTTAGTGTAAGAAAATGGGCCAATGGACATTCGTCTAGGGGTCTATAAGCTTTCCATCAACTCACTCATTCAGTTTTTTGCTTCGAAGCTGTGTGGTTGTAACTCACAGAGCTCTGCCATTCGCCTCTAGGGGCGACCTAGTGCATCATTCGCAATACGATGGCCTTCCTGCAAGTCCACCAGGCCAAATGACTCATAATGCACGAGGGAACCCAGCAGTTCTCTGCAATCCAGAAGCAACAAAGTACATTCTGCCCCGGCATGACACCGCTGCCACCAGTCTGCTCATTGCCAAGGGCATCCCCCTGTGGCTTTACACCAAAAAGAAGTGGTCCAGCATGTCCAGAAACACTTCAGCCGTGACGTCAATCCTCTAAACAGTCAGCAAAGCGGCCTTGAGACAAGTGACCCGGAGATGGAGGGGATCCGCTCTTTCCCAGGAGGAGCTGAACGCACCACTCCTTAATCCAAAAAAGTGTTTTTTTGATTAAAATGATATTTTGTGGTCCCCCTACTTGACATCAAAGTTTAATGTTAGTGTGGCCAGCGCGTTGTTCTGAAACGCACCTTTTTGCTGAGTCGTTGCATGTGCCGCGCTTGCCATGTTTTTTATTTTCAGAAATGCAAGCTGCCTCACTTTGTTTGTTTGTGTGTGTGTGTGTGTGTGTGTGTGTGTGTGTATGTGTGAGTTAGCTCGCCCCTCCCTCATGCAGTATAATTGGTTGACACCACGTGATTGACAGGAACAGAATCTGAGGCAGAATCTGAGTCGAAACAGGCGGGGCTGATCAGACAGGCAGGGTTTACGTTCTCTTTTGGCTCATGCACAGTCTTCACGCACAGACGAGCACATCAATCTATTGCTTAATGCCATTGCGGAGAAAGACTTTCCGGTGAAATCACAAAACAAAATACACACAAACCCATGTCCATGCTCTTAATATACAATCATTAATGAACAGCTTTGATTTTAATGAAGAAGAAAAAACAAACTATATGAGAGCGGATTAGAACCCGGAACCTGTGACACAGTTTACAAAAATTCAGACCATTAAAGAATTTGAGTGTTATCAGCAGATCTATGTATTTATTCACTAATGCAAAGAATCTCGGTACTAATAATATATTTGACACAAATTAATGCAAATATTGTTTGCAAATAGTCCAAAAGGGTTATTTCCCAACTAGAATTAGACCTAGAATTTCATTCACTGTTCTGTTTCTTTATGCTTTATAAAAATAAATAAAAAACTGGTCTCCCATATTTCATTATTACATAATGATTTAATTTCTATATTTTCAAAAATAGATTCGGCTCTTCAGATATGCAAGCAGCTTCCGATGTTCACCTAATAGCATAAAACCGTTCATGTTCAGAAAGAAATGTTCAAATTCAGAGGAACAGTTCATGTTCAGAAGAAACATTCATGTTAAAGAACTGTTAATAATAAAGATTGAGAAGATTGGATCAGTTGTGTTCCTTTTTTTTTTGGAATACTTGAAACACTTTTTTTGTGGAATACTTGATGCAGCTCAGCCTGACATAGACTGTACCTCCAGGTAAGTTGAGTTTGAGACCCCTGCAGTAGACTGTAGGTCTTTGGAAAAGTACAACCTGACCATCAGGTTCCTAGGAGGCCCCAGGAGACTAAATCCTCCTTTGCCATGCCTCATCCTCTCTTGGGACCTCTCTGGTTCAATAACTTTCTGTAAGTTTACTGCAACAAAGGAACCGCAAACTTCACATACTTTTGAAAATGCAGTGTTTAGTTGATCCTGGTAAGTGCTCATTGTCACAGCTGTAAACACGGTGGCTTTCTTCTTCCACAAGGGTGTTTGGCACATCTCCCTGACATTCTGTAGAATTCAACTAATCAGATGACAACTTTGAAAATCCTTAGGTGTTTCCAGTTAAGTGTGCCATATTCATCAGACATGGGCGTGATGTTTGAGGCTGAGACTAGTGAAACGTGCCTGCATTTTGAACCGACTGACTCTCACAATCAATCCATATTTGCAAATATACTATGTTAACAGTTGTAGGACTCCCTATTGCCTCTCTTACCTATATTTGACCTGACGTAGCTGCTCTCCCTGATGTAGATGCACTCCCTGCCGTAGATGCTCTCCCTGACGTAGATGCACTCCCTGACGTAGATGCTCTCCCTGACATAGATGCACTCCCTTACGTAGATGCACTCCCTGCCGTAGATGCTCTTCCTGACGTAGATGCACTTCCTGTAGACGCACTCCCTGATGTACATGCACTCCCTGACGTAGATGCTCTCCCTGATGTAGATGCACTCACTCTGGACTCCTTTCTACATTAAATACATACATTAAATACACTTTTGTATAAACATTGTGTAAACATAAACTGTATAATTAAGTATCTATTATAAAATCTAATCACTTGTAGAAAGATAGGCAATACTCTTTAGCAATTAAAACATGATAACATGTATTATAATAGATTATAAACAACTTTGTTTTATTTTTGTTAACTTAGTAAATTTGGGCAACCTAAGACTGACAGCGCTGTTTTTCCTTCAAATTTAACTGAAATTTTATCAGGACACAAAAAAAATAAAAAAAATAAAAAATCACCTTTATTTATATAACGCTTTTAACAAGTCCAATTGTTTCAAAGCAGCTTCACATTGTTAACAGGAAAATAATGCAACAGAATTTGTACAGCCGTTGTACAACAGTGATGTTATCCAGCTAATTTCAAGTATCATATAGTGTCAATGCGGGCAGATCGGTAATATAGATGAAATTTAGGTGTCCCCAACTGAGCAAGCCAAAAGCCAGAGGCAACGGTGGCAAGGAACAAAAACTCCTTCAGGGTCAGAATGGAGAAAAACACCTTGGGAGAAACCAGGCTCAGTCGGGGTGCCAGTTCTCCTCTGGCCGACGAACAAACAGTGTATGATTATAACTCTGGCAACATTGCAGGTCTTAATTCATATTAGGTAAATAGATATTCGTAAGATTATTCGAAAGATTGGAGTCGTCACGCCGAAGACGGGTTTAATGAGGATGTCGTGTCGATGTAGCATTTACGGGGGGAGTTTATTTGACATGCTCTCTGCAGACATTTCAGGGATGCGTTGGTCATGTCCAGGCGCTGGTCCACCATCTGATCTGGATACGGCCCGGATCCGGCTGACTGCAGTAAACCTCGGGATAAACAGAGAGACTAACATTAGCGTAGATGCCATTCTTCTTATGATGTAACGTACATCAGGTGTTATGGGAAGTGTTCCTGGTTCCGGCTGACCTAGTTAATGCAGCCTAACAATCATTTACTGATTTGAATAATAGAAATTGATAATGTTTTATGTGTAAAGAGTTGCGTTTTTAGTCTAGATTTAAACTGACAGAGTGTGTCTGCTTCCTGAACAATGCTATAAAGACTGTTCCACAGTTTAGTTTAGCTAAATAGGAAAAGGATTGACCGCCTGCAGTTGATTTTGATATTCTAGGTATTATCAACTGGCCAGAGTTTTGAGACCGCAATAGACGTGATGGAGTATAATGCATTAAGAGTTCGCTCAAGTACTGGGGAGCTAAACCATTTAGTGCTTTGTAAGTAATAAGCAAGATTTTAAAATTTATACGATGTTTAATAGGGAGCCAGTGCAATGTTGACAGAACCGGGCTAATATGTTCATACTTCCTGGTTCTAGTAAGAGCTCGAGCTGCTGCGTTTTGGACCAGCTGGAGTTTGTTTATTAAGCGAGCAGGGCAACCACCCAGTAAAGCATTACAGCATTTACTGCTACAAACTGATAACGGTCAGATAAGTATGATTTAAGCCATGCCAATGCAGTTCCACTAATGCCAACATAATTTTCGAGTCTATTCAAAAGAATGTTGTGGTCGATAGTATCGAATGCAGCGCTAAGATCGAGTAACACTAATAGAGAGATACAACCACGATCGGATGATAATAGTAAATCATTTGTAACTCAGATGAGAGCAGTCTCAGTACTATGATACGGTCTAAATCCTGACTGGAAATCCTCACAGATACCATTTCTTTCTAAAAAGGAAAATAATTGTGTAGACACTGCCTTTTCCAGTATTTTTGACAGGAAGGGTAGATTTGAGATCGGCCTGTAATTGACTAATTCTGTAGGATCAAGTTGAGGTTTTTTAATAAGTGGTTTGATAATAGCCAACTTAAAAGTTTTCGGTACATATCCTAATAACAAAGATGAGTTAATGATATTAAGAAGAGGATCTATGACCTCTGGTAGCATGTCTTTTAATAGCCTAGTCGGTATAGGGTCGAGCATACATGTTGTTGATTTAGATGATTTAACGAGTTTAGCCAATTCTTCCTCTCCTATAGCAGTGAATGAATGTAATTTTTTTCTCAGTGACAAAACAATGCTCTGTCTGATGTGACACTGTAGTAGACGGCTGCATGGTAATAATTTTCTTCCTAATATTATGGATCTTACACGTAAAGAAGTTCATGAAGTCATTACTGCTGTGCTGTTTACAACCATCAGAAGTAGAAGCTTTATTTTTGGTTAACTTAGCCACTGTATCAAAAAAATACATAGGGTTGTGTTTGTTTTCTTCTAAGACAGTCGAGAAATAAGCAGTTTTTACGGCCTTTCTGTATGCGATCATGCTCTCTTTCCATGAATTACGAAAAACCTCTAATTTTGTTTTCTTCCAGCTGCGCTTCATTTTTCTGGCTGCTGTTTTAAGGGACCGGGTGTGCTCGTTGTACCACGGCCTTGGACTATTTTCTTTAATCTTCTTTAAGCGCCGGGGAGCAACTGTGTCTAAAGTGCTGGAAAAAAGAGAGTCAATAGTTTCTGTTGCAAAATCGAGTTCCTCTAGGCTATCTGGGATGCTGAGGAGATGAAACTGATGAGGAAGATTATTTAAAAAGCAATCTTTAGTGGTGGCAGTGATAGTTCTGCCATATTTGAAGTGAGAGGACGGCTTTGCAGCCTTAGTTAAATTAAGTATACATGATACTAGGTAATGATCTGAGATGTCGTCGCTCTGCTGCAGAATTTCAACGGTATCAACATTTATTCCATGTGACAATATTAGGTCTAGAGTATGATTAAGGTGATGAGTAGGCCCTGACACGTGTTGCCTTACTCCAATAGAGTTTAGAATGTCTCTAAATGCTAATCCCAATGTGTTTTTTTTATTATCTACATGGATATTAAAATCACCAACAATTAGTACTTTATCTGCAGCCAGTACTAACTCAGATATAAAGTCAGCAAATTCTTTGATAAAGTCTGTATTGTGCCCTGGTGGCCTGCATACAGTAGCCAGCACAAATGTCAAACGGGATTTATCAATTACACTACATAACGCTACATAAAGCACCAAAACTTCAAAATAATTATATTTGAAACTAGACTTCTGAGTAATACTGAAGATATTATTATAAATTACAGCAACCCCTCCCCCTTTACTTTTCAGACACGGCTCGTGTTTATAACAATAATCTTGTGGGGTGGACTCATTTAAAGTAATGTAGTCGTCAGGTTTTAGCCAGGTTTCTGTCAAACACAGCACATCTAGATTATTATCTGTAATCATATCATTAACAATAAGCGCTTTTGGGGAAAGGGATCGAATATTCAGCAACCCAAGCTTTATCATTTGATCATCTGTATTATATCTGTTGTTTATTTGTTTGACATCAATTAAGTTTTTACTGTTGAATGGTCTTGATGGTTTTTTGTATTTACTAATTCGGGGAACAGACACAGTCTCTATGCGATAATATCTAGGTGAAAGAGTCTCTATGTGTTGGGATTTATCTGACTTCTGTAACGGGAGACAGCTAGCAGACGGTCGGGTAAGCCAAAACACAGGTAACGGAGAAACGGGTCTCCTTGGGTGGGCCTTACCCATTCAGAAAAGTTTTGAGTTGTAGAGTTGTAGGTTGTAAATTGTTTTTTGTTTGACACTGGTGGTGGCTCATCCGATTTTGTTGTGTTATCCTCCTCATCCGTCTCTCCCCCCATTTCACAAGACTGAGTTAATATAAAGTTTTTAAAAAGCTAGCTAGCAACTAAACACTGTTTTATCCTGCATGTGCGTGAATGGATGCATGCGACCGACCGACAGAAAACACAGAAACAGTATAAGGAAACGGTTTAATTTGAAGCCAGGAAATTCTACTTTAGAAGTACATTTTCACAAAACAAACGGGACAATTTGTGTCCCGGGAAAGAATATACATTTTCCGAGACAAAAAAGAGAACAATCCCTGGAAAACCGGGACGGTTGCCAACGCTAGGTACAAAGGTCTCATTCCTGCAAAAGTAAACCAAAAGGTAAAAAAGGTTTTAAGAGTTTAGAGATATTTAGCTTACTGTGGTGGGTGTGTCCTCTGCCAATTGGTCTTTCATGCATATTATCTCCTGCCTTCAAAGTCTGGAGACTTGATTAATGCAAATTCCCATTGTGAACTCATGTTTACATTTGAAAGAAGTTTCTGTCTTAGTCTGAGTATTTAAGGGATGTTGCAGGAGGGTCAGGGCGCAATTCTGTAGACAGATCAGCCCGTAATGCTATGTATTATGTATTCTATTTCTTTGAGGTCAGGTACGTATCTCTTACTCTTTACTGTAGAGCATTTGATGTTATGTACTGATTATCTTTGAACTGATTATGTAATTGGCATGATACATTTACCTGACTAATAATAAATTGTTACATTTTATTTCATTTGGACTTACTCTGAAATGATTGACTTTAGTAGATTACATTGTATCCATTGTTACCACAAATCTGTGTCAAGTTAGTAACGGACTAAAGTACAATTCTGAGTGGAGCTTTGGGGCAAGCCAACTGAGAATTTAAAGTTCCGGCTAACTCTTGGCACTAGTTAAAGTGTACTTAGACTGTAAAGGCTAAAAAGGGAATTTCCGTTTAGGACAACAATAATATTGATCGACCAACCTAAATAGGGTGAGCCTTACCTCTGTTTAAGGTAATGTTACTCTAGCTAAGTGTAGGTGGGAAACCATGGCATGACCAAACCAAAGCTACTACCTGAAGAATGTTGATCAATTTATCTGTAGTAGTGGTCATGACCTCTGATCTATGGTGACTAAATAAAATACTTTTAGAGAAAGCAAGCATGAGAGCGGCACTCTAAAACAGTATAGTCAATTCCCTCTGTCTAGTGACCAAGGCTGACAAGTTTGTGATCGTGGGCCCGCATAATGAACGGCCGGTGCAAGGACCCTGTGCAACTCTGAGAACCGAATGAACGAGTTCAATAAGAGTAAAGAGTTAAATAGAATAATCAAATGTTTAGTTAAATTATTATACAAATGACCAAATAATCATCATTCTAACCTAAATTCGAGGTCATGATAAAAGTAAATTAGAATTAAATTACTTTGCCACGCTGAAAATGCGAAATGCACAGAAACCTTCACCCACTTATCGGAAACCATCGTTGGGACAACTGGGTGGGCCTTACAGTGGGAAGACTGGCTCTGTGTCTCACTCTGTCTCTGCTCCTCAGCACAAACCTGAATGAATGAGTTGCTGGCAAGCTTATATACCCTTATGTCCAGGGGAGGGGCAATCATTCGATTGACGTAACATCTCCGTCCCCTCCTTCAGGGAAATGGGAGCTCTAGTGTAGTTCTACCTGGAAGACTCAAATGTTACATTATTCACTAATTATCTAGTTAGCCAATCATTATTCGTCTTCTGTAGTACACTGTAAGTTCTGTTCCCACTCATTACTATGTTCGCAGATACTGACGCCGACTTTCAAACACTCGCATCTCATTCGCAAACCATCATGACATAGAAATCAATTGTTGATTTTGATCTTACCGACTCTTACTGATATATTTTAGGTACTTCATCCAAAGAATCTTCCAACGAGTGGGTATCTTTTGATTTATCAGTTCTTTTGGGTGTAGGCTTCGCTTCTGCCTTCATCTTCAGCCAGGAACTGCAAGCATCCGTTATTATGGACGGGGCCTACGCCAAAGAACTTTATAATTTAATCTATTCAATACTCATAAACAAACTGTAAATAAATCGTATTCAAATGTTTTTCTCACATCCTGAGTCTTTTGGGTAGAACAAGGGTTACAACAGAAAAGTTTAGAGATGTTTCGCTATCTTATTTCTGGATGTGGGCTAATTGTACAAGAACAAAGTGTAAAAATCACATAATTGTTCATGCAAGTGATGGAAGTAGAGCATCAGAATTGATGATAATCATAATTTTTCTAGTTCACCAAAGGATTTGTCTGAAAATCTTCAAAGCTCTCCGGCGTCTATGATTTAACGTTAAGGGATTAGGTGAGGTTAACTAGATTTCAGGGAATTAGAGTGTTTTAAAGGGTTTGTGGTTTTACAGCAGGACAGATACAGTGAAATCTAGAGCAGAGACCTTGTCTACAGTGACATTCCATAACATAAAAACATCCCACACATTTAATAAAACAGAGCTTTTCACAAACCCAGTTGATTTTCCAAGTAATCTGTCTAAAAAGACACACTGAATCGGCAGGTACTCTGTGTAATGAACTTGAATGAAATTGCCTTAATTTGGGTTCAAAGTAAACACCACTTATTTCACTTGCATGTCTGCTCTAATGGGTCAGAGAAATCTTATTCTGTAGTTAATTGTTACTAATTAAACCAATCATAATTAATTATTAATCATCACATTTGAATCCAATGAATATTTCAGAGCGAGTTTATTGTTAAGTCAGATTCTGTATAGACACATATCTTGACTACACCGTAAAAAAAAATATTTAAAGTAAGTTACCTGGTTGCCTTAAAATTTTGAGTTCAATGAAATAAAAAAATTTTGTTAATACATTTTGTGAACATTTTTGAGAATTGACATCACCCTTTATTCAAATAATATTAAAAGATTTTGTAAGCATATTGCGGAATTGTGTTTTATTTGTTATAATGCAGTGAAACATGCCAAATTGTGCTATTTTCATGATTTATCAATTTTCTTTTTATTTATGTGGTTCAGATACAATAATATTTTGAGTTTCTATTCATTAAACCAATTTCCTTCATTGTATTAACTCAAATTTTTAATTTCAATTAACTCAACATTTTAAAGCAACCAGGTTACTTACTTTTTAAGTTAAACCAACAATATTTTTTTACAGTGTACAGAAAAAAATATTTGTACCAATGGTAGACTACCACTGTAAATATAGCTAAAGAAAATGTATTATAAGCTACTTAAAAATAAAAAGTGTATTTCTGTACAGAGTAAAACAATTAGGAACTACAGAACAATTCATGCAACATGATATTATGATAACTTGCCCCAGTCTCCCCAACTTATAAGCACTTCAATATCAAGAAATATTGTCATTTCTTACTTGTATGAATATTACATTATTAGCTTAACAGCATGCTAACATCATACTCTATCTGTATGCTGCACTGCGTTGCTTAATGGCAGTAGATAGCTCACTAGGTTTTGGAACGGGCCTCTGTCCACTGTGGGGTTCTGTATAACTTCAAACGGTCCCTTGTTTTAGTGAAACCAAAGTACTGTAAAGAGACACCAGCTTCAGATCTACACACACACACAAACCTCTCACATTCTTTCAGCCTGAAGGACAGCCCTGAGTGTCCACCACATAAAACCATGCATTCAGAGATCTTTTCAGGTATTTTCAGAAAGGTTTCCAGGCATTATTATTATTATTATTATTATTTTATTAATAATTTCTATTATCTATTTCTAATATTGTTTTTTTTTTTTGTTTTTACAGAAACACTGAATGACCAACAATAACTTAAGCTTCATCACCAGTCCTAAGTTCAATTAAAATATCATATACACATTATTTATATTAGGGCTGTCAAATGATTAATCGTGATATATAAATGTTTGTTTACATAATATATGAGTGCATACTGTGTATAATTATTATGTATATTTGAATACACACCTATATATTTAATAAATATTTGCATGCATATACTATATATATATATATATATATATATATATATATATATATATATATATATATATATATATATATATATATATATATATAACATTCCTTAAATATATACATGCATGTGTGTGTATTTATATACATATAACAATTATACACAGTACACACACATTATGTAAACACAAACTTGCAGTCAATCATGATTAATCTAATCTAATCTAACACTAATATAAATAAAATAATATATCAGTCTGGCGAGTAAACTAAAAATTTACTAGCCAATAGTGATTATATTGCCAAAGTGTGCGTAGAGGGTTGAAGTAATTCGGCTTAAAAGCCAGGTAACATCTGTCTGTCTTTATTCAGCAGAAAGAGGCCAATGTGAAATCAATGATTATATGGTTGTTCTTCTATCTATACTATACTATAATGAATATTACATTATATATATATATATATATATATATATATATATATATATATATATATATATATATATATATACAAAAAAAAATAAGTAAATTTTTACCTTTTATGGTACAAGTGGCTGTCACTGGGGTGGTAGCTACCCTTAAGGGTACATTTGTGTACCTCTAAGTAGAGGAAAACAATGGTATAATTGTAAGGATTGTGTACTTTTAAAGGTACAGTTATACACTTTTGTCCCCTAAGGAACAAAATTATACCTCCACTGTACCTTTTTTCTCACTGTCAGAAAATAGAAAGTTTTCAGGATAGCTGGTGAAACATCTGTGAAGGAGGGCACTTATTTACATATAGGAGGTATCCTGAATTATAGATCTGTGGGAGGTCACCTTTTTAATGTCATACAATATTTTCTCAGCTTATAGAACTGTTTGTATTATGGTTGGGAGAATGAGATCATTTTACCAGACGCACTGAGACGTTTTAAATGATATTAAACACATATAGTTTCTCATTGTACACACTTAACATTATATAGGTTTTGTATGGGTTTTCATGGAGGGGGAGAAAAGACAAGTATAGAGGCAGAGTGTGAGAGTGAGGTGTGTCTTGGCATGGTGTCTCGGATGGCACTCGGATGGCACTGTATGCAGGAGAGTGTTCGAATGTTAATTCTTAGGAAAGTTCTTTGTTGCTCCCAACTTGGTCCCTTCCTGTTTCAACACGACTTTCAATGCAAGGTCCATAAAGACATGGATGAGCGAGTCTGGTGTGGAGAAACTTCACTGGCCTGCACTTCAACCCGATAGAACACCTTTGGGATGAATTAGAGCGGAGACTGTGAGCCAGGCCTTCTCGTCCAACATCAGTGCCTGACCTCACAAATGATCTTCTAGAAGAATGGTCAAAAATTCCCATAAATACACTCCTAAACCTTGTGGAAAGCCTTCCAGGGAAGAGTTGAAGCTGTTATAGCTGCAAAGGGTGGGCCAACTCCATATTAAACTCTATGGATTAAGAATGGGATGTCATTAAAGTTAATGTGCATGTAAAGGCAGACGTCCCAAAACCTTTGGCAATATAGTGTATATATAACCCCTTGTCATAAAATGTATGTATAAAGACAAATTACATGTACATAGAACTATGTATAACATGTATTTTTATTTGCTAAACTTTAACATTATTATACAGTATATGCAATAATTTTCCCTCAAACTCAAAATGGTCCTTAATTGTCATGCATATAATTCAAAGAACAAAAAACGAGATGAAATTTTGGGGTGAAATGACTTAAATATTTTTTTGTGAAATTCACTGTCCTATTATTCAGTATCATGATATGAACAATGGTAACAAATATTCCTATAAAATTCTACATTGGCAGCTTATAAAATTTTTTTTTTGCCATCTGTCTAACACAAAATAATGTAACAAATAAATAACAGAGAAAGAGTTTGGTTAATTTCTCTGCACCATGGATCAGGCGACAGTGAAAATAAACTATAGGGCCACACATATTGTCAGGATTTTGTCAGCTTTGGTGTCAGATTGATTGGAAGGGTTTATGTCAGCAGCTTATATAATTTAAGCCTCTCAAATTGCACATTCCACGTGTATTCTTCCACTTGCAGTTCAGTCAAAATTGTTCCCGTTTCACCTTTGGTTCTACATGTGGGAAGAGTTAATGTAATGTCTATTAGAGAACACCTACCAAGCAAGCAAGTTAGCAGCATCTTAACTTTGCATTGCAAACATGATATGGTTATGAGGAGGTTATTGAAGAAGTCCTTCTCATCACATTCCCTAATGCACAGGGCACCAGCAGTCGCAAACACCAAAATAGCCTTGTAAAAGTCTATAAATCACTTGAACTTATGGTTGTTGTTTCTATCAAGACAAGGACAAAGCAGTGAGACAATCTGAAGGCCACACACTGCAATCATTCGAGAACATGAATTGGCCTGTAAGTAATGTCACATGAAGACAGTTCAGCAGGGACATATTTATTCATTTGACATTGCATTAAAAAAAATATAAGTATTGTATTGCTCTTTTGATAAGTAAACATCCGATGGATAAAAACACCAATCGACAATCTTCTGATAATTGTGTTAAACAATATAAAAAGTTTATTTACCTGAACATTTTGTGCAAATAGTAACTCTAGTTAAATGCCATCGTCCATTTATAAAACGTTGTTCATTACATCTGAACAACATATCTGTAAACAACAATGTACTTTTTGTCTTTTTTTTTTTTTTTTTTGCCAGAATGCATGTGCTGCCCTCCAGTGGCAGGAGCTTAGATGTGCATTATCTTCAACTGCACGCTGCCATTAGGCCTAAAGCTCAAACCCTACCACAAATTTTACACATTAATGCTGCAAATTAAGGGGTAAATGGCCTCTTTCAAAAGGGGTGATTATCACAAAACAAGTCAAAAACATAACCGGGTAATATTTCAAAAGAAAGAAATAAAGACTTGCATTATGTTTAAGACTCTAATTTTTGAAAACAATAGTGATATATTATCAATATCGTATATCATAAGTCATTTACATCATGGTAGTATTTGTTGCATTTATGCTGATTAAATTAAAAATACATTTAAAAAAATTCTATCTATTTATGTAATGAGAATATAATAAAATCATTGAGAATAATGTTAATTTGAGAAAAAGGAAAAGTAAAACATCCAGATACACAGTTGTGGAACAATGAGTTTAACTGTCATGAAATTAATGATAAAATTAAAGTAATGTTATATTTTTATAACATGCTTCATTTCTATTTTGTCTTGATATATTTTTGTGAGATTCATCCAAAAATAAACATGACAACAGTCTGGCTGAGCAAAATACACAGTGAAAAACCAATGAATTGTAAATATGAACCCAGGAACCATAGAATACAGCATGCAGTCTGTGAACTAGACTGTTCCAGCATCATTGTTTAAAGTAAAGGAATTGAATGTGCAATTAATTAAAAACATAGTGTAAATAGAAAACATCTCTAACGGTTTCCAGTGTTTCAAATGCTAGACAGGAATCTCAAATGAATTCTTGTCATCTCTTATGTGCCCACCTCTATGATCTGCTCGGCACTGGAGGGTAATAGACTGGCATGGAGTGATCACACACACTGAGGGCTGATTGGCCACTGACAGCCACGTCATTGCTCCAGATATCTTCGGTTGACTTCTCGCAATTGATCAGCTGGAAATCCTTGTCAACACAGATCTCTATTTGGCCCAAAGTCTGAAACTGGCCCCCCTGAGAAATACAGTAAGAAATTAGATCTCACCTCAGAAAAACTGATGGTAAATTGTGGTCCTACTGAATTGAACTGTTGCCTAGAGCAGGTCAGTCTCGCTATACATCAAGTCAAGAAAAGAAAAAAAATCAAAATGGACTTACATTTACATTTTAAGGGATATTTTGGGTTCAATACAAGTTAGGCTCAATCGACATCATTTGTGGCATTAAAAAAAAACAAAAAAACCTTCCTTTCTATCTTAATTTAACCTCTGCTCAAGCTCATTTTCAAAATTATAGGAGTGCGTCTCAATCAGCTCCCTAGCTTCCTAGGTCGTGAATCAGTATATCATGTACATGAATGTGGCTGACTCCCTTATCAGTGCCATGACTACTGAACTAGGGAGCTGAGTGAGCCGCACCCTAGATTTCTAAAGGCCTGTTTATATTTCATTGTCCGTGTTCTGCTCCGTCTCATGCACTCAAGCCTGTCAAAGTATATTTCTTTGGCCATGAGTGGGGAAAGACGCATTCTAGTGTCTAGTAGTCTGTTGTCAAGCGCTCAAGTTACTGACATATGTGCTGTTGTATGTGCACCATCCACAAAAATTGTGCCGCACAAAGACAGTATGCACGGACGTCCAATGTTATTGTTTGTGCTATACTACTGAAAATAAGTATATTAAGGTTTGATAAAGTATATTAATACTGACCCAATTCACTTCCAATTCACTTTGGCTTACTGTAGCCTGGTTTTAAAGAAAATTACGTCAGTCATGCTGTCAACATCCGCGGACCCTCCGAAAGATGGAAATTACGCCACGCAGAAAGTGTGCAGACCATCATGAATGTGGAAGGCCGAAATACACTTAATAAACCTGTTATTGTATACTTCAGATATTGTTGGCTCTGTGATAAATCGCTATAGATAAAAGCATCTGCTAAATGCATACATGTAAATGTAAATTATGTTGATTAACACCCACACACACACACACACACACACACACACACACACACACACACACACACACACACACAGACACACACAGACAAAAAAGACCAATTTTCTTTAAAAAAAAAAAAGAAAAAAAAAAGGAAATAGAAAGGATACTTACATTGGAAACATTCTTTTCCTTCACAGAAATGTGAAGCGTATAGGTTTATAAAAACACTTTCATGAATTCTTGAATGCATGTATTATTTGAGCCATAAAGTTTAATTTCATAATTTTTAATGTCAACAAATTTGTAAATCTACATATACTATAACTTTGTGCAGTTTTTACACTAAATTCTTGTTATTGTTTGTGCTATACTACTAAAACATTGAGTACATTAAGGTTTATAGATTGACCCCATTCACTTCCATTGTACGTGGCTTGCTGTAGCCTGGATTTTAAACTTGTTTTAAAGAAAAGGAGGGACAAAATATATTTTTGTGGTAATCACCATTATGTCAGTCATGCTGTCGACTGAGCCAGGAATATTTAATACACAATTCTAACAGACAAAATGAAAATGCTTAACTCTAAAACACAAATGAATAGAATATTTTGCCATTTTTCATTCATACCTTTCCTGGGTGGACACACTGAATCTTTGGCTTCACTTGGTAGAAGTTGATAAGGGCTGTCTCCACATCATCCAGCTAAAAACAGTAAATATGACACATTTACTCACATGTGCCCATAACCACAAGATTCTTGTTTACTTCAGGCCAAAAATGGAGAAGTTGAATGAATGTAACAAAACATTGCAAGAAGTCAGGCTCTGTGTGTTGAAATGCTGATCTTGCAGCTATCGCAGTATATACTGGGAAAATTATGCACGCTGTGATTTAGGATAATGCTTTGAGGCATCTTATTAGATGGATCATACTTTTGTGAAACTTAAACCTGCTCGTTATTTCCATTATATCTTTCTTGTAAGCACATGTTGTGGTATCAGTGATAGGAACAGAAATCATTAACAGGAGGACCACAAATCGTTCAGTGTCTATTAAATGAAAATTACAGAAGTGAGAACAATTAAACTACTTACAGTGTAGTGCTCCTCAGAGGGCACGATCTTGTTGTTCCTTAAGACACTGAAAACAAAAAAGACTTGGTATGATGGTAGCGGCTAACATCTCTGTGAGATCGCAAAAGTGTGTTAACTGGTTTCAAGATTCAAGAGTTTTATTTGTCACATACACAGTTATATACAGAATATACAACCGGCAGTGAAATGTAAACAGGTCCGCTCCATGGACAGTGCAAATTCACAGTTAAAAACACAAGGAGGAAATTATAACAGAAATAGAATAAAAAAGTACTAATATATATATATATATATATATATATATATATATATATATATATATATATATATATATATATATATATATATATATATATATATATATATATCTGTAGAATTATAAATAATCAAGGTCAAGTAGAAAAAAATAAAGAAGTGGAATAAAATAAGTGAAGTAGACTGTGCAGTGAGTAAACTGTAGACTTATAAATATGTGGTTAACAAATGTACAAAGAAGCATAATGTGCAAACAGGTTTATAACAGGTTGTTACACAGTAACAACGAGAACAGAAAGTGCAGTGCAATGTCAGTATATCGATGGTCTCGTGATGTTAAGTGACTTAGTTCAGGAGAAAACAAAAAAGACTTGGTATGATGGTAGCGGCTAACATCTCTGTGAGATCGCAAAAGTGTGTTAACTGGTAGTGTTTATACCATTGTAGCTATAACTGTGAAGCTATTATGGGCAGGATTGCTTTAATTTATTTACCGTACACAAAGACAGCAATGAGGTAACATGGAGTAATATAGAAATCTAAAGTGGGACGTGCCCCAAACTTGTTATATATTCATATTATTATGAATCAAAAGTTAATTTTTTTTATGGTTGTCGAGCAACATTGTAATTTGTCACATTAACCCTACAAACCCGACGATAGTTTATACGTTTTAGCAAGTAAAAGGCCTTTTAGTATAATTCAAAAACAAGCTGTGAAGTTTTATAAAGTAAATGTAAGAATACATTTTATATTGCTAGTAATATTTCAAGATAAACACTTAATTTAGGTTTACTTGATTATCCATACAGAATTTTTAAGAAAAATCATGTTAAACTTTAGTCTCAAATTTGAGTCTTTTGTGGAAAGTTTATTTGTTCATCTCTTAATCATCAATGTATCGCATGGCATTATAGGTCTTGTTTATTCTATATATCAGGGGTGTCCAACCCTGCTCCTGGAGGGCTACCATCCTGCAGATTTCAGTTCCAACACACCTGTCTGTAGTTCCAGCCCTGAACACCATAATTAGCTGGTTCAGGTGTGTTTGATTCAGGTTGGAGTTAAAATCTGCACGGTGGTAGCCCTCCAGGATCAGGGTTAGACACCCCTGCTATATATAAATCCACCAAATTTACTGCTATCTCACGCCTTCCTAGTTTACCGAAAGCCACAAAATCAGAGTACACAGTGACACAAGAACCACTGAAAAATAAGAACTCACCTATTAAGGTCAAACTTGTGGTACAGCTCAAGAGCTTTGCTAAAGTATTTATGCTCACTATTTAGAGACTCTGCTTTTGCAGCACATGTTCCATGTTTCTGCCATTCATATTTCCTAAGCACAAAATAAAAGGACCATTAGTTCAATAAATACATAAAAATCATAATAATGCTTAAATGTATTTTACATTTTCAAGTTTTTGACATACCAAAATTCTGGGGAAGAAGGTACCAGCAGATCTGGCCAGACTTTCTCCATTTCTGGTATTATGTCCTGCAAGCATACAACATGTCAAGCACTTATCCGTTGAATTAAAATATATGACAAGCAACAGGGTAAGATAGGAAATTACCTCAATCAAACTGGCATTAAAATGCCAGGATGAGTTGCACCTTATGCCAGTGTTGGGCCTGTAATTACAACAAAAATATTCTTCAAATACTTTTGACATCTGCCACAAACTATAATCATGCAACTGGCATTGTCATCATTATTGGATGATTTTAAGATCACATGACAACCAGGGTTGAGTAATTTATATGCATACATTTAGCAGACACTTTTATCTAAAATAATTACAATCTATTTATCATAAGTCAACAATTTTTGCAGTACACAATGTCAAGTCTAAAGTTTAAGTTACACAAGCTAGAGCAGAAGTGAAATGCAGAAAAAAGAGAATATGTTTTTGTATTTAAATAAGAGTTGTTATATTAGCAAGGTTATTTTTGTTTATGGCTGTGGGTTAGTTAAGTGTTTGATGAAAAGGTGTCTTCAGTTAATAGCAAAAGAAGGTATTTATTACAGCGGATCACCAACATGATGGCTAATACTACAAATATATACACTTTTATGTTTTTCACCTTCTTTTTAATACAGTATGCATTCCATAAAAACAATATAGAGACTGATCATGCATTCCTAATGTCACACAGTTACCAAACTCGGATGATGTTGACAATTAGGGCCTATTAAATAAGTCCCAACCCATTATGTGCACCTCAGAAAAGGAACAATTTGTGAGACTTTGACAAACATTACAAAGCATTTTTTTTTTTTTCTTGATAAACCTACCATAATCCATGCAGAGTCCAATAGCTCAAATTTGTTTTGCATTGTTCCATCTATAAATGAAAAAAGCATCATTTATCCACCTGATACCCAGTGGAGGAGCAATAAATGGTGCGTCAAATAAAAGCAATACATTACACTGCAAAATGTCTGTGGCCAGTGTTGGGTTAGGATGAGTTTTGTCCATTCTCCACTAAAAGAAACAGTCAATTCACAATGTATTATTTCAGTGTGACAATTACCATCTGACATACATTTTGTACATGTATGGAGGTGCAAAACAGCTTCATTTGTATGTGCCTTTGTGGTCACAGTAACAAATACATATTAAAATCATTAAATTGGCCATGCAAATGGTTTAAACTCATGAACCAAATTTGTATTGCTGTAATGCACCTGGATATTCTAAGTAATTTTTAATGGTTTACGGTACTAAACACACTGACACAATATTTATTATTAGTAAAGTATTTAAATCTTTCACATAGAACTACTACAATAACGTAAAAAAAAAAAAAAAAAAAAAAAAAACACTGCAATTTAAATAATTTGTAATACCTGGGGGAACTCTCAAATAAATGATGATTATAATTTTTTATTATTATTGTTCCACATGTAATGCTGTGCATTTTGTAATACATTATTATGCATATTATGGTTGTAGAGCAAGAACAAATTCTTAGAACATTGCTTTAAAAAGTGATTCTTATTATGAGTCAGTAGGTCATTTAGTAAATCAAAAATATCTGAATTAATCAGACTTAGTTAATAATATCATGTTCAATGTTTATTAACCAAGAACTATTAGTGTGTTTTTCATTGGTGCGAAAAGTCATTGAAAAGATTGTGTAAAAACAACTTTAGTAAGAATTTGATTTATTACATTTATTTCACATTTTATTATCTGTCCTATTGATGGCTACAAAAAGAAAGTCATCTGTTGGCAACAGTCTGATAAGGCAGAACTGCAAGTTCAGCTGAATTTTGTTTGTGTTTGTACACATCGTGCAAGTTGTTTTCTAATTTTTACCCTTTCAAACTTATTTTATATAGGGTTTAATGTGTACTATGTATCTTTTTCAATAAATGGGGGAAATACTCGAGAAATAAACATGAGGCTATATTTACAGTACTGATTGTCTGGCTGCTAATGCACTCCGACTTCAAACAGTTATCAATATGTATAAATACATTTATCTAAATGTATCTGAATGACATACTGAGGATGGGCAAAGGCCGTTGAACAGAAATATCCAGCACAAAGTGTGACAGCAACTGCAACGAATCTCATTCTTCCAGATGTAGCAAGTCCGTTCATATTGCTGAGAACACTGAGAACAAAAGAAGGATGTATTACCATACAACGTACTTTGTAAAAAGCATCTACAAGACACAGATCACAGAGGATAACACAAAGTTGAGACCAAAAGTAACAGCCAAATGTGAAAAATGAAAAACAAAACACTGAACATCAACTTGCGTTAAGAATTAAATTACGTTACCTGTTATTATTTGATATGCCGCTCCAATTTGCAGTTTTACGTATCAGTATCAGAGAGTAGCAGCTTTTTAAACGTTTTTATTCAGTCTAAGTATAAAGTACGAATGCCCAGTCAATAACTTTCAGAAACACTGTGCGGTTGAGTCACTTCTGAGCCACTTCCTTTCCTGTCAGAGACACACTACTGCGGCCTCTGTGCAATGATCGTGTTACGTTTCGATGCCGTCACTGCGCGTGCGCTGTCAAATCATGTGATAAATGGCAATCTATGTCATGTGAAGGTGGATTATGCAGATTATGCTATTTCACAGCCAGGGAGTTTTCTAATGTCATTGGTACAGTTCCTCGTGTAGGCTATTATGTTGTTTAAAATGTATTTTAGTTTCCCCCTTTGATTAACTTACAAATTAACTATGTAAAATTTGTGATTAGGATTTTAGTAGGCATATCTGTTGCTGTACAACAACGCATTTACGTGAATTATTTATGTAGGCATATCTTATTTTGTGTTTTTAGTGTCTTGTGATTTTTGAGCTCTCACACATCAAAAACTTGAAATCTTCAAACCTCATTTTTTTAAAAATCTGGCTATAGGTCTGTACATAAATAAATTAATGAACTATCTTCTTTTACTGGCTGTAACCTCCATACCCGCAAGAACACCATGTTTTCACATTTTGAAAATCTACCCAGTTCATTTTAATGCCATTTAAATGGATAGTACACCCAAAAATGAAAATTACCCCTGATTTACTCACCTTCAAGCCATCCTAGGTGTACATGACATTCTTATTTCAGACGAATAGAATCAGAGTTATATATATATATATATATATATATATATATATATATATATATATATATATATATATATATATATATATATATATATATATATATATATATATATATATATATATATGTCCTGGCTAATCCAAGCATTCTGATGGCAGTAATGGCAGCCCAAATTTTGAAGCCCAAAAGTGCATCCATTATAAAAGTGATCCACATGAGGTTAATAAAGGCCTTCTAAAGCGACAAAACTGTTGTTGAGCAATAAAAACAATAAATAAAGCTTAAAAATATATAGTTTCAAAAATTATGAGTGCATTTCGTCTTTTTAGCAATTGTGTCTTTCCACTAATATGGTCTACTTTTGTGTTCGACTCACCTTAACTAATCTCGTTTTTTTTTTTTTTAATTAATTATTATTATTATTATTATTTTAAACCCATTCAATATCCAGCGTCAATTTAAAACGTCTATCTGGTATCTTAATAGCTGTGCGAAATTTTGTGGGAAGTTATTGTAAATGCTATATATAGTCTAATGCCTATCCATAAATGGGATGAGGGAGAGGCAGCATTCCGCATGGGTAATATTTTGCTTTTCATCAGCTGCTTTCACACAGGCGGGTAGAGGCTCATCTACCTCCGCGTCGCGATCTTGTATTCTCCTGGGGTGAGTATGTCTGGCCCCTTTTCCACATATTAAATTATAAAGCAGAGTTGTCCTTGTAGAAATAACGTTGAGGCTGGAGAATACTTTTAAACTTTACCTTGGTAGGATGTTGATCTATCTCAAATGATGTTGCTTGAGTGGGAGCTGCACTTGACTTTGAAAGGATTCATAAAACGTTGGCAATTAAATCATTGTCAGTGCCTGGTGAATATTGGTGAACTGGACATATCTGGACAAACTTTGACATTGTTTTGTTTGTTTTGTTAAAGTGACCTGTTGGTTGACCTTTAAAATATGTTTCCCCCTTCCATCAATGATTCTAGATGCATTATGATCCAGTACTTTTAACAAAAGTAGTTTGGTCATCTGCCAAATTGATTATTGAAAACTGTGCATAAATATTTTATTTTTGATATGCACAGTAGATGTTTGTATGCACAGTATATAATTGTATGTGGGGTTCATGTGTGAATGTGATGATGTAATGATGCATTTGAGTATGCATGATTGTTTGTATATTTGTGTAATTATTTTTTGTGTAAAGAAATGTGAGGAATGTTTTCTTGTTCTTTTGGGGTTTCTTGTTGAGATTGTCTTGCAGTGTAGTTTATTTTGTCCTTATTAGAAGATAAACGTTAATGAGAAATGGTTATCGTTCCATATTTCAGTACATTTCCGCAACAATAGCATATCTTCAGTATACACCAGGCTATACAGTAGAAATTACCCTGGAATACTGTACCCATCTCCTTGGACTGTCTGATATCCCAACCCCCAAACTCTAATTTTAAACTGCCGTGAGGGTTGGCTTCCTTGTGGCCCAAAGCTCCAGAACACCCCCTCCTCTTCATCTCTACAAACAGGTCCACTTTCCTAACACCTAAATCTTATCAGGAGAATGCCACAATTTGGATTTACTGCAATACCGTGCCCCAAATAACTTTGAACACTGAAATCATAAATTGAGGATAGGAATTTGTGCATCTACCAATGCATTTTGTTTTGTCTTGTGTGCAAAGACGATGCATGTTTTTGTTCCAGATTTGATTCATAGGTCCTTTGAGGTTGCCAAATATGGCTGCAGTTGTTACCAGACACAAGCATTTCAGTCAAGAATACCTCAATACTCAGTCTAAATATGTTGTTCGGGAATACTCCAGGTAAGGTGAAGAATTACGGCAGCTTAAATCAAGTAGCCGCTAATCATGATGCTCACAGCAATACTAAAACTACTTGTAATAAAATAGCAACATCATAACATATAATACCATTAACTGCTGAAGCTCTTCTGATAAACCCTATTACCAACAGTAGCTGAGCTATAACTGATACCTTCATGTCACTAATTTCTTCTGGGTAGTTGACATGAAATACTTTAGGGAAGTTGACATGGCCTGCAGTGTGACATGTTATACTCCATGTATAACTGTTTTCTAATTATGCATGCAGCTTACATGACCTCATATTAGTGAGAGTGAGACCACAGTCTACATTTGTCACACTGCAGGACGTATTAATATGAACTAAAAAATGAATGTGATTAAAACTAGAGAAGACCACTCATATCAGTTTTAGGACATGCACCAAATATCCTGATACTGTCACTTTGCATTCAGTAGTACATTTTAAATATACAGACATGTTTTAAGTTTGACAAGCTTTCCATTTTGACATTTAAATTGGATGTTTTAGGATAAGTTAGTTATAGAATTAGCTATATGTCTTGTCCTAAAATGATGACAGGAATTAGTTACATTTTAATATATCAGGACAAAAGCAGATACTGATTTAAAGAACAATTTATGCTATAGTGAAGAGAATTCCACACCAAAGCTTGTATGTGCTTGTGATGATGATAGTTATTGTTTGCCCTCTGAGGGGTCAAAAGGTCAGTATTCAGTTTCAAAACCATAGTGTGAACCATGGGTCAAGATAATACATGTCAAATTTTGTATTTTGTCAGATGTAATACAATTCTGAAATGTTTTATTATTAAAATTTTTATTGTTAAATGTTTGATTTTTTTTTTTCAGTGTTTCCTTGTCTTGTTTCTTTTCACTGAAGACTGCCCTAAAATGTGTGGGTTGTGTGAATTATGAATTATGATATGCTTTTGTATGCTTGAATGCATGTCAAAATAACTGATTATTAACCTGGGATGACATGAAGCATTACTGACCCATGGTGATATTATGAATTCTCTGATGAATCTTCTTTTTCTTTCATGCTGTTTGTACTGACTGTTAGTTTTGAGCCCATCATTTTAATATATGAAAAATTGTGTTTTTAGCTCTGCGGCTGAAGAGGTGAAATATCAATACCAAACACAGAAGAGAATCCAGGGAGTGGTAAAGCCCTTTAAATAACCTTTTCTGACATGCTTATAGTACTTTCATTAGTCAATATGTATTTTCATTTGTGTTAAAGACATTTGCTGTTAGTTGTAGTAGGCCGAGTGAATCAGAGGTTAAACTGACTGTTTTCATCAGGTGGCGAAGAAGATGCCTGAAAAATACATCCGGGAGGAGTCCATGATCAGGGGCCCCAAGTTTTTGGTTAGACTGAGGTCCCACACAGTGTATGAAAACAGTGCCATTAAACTTTTCTGCTCTGTGGAGGGATATCCCACCCCACACGTCAAATGGTGAGGTTTCTTTGCGCAAACAGGCTTCTTGTACACTAGGGTTCAGTGCGGTTGCTCTCACATATCTTCTGTGTTCATACAATGTAACTTTGAATTTAAAGTTACAGGTCTAGCATTATATGTGGCCAGCTACAAGAAAACATTCCTTTAATAAATGAAAACTTTTTTTAATTGCATCAAACATTTAATAATATTTGTATCATATGGAACAGGCTAAAGAAATACTAAGAAGAGCTGTTGTTTTATATAGGTTCAAGGATGATGTCATCTTGGACATTTCCTCTGGAAAGTACTTTGTGGAGAGCAGTGCTGGATTCCATGCCCTCACCATCCTCACGTAATCCAAACTTTACTGTGTACTTTTTGGATAGTGATGCAATGACAGAATGTGGTTTACTGATGATCTGTATTGAACAGAATGAGTGACAAAATGAGTCAAAAAGACTCAGGCTGAGTGCTTATTACATTCCAACCTTTTAGTTATTATATGGCCACAGAAAGCAGGAAACTTTTTAAGTTATTAAACTTTTGGAAAACTTTTGTCTAGTATGAATCTCAGGAAAAACATGTCCAAGTTGCATTTCTCCTTAAATAAGTTTTAAATTAAAATTTTAAATCCAGTAGGATGCATTGTGACATTACTATCATGACCATTAAGTAAAAAAAGTAACTTCCCCCAAATTTGCAATTCACCTTAGTATATTTTTTTATTGCAATTCTCAGTGGTTATTCTCATTATTTTTTGCCTTTATGTAAATAATTATTGTAATAACGGTTTAGAATAATTACATTAAAAATGGACAATAAATACATAAATCATGTGAAAATTTATAATTTTTACAGTAATGATATTAGGGAAATGTGCATGATTGTTATAATATTCTAATACCTTTTAATCATTCTAAAATATTCCTATTTTTTAAGTTCAAATAATAATTTCTTTGTAAATAATTTTGTGGTGCAATTTGACTTTGAAGCATATCGCTTTTAATAGGTTTCATTCACCCTCTAAAACACAATTAAATGTAACTAACAAGTGAATTTCCACAAAAGGAAGTCATGTCAATGGGATTGCATGTGAACTTTTCCAATTTAGTCCAGGGCTGGTTGGTGCGCCGCCCACGTCTTGAGCTGCTGTCAGCTGTTCATGTCAAAGTGCTGAGTTTGGTGTCATCTGACACTCTGGCGCCTTACAGAGAGATGACTTTCACTGCTGTCACCCTGTCAGTCCCACAAAAACTCACCCTGGCCCTTATGTCACATTCCTGATGGCTTCTTGCATTCACAGGCCAAACCTCACAGGTGAAGCTTGGCACTCCGCATTTCTTCTAAAATGACCAAACCTTTCACTTTTTGACAAACAGCCATTCTTCTCAAGACTGCAAGGGCCAAGGGAATGTCTCTAATATAGTACGGTCACGCTGAAGGTCACATTACAGTCTTCTCATTTTCTTTTCCCTTGCGTCTCGTGTGTGCCATTCAAGCCTTAGAGCTTCCTGTGTTGAACACGTTTCGAAACCAGGCGTTAGTCTACATTAGCATTTAGTTTGGAACAATTATCCTCTTGACATTAGAGCATTAGTTAACTGCCAATTTATCCATCATGATGGGGAAGCACTTTATGTGCTTTCCAAATGTCAATTAGGAAATGACTGTGGCATATATCCAATCAAATAGCAATCATGCTGATTATTTATTGACTGATTAATTAGTGGAGTGGGTGAAGACAGTGTTGTGGTCCAGACATGTATTGATTGAAGTTGTAGACACCTGTGAATGAGTTATGCGTGTTTTTGTAGGTGTGCAACTGATGACACTGCAATGTACACAGCTGTAGCCTCAAACTTGCACGGACAGGCTTCCTCCCAGGCCTCCATTATTGTGAAGAGTAAGCCTTTTTCTCCTGTTTTCTGGTATCCAAGCATCCTTACAATAAGATACATTTCCTGGAGAACCAAAAAACTCAAACATAGACTATGATCCCTTTCTTTAAAAAGTCACTATATACTTCTTGTTGTGTCTGCTTTATAGGGTGCAAGGAGGAAGAGAAGTCCAGTCCTTATTCCTGGATGCCTTACCAGTGTAAGTGGGAAAGTCTGCTTTCATTAAAGAGTGAATAATTTGGCTGATTTAAAAACATGTCATGAAAGAAAGGAACTGTTTTGTTGTTTCACAGATGCCATTTTACCTGAAATCAAGTACACAAAGATTAACATCACCTACACTGAAACATTTGACGTGACTTTTGGAAAAGAAGGCGATAAAGCCACCTTGACCTGCAAGATGACCATTAACCCCAACCTGGCTAACCTGCAGCCTGAGGCACTTTGGTACCGAGATGGTAGGAAGTGGCCACCACTGTTATTGAACATATCTACACAGTTATTGTTAAGAAGAATTCATAGCTCCCTTTTTAAGGGCCAGATTTACTAATGCTGGGTACACACTATTAGATAGTAAGAGAAGTTTTGGGCCGATTTCTCCCCTTCCGACAATCCTAGGTAAAGTCCTGATTATCTTGATGGTTCTACAGATTATTTTATCTGATTTTTCTGTGGTGTGAGGTGTGTTAAGAGTGACTAAATGTGGAAGAACTTGGAAGAACATCGGAGACGCCCCGATCTCGAACCGTAAATATTCAACCTGTTGATCTGAAATCCTGTTGTGTGGGGGAGAGTGTGCATGCTCTGGAGATTATCACGTGAAATGAAACAATACCCAATCAGAAAGCGAACTGACGGAAGACCTCCAGCTCACGCTGTAACATGTAAAGTCTATCTTTACACTGTCTCCACAACTTCTAAACATTTGCCTTTTTCCCCGCAAATGTTGTGTAAGAAGTAGTCCATAAATGCCATTTCTTCTTGCCGGTCGACCACCATGTTTGTTTATTTTAAAGCCAAGTTTTGATGCAAGAGATTTTGTGCGATTTCCCATGTTCACAGGCGGGACTCTGTTGTTTGTGAATGGAATCTGTTAGTGTGTGGTGTGCTTTCTTGATCACTTCGCTACACTCCACACTAGAGGAACAGAACGGTTATATCTATGATTTCTTATTGTCATGTTGTCAGGGCAAAGTAGCGTAAGAGCACAAACTCTAAAAAGCGCCGATGGGAGTGGAAAGGTTTGCCCTTGATCTACTGACGACTCGCAAATAAAAGAACACAGCCGGACCATTTCCATTATGATCAATGCAGTCTACCAAGAGCAGTGCAAATTAGCATCTGGTTTAAGACATACTTTTTTGGCTGTTAAGTAATGGCACAAACACCAGTAAATTGACTAGCGCAAACCTTAGTAAATCACCTTGCATGATTCATTTAAATACTCTTCTCCCATAAATTTTGTGTCTGAAACAACTCCTAAAAATGCATTTGCATAAGGTTAGCCACAAAAATACACTCACCTAAAGGATTATTAGGAACACCTGTTCAATTTCTCATTAATGCAATTATCTAATCAACCAATCACATGGCAGTTCAATGCTTCACTGCATTTAGGGGTGTGGTCCTGGTCAATCTCCTGAACTCCAAACTGAATGTCAGAATGGGAAAGAAAAGTGATTTAACCAATTTTGAGCGTGGCATGGTTGTTGGTGCCAGACGGGCCAGTCTGAGAATTTCACAATCTGCTCAGTTACTGGGATTTTCACGCACAACCATTTCTAGGGTTTACAAAGAATGATGTGAAAAGGGAAAAACATCCAGTATGCGGCAGTCCTGTGGGCGAAAATGCCTTGTTGATGCTAGAGGTCAGAGTAGAATGGGCTGACTAATTCAAGCTGATAGAAGAGCAACTTTGACTGAAATAACCACTCGTTACAACCGAGGTATGCAGCAAAGCATTTGTGAAGCCACAACATGCACAACCTTGAGGTGGATGGGTTACAACAGCAGAAGACCCCACCGGGTACCACTCATTTCCACTACAAATAGGAAAAAGAGGCTACAATTTGCACAAGCTCACCAAAATTGGACAGTTGAAGACTGGAAAAATGTTGCCTGGTCTGATGAGTCTTGATTTCTGTTGAGACATTCAGATGGTAGAGTCAGAATTTGGCGTAAACAGAATGAGAACGTCCAATCCATCATGCCTTGTGGATCCTGTGCAGGCTGGTGGTGGTGGTGGTGTAATGGTGTGGGGGATGTTTTTTTGGCACACTTTAGGCCCCTTAGTGCCAATTGGGCATCGTTTAAATGCCACGGCCTACCTGAGCATTGTTTCTGACCATGTCCATCCCTTTATGACCACCATGTACCCATTCTCTGATGGCTACTTCCAACAGGATAATGTACCATGTCACAAAGCTCGAATCATTTCAAATTGGTTTCTTGAACATGACAATGAGTTCACTGTACTAAAATGGCCCCCACAGTCACCAGACCTCAACCCAATAGAGCATCTTTGGGATGTGGTGAAACGGGAGCTTCGTGCCCTCGTCAACTGCAAGATGCTATCCTATCAATATGAGCCAACATTTCTAAAGAATGCTTTCAGCACCTTGTTGAATCAGTGCCACGTAGAATTAAGGCAGTTCTGAAGGCAAAAGGGGGTCAAACACAGTATTAGTATGGTGTTCCTAATAATCCTTTAGGTGAGTGTAACTGTCCACGCCTTTTTAGCACAATTTTTTTCATTGCGTGTCTAAATCCTAACAAAAAAATTTTAACGGCAAAAGAGGGTTTTTGGCGCAAGCTGTTAGTAAATCTGGCCCTAAGTGTGCTATTTTTGTTCAACAAACAGAACTGCAAAAATAATGACTTTTTAATACTGTATTATTTACTGACTGACAGACACGATGGGTTGAGTCAGTCTTTAATGTAGGGCTGCTCAAACTGTTCTGTTTTATGCTGCTAGGCAACAAGTGTGAATATTGCAATAAAGTTAACATGTTTTCTATTTGGCCATAATGTTTACTATAAAGACTGTGCCTTTACACTAGTTTCATAATCCTTTATTGTCTTGGGACTTGTGAGTATGACAGTGTTTAGTGTTTGTTTTTCATCACTCAAAAAATGTTCATGGAAGTTCACAAAAGCAGAATTTTTCATGCATTAAAATATTTTAATGATGTAAAAAAGCATGAAAGCCTTCACACAATGTCTTTGTGAGGGGAAAAAAGTCTGTATTCAGAGGCTATTAAAATACAAATACTTTGGACTGTGCACTTTTTGGTTTACAAAAAAAAAAAAAAGATTTGTATTTTGTATGATTTAACTTTTGGACCTATGCACCAGAGGAATGTGAGAGCATACGTCACAGTGTTTAGAGCAGTTGTTGATAAAATATTTTTAAAATACTTTAATAAAACTTTTAAAATATTTTAATAAAATGTATTTAAGTAATTATTTATATTTATTGTTATTCTGATGAATATAAATTCCTGCGTTGTCCATTTAGTTAATGATAGTGATTTTTACTTCTTCAAGTACATAGTGTTATAGTGAAGTAAATAGTGAGGTATATTTTGTCAAATGGCTGAATAATATTACATTTATATAGCTACTGTATATAACTGTCCTAATGACAACTGATTCATTGTTTTATCATTCACACCTGGTCAGATATTAATTTTAATTTAATTTCAGATATACATTTTTGTAGGTATTTGTTTTTGCAGTTGAGTCATGTACTGAAGAAATAGATTTTTATGTCTAGTTGTCTAGTTTATGACTCATTTCACTCCAATCTCATTATATTCTACAAAGTAATAGTTTCATTTTCTCTCCTGATACCCCATGTTGTTTTTTTGGCTTTCCAGAGCATCTCCTGAAAGAGTCAAAGTGGGTGAAAATGGAGTCTGGGGGAGGTGTTGCCAAGCTCACGCTTACTCAACTCGCTAAGGATGATGAGGGTCTTTACACCCTCCGCATGGTGACAAAGGGAGGTGATGCGGTCCACAGGGCTTACGTCTACGTTGATGGTAAAGAGTTGTGAACTTTTCCAAGGCTTGATGGAAAATCTTATGTGATTCTTTTGATGGCCTTTAAAGGTCCAGATTAGCATAATTTATCTCTGACGATCTCATATAGTGCATACATCTGTTTCAGACTGATTCCCTCAGTGCATCAGTGATGTGTAGAAGTCATCATGTTTTGTCTTGACAGATGGTCCACCTCCAGTTCCTCAAGCTCCCGGAGCCCCAATGGACATCAAGATCCATGACGCTAATAGAGATTATGTCATTGTGTCCTGGAAACCTCCTAACACCACCACTGAAGGCCCCATCATTGGTTACTTTGTTGACAGGTGACTGCGCCGACTAAGGTGTCTGCCCAATGGGAGTTGTTTTATGGAATACATTTATTTTGAAAACGTTATCCTCAAAAACGTTTTTGGATACGTCATTGCATTAAATATCTGCTTTACATTAAATATCTGCTAGATTTTTTTTCTCTGAGCTAATTTATGAGCCAGTTTTTCAATGATTTATTATCAACTAGTGTTGGGGTTTGTCATAGTACTTTTATCATAATTTTGAACAGCCCAACATGGATCCACTAAACACTAGCATAATCACTGCAAATCATCTCGGTTATGACTGCAAACTTGGTTCCCTGAGAAGGGAGCGAGATGTTGCGTCTGATGATGACGCTATGGGAATGCAAATGCGTGATTCTGTCTGAAGCACGTGTAATCACTCATTGGTGGAACAGCATCCCTTGGCGCATGACGTCATAACCAGGAAGCTATAACCCAGACCAAACATAGTCAGCTTCTGATTGGCTGAAGTAAGTCTCTCGCAGGCATGCAGAAGGGATGGCAAGGTGACGCAGCATCTCATTCACTTCTCTGGGAACCAGGGTTACGTCGTGATCGAGGTGTTCCCTTTAGGGGCAACTCTACGCTGTGTCTGATGATGACGCTATAGGAATGTTAATACCCACTACAGCATACTGACAAGTGCCTGTTCTAGTGTGAATAATGGCGAGAACAAGCTTAAGACATCAGCACTTGAGACCCAGTGTTGAGTCCAAGTCTAGGCTTTAAAATCGTTAAAATGTGTACCTAGAGACCCAGCCCACCGCATCACACACTTCTTGTCGATGAGAGAACTCTGATTGGCTGTTCAGCTTAGCGAACGAGTCAGTGTATGAGAATAAGAGCAAAATGATGGTGTCGGTTTGGTGCGTCTCCTACTTATCCTACTCATACGCCTACTTTAATGCGCTCTAATGGCCAGAGGAAAAGGAAGGCCACTTGCCTCATAAGCCAAATAATTTGCCTCAACTATCCACTTGCTTATCCTTTGTTTAGATGCTGGGGAACCCTGCCTGGGTGAACCAAAGCATACTAACAACTGGTCAGATTTAAGCCACTGGGCAGCTCTGTGGATGTAAGAATCAAGTGTTCTGACTGGACATAGCAAGTTTAATCTCTCCTGGTCTGATGTCTGGAAAGGTAGAGGACAAAAGGCCTGCAAGACTATAGAGCGCGCCACATTAGTTGGCACCTTAGGCACATAACCTGGTCCTGGGTGAAGAAAGGGGAAATAGCATTGGTCTTACCACTAATGGTTTTACAGAAGGCCAAAATAAATCACGTTGGATGCAGCTGCCATGAATCCCAACAGCTTCTGAAACCATTTCACAGTCAAGTCAAGTCACCTTTGTTTATATAGCACTTTATACATATTGTTTCAAAGCAGCTTTACAGTGATAGCTAGAATCAGGCAATTGTCTATATAATTAAGTATGAGAATGCCCTGGAGTTGCAGCATCCACACACTTAAAGGTGAGGGTGACAATGCTAGGCTGAAAGGAAGAACCTTATATTGGTAAGCTTTGCCCTAGAAAGGAAACCTGAAGAACTTCCTGTTTTGAAGTAAAATGGATATATGGAAGTATGCATTTTTCAGATCTATTGTGATGAAGTAGTCCTCGGACCTGAGATCTAAAATCGGATGCAACCCTCCATCCTTTGTTGGAACAATGAAATACCATGTTCTATGGCCTCTTTCACAAAAAGGTATTTCAGCACCTGTGCCTGCTCAGGCCTGACCATGTTGAAGCGTGGTAGAAAAGAACTGAACTGCATTGTGTGGCCTCTTTCTATACTCTGCAAGACCTATTGAGACACATTTTGCAGAAGTTGGCATGCTGCCAAATAGTCTACTAAGGGAACCAGCCTCTCGAGATTGGCCTCTGGTGGATGTCGAGTTGTCTGTCCAGCGCCCTGAAGCAGATGACTGGCAGGGAACAACTGAGCAGACTCCTCTAATGCCTTTCTCAGAAGGAGCGAGCCTCCCAGTGCCGCAACGTCCGCTGGTGGACACTGAGAAATTAACTCGCTGGAAAACACTGCACCCTGAAACACCAGAGGTGGCAGATTAATTTCCCAAGAACACAGAGCCAAAGCGGGTGCATTTCTAGTCATATGTTCAGTGCCCTGAAGCAGTTGACTGGCAGAGAACAAGCAAACATACTCCTCCAGTACCCTCCTCAAAGGGGCGAGGGCCTCCCAGTGTTACAACGTTAACGTGCTGGAAACAGCTGTGCCACAAATCATCTGGTGGGGGTAGCAGAATGGCTCCCTAAAAGCACCAAGGAGAAGGCAAACTTTAAACTGGTGTAGGCCATTTCTCATAGGTCTGATCCATCTGGCATCAGGGCCCCTTAGCTGAAGCCATCATTGAGAGGAAACAGTCCTCAGATCCGCCCACCCCCACAAAGACTATGGCTTAGAGAGCCATCCTGACCATTCTTTTTGAGGGGGGCTCAAGAAGCGAAACACTGTTTTTGCTGTTGCCGATGTGAGAAGCTAGTAGATGGCTGGGGCTGCTCCCATTCAGCAACCCCTGGCACTTGAGTCTGGCGAAGGAAGAATCTCTGGACTGCTACCACCTGCTTTTTTGCCTCCTGAAACCTCTCGATGAGTTGGCTGTGTCACCGAAGAGGCCAGGAAGGGAAAGAAGGGCATCCAGCTAAAATGACTTGTCCTTTTATACTGGATAAATTTAATAATAAATGCCTCTCCGTAGCCGCCAAGGACCTTGGTGGCCCGGAGGCACAAGTCCGTGGCCTGATGCAGTTCTTTAATTGCGTTTTGGATTGCATAAAATAATAAAAAATGAACAAAAACATGGCAAATGAAGGAATAAACAGCAAAGAGGCGACTGGAATGATTTTTAATGAGACTTGGGGGGCAGCTGAGCAGGACACACAACACAAAATAGACAAAACAGAGTGACACAAAGTTTGGTCCGGGTGCTCTTTATAGCTTCCTAGTTACGTTTTCACTGCTTCAGTTCAGACGCAATTGTGCAGAGGCGTTCCCTAGCATCATCATCAGTTTCCTTGAAATGGAACCTAAATCTCTCATACCACCTGCAATCCATTTTAATCAAGTTCTAAATGCTCAAGAATAACCACATTGGCATGCAATGACTACACCAGCAGCTCATGCCACGCAGCGCGGGTATAAATGAGGCACAGGTGCTTGCATCAAATTAGTTTTTTTGCTGAGGAGCCGAGCTGGTGAACTGGCACCCCAGCAGGGTACAGAGGGAATGGCGACGGGACTTGGCGTCTCTGTTCCCTCCTTCAGGGAACGAGGATTACATACGTAACCAAGACATTCCCATTCAGTCAGTCACTCCCAATGTCATGTCGGAGACCAACAAATAGGAATCCCTACTAAAGTGCCATGGCCTCTGCCCCCTTCCAGTGCCCTGTGTGAGCCTCCTGAGCTCTCTTACCTGATGAGACAGGGCTCACACAGAGAAGTCCATCACTGTTGTTCCGCATGACCCGCTCAGTCACTTATTGGATAACACTGGGAAAGTGTGCCCTAGTAGGAGGGAACACTGTGGAACCCACATCGTACCCCGAAGGAGTTATGTGGAGTACAATGCTGAGCCTTAGCCCACAACCGAGTGAAGGCTCCAGCTCCACTGAAGGGGGGCCTCTCCCAATGTGCTTCCATAAGGAGTGACTGTGGGAAAATATATGGGATCCCTGCAGGGTCACTCATATAACCCCAGCCCAGTACCAGTTCTCAAGGATTCAGCGGCAAAGGGCCTGATGCCAGATGTTCTGCATTGTCCGGGTGATAGAGGACTCGACAGAGTTTGCTTCTGGAGAATATAAGTGCCGTAGCGCAGCAAGCCGACAAGAGCCAGGGCCTCTCAGTGCTTCTACCCGTTTGAGGTGAGAACACAGGAGGAAACTGGCTCTACACGTAGGCTGTAGAATCTAGCGAATGTGTTGGGTGTCGCCCAGCCCGCAGCTCTACAGATGTCTGACAGCAAGGCACCACGTGTCAGCGCCCAAGAAGATGCAACACTTCGAGTGTGCTCGCACCCTGAGTGGACAGGGCCCACCTTGTGCTTGGTAAGCCAAGGTGATGGCATTCACTATCCTGTGGGCCATCCTCTGCTTGGAGACAGACTTTCTCTTCTGCTGACCTCCGTGACAGACAAAGAGCTGATCTGAGGTTCTGAAGCTTTGCATTCTATCCACGTACAGCCGCAGAGCGCAGACGGGACAGAGCAAAGCTAGGGCTGGTTCTGCCTCCTCCAGGGGCAGTGCTTGCAGGTTCACCACCTGGTCCCTGAAGTGAGTGGTAGGAACCTTGGGCACATAGCCAGACCGGGGTCTCAGTACCACGTGGGTGTCACCCGGCCCGAACTCTAGGCACGATTCGTTGACCGGAAATGCCTGCAGGTCCCCTAGTCTCTGGATGGAGGCCAGTGCAGCCAGCAGCAAAGTCTTCATAGACAGAATCTTTAGCTCTGCCGACTGAGGCTCAAATGGGGCATTCTGAAGTGCTCGGAGCACCAGAGCAAGATTCCTGAGGAACCTGACGACCCAACTCGTGCTTCCCAACTGTCTTACCTTCTACATGGTCGTGATAAGCAGATATTGTAGCAACATAGACTTTGAGGGTGGAGGGGCGACAGCCTACGCTCCAACCCCTGCTGCAGGAAGGAAAGCACGGATGCGACTGAACATCCTCGGGGGTTCTTCACCATTCGACGAACAGGTTTTACTTCAAGGCATAAGCGGGGTCTTGTAGAGGGTGCTTGTGCCAAAGTGATGGTGTTAACTACCTCTTGGGGTAAGTCACCTAGAACCTCTGCATCCCGTCCAGGGACCAGACATGAAGTTTCCAGAGGTCTGGACACGGGTGCCACAGGGTGCTCCATCTCTGAGTCAGAAGGTCCTTCCTCAGAGGAATCCGCCAGGGAGGGGCTGTCACGAGGAGCATTAGCTCTGGGAACCAAGTCCGGTTGGGCTAGTACGACACCACCAACAGGACCTGCTTCTCGCCCTCCTTGACTTTGCACAGGGTTTGTGCAAGTAGGCTCACTGGGGGAAATGCATATTTAAGAGGTAAAAGGTGCCATCAATGACCTAGTGAGCTCCTCGTGCACCTCCAGAAAAAAAGGAGCTGGGGTGGGGCACTGAGAACCAGCACGGGCTACCCTGAGAAACCAATCATCCAGCCTCGAGGGTTCCGGACACGGTGGAGGGTTCCACACAAGTCCGACTCTCTCAGCGGCCCAGGGAAAGCATGGCCATCATTTCTGTATCCGTATTGGGCACAGTCTCCTGCACTGACACATCATCTCCAGAAGTTTCTGACACTCCCTCCAATACAGTGATGGACATCTGATCATACACACCTTGTGGATGGCCCACCGTGTTCCATCAGCAGCTCTACTGGCTGCAAACTGGCTGCAAAGCGGCAGCTCTACTTGGTCTGCATTGCTGGCAGCAAGTCGGACTTGTTCCCAGTGCATGTTGGACTCTGGCAGGGCTACCCTTTGTCACCGGTTCTGTTCATAATTTTTATGGACAGAATTTCTAGGCGCAGCCAAGGCCCGGAGAGTGTCCGGTTTGGGAACCACATGATTGGTCGACGATGTCATGTTGGCCTCCTCAGACCAGGACCTTCAGCGTGCACTGGGGCGGTTTGCAGCCGAGTGTGAATCGGCCGGAATGAGAATCAGCACCTCCAAATCCGAGGCCATGGTTCTCAGTCGGAAAAGGGTGGCTTGCACAGAGTTTCTGCCTCAGGTGGAGGAGTTCAGGTATCATGGGGTCTTGTTCACGAGTGAGGGAAGGATGGAACGGGAGATTGACAGACGGATCGGTGCAGCTTCTGCAGTAATGTGGTCGATGTACCGGTCTGTCGTGGTAAAGAAGGAGCTGAGCTATAAGGCGAAGCTCTCAAATTACCGGTCAATCTATGTTCCTACTCTCACCTATGGTCATGAGCTGTGGGTCATGACCGAAAGGACAAGATCCTGGATACAGGTGGCCGAAATGAGCTTTCTCCGCAGGGTGGCTGGGCACTCCCTTAGAGATAGGGTGAGAAGCTCAGTTACTTGGGAGGAGCTCAGAGTAGAGCCGTTGCTCCTCCACATCGAGAGGAACCAGTTGAGGTGGCTCAGGTATCTATTTCGGATGCCTCCTGGACGCCTTCCTGGGGAGGTGTTCCGGGCATGTCCCACCGGGAGGAGGCCCCGGGGAAGAGGGATTATGTCTCCCGGCTGGCCTGGGAACGCCTTGGTGTTCCCCCGGAAGAGCTGGAGGAAGTGGCTAGGGAGAGGGAAGTCTGAGCGTCTCTGCTTAGACTGTTGCCCCCGCGACCCGGCCCCAGATAAGCGGAAGATAATGGATGGAATGGATGGATTTTTATATATTTTTATATGCAGTATTTATAAGAAACCATTCATTAAGATTTCATGTGTTTTCACACATAAAGCAAATCCCTTTGTGGGAATTATCAGTAAATTTCTATGTCATGGAAAGGATCTTTTGAGAAATTTATTGGTAACATAACCAATAAAAAACATACCATGTTTTGATACCATGTGTAATCAAAGCATAAGGTTACCTGTATGAGCACATACATGGTCTATATACGCTGAGGTCTGCTTTGGGCCATTCATTAAGTTCTGATGAACTTAACAATGAATAAACAGTGAATCAACATTGAATACTCTGCACTGTTTGAAGTAATGGCTGGTGTATTGTTTATTTGAACAGTGGACTAATTTAATAATAACCAAGGCCTGACAATTTAGCAGACATAATTGAAAAATCTACACAAATCCGTATGTTTTGAGCGAGACTGAGGTATGGTGATGCGTGGATCGGGGTTATATCCGTGGACACTGGATAATTTGTGGGTTAGGCAGACCAAGTAATAAAAATAACATTCTAGTTAATTGTGAGTGGGTCGGATGAGATAAATCATTAATGTGACAATTTTAATAAACAGTAATGACATAACTCTCATGTCACAGTAAAACGCAATGAACTATAATAACTTTAACTAAAAATATACACAAGCTTAACAGAAAAATACTGTGTGGGAGCATTTTAGTGAAGTAATTAACCAGGACAAATCAAATGTGTCGTGTCTGTAGGAGTTAGTAAGCAGAAATAAAGCACACAAGACAGGAGTAGCGAACTTCATCCATCTTGTTTACTCATCACTTCTGTTTTCACAGTTCTGTTATGTCATTACCCAACACTTCAAAATAGTAGTCAACAATGTAGAATTCTTCACATGAACAAAACAAAACATTCCAATTTAAGCTTGAAGTAAAGCCTGTGTTTAGGCTATTAACTAAATGTAATTTTTCCCTAAGAACTTTTACTTCATTAATAAAAAAATCATAAATAAATGTTCATTCAAAAGCAGTCTACTTCAATGTAATATGTTATCATATAATCATACTTAAATTGCACTGCAACATCCCAAACACACACACACACACACACACACACACACACACACACACACACACACACACACACACACACACACAAACAAACAAGAGAAATGAAATACGTTCAGGCTGGATATAGGCTTTATTAGTTTATTGTCATATACAGCGCTTCATAGCCGATACATCACATACCCAGCATTGGTTAACTACTTCACTAAATCACTATCACAAAGTATTTTTCTTTCTTTCCATTTGTTTTGTTTTTAATTCTCCTTTTGGAAATTTCTCTCAGATCTGTTTTGCCTCTATTGCTGCTTAAACAAGTGGACCCTGCAACTAGCTTAATGAAAGTTAGTGCCTAATAAAAAATTAAGCTTTAAACACATTAACATTTCCAACATTTATGTTGGAAAACAGTTCTATCAGAATAATTTCTGTTAAGATTATGTATATTTTTAGTTAAAGCTGTTAAAGAGATAGTTCACCCAAAAATTTGGTCTGTTAATTTACTCAATCTCAGGTGTAATGGAAGTCAATGGGTGCCACTTTGAGATAATAATAATAATTAAAAAAAATAAATAAATAAATAAAAACATTTGGAGACAAAACAAAATGAATACTCAGTACTAGACAAAACAAAATTAAAGCTGTTTGTGGTAAAGAGCTGCTGCTTTTGAAACAACTCTTGTCTCATTAGATTGTGGACACTATAGCATTAGTGTATGCTTCTAAGTATTAGACTTGTCCCATTTTCAATTATGAAACTTAATAAAATTAAACTTTTGTTATTAAAGTTGTGCATGCACTTGGATTCCCTCTCTGCCTTGTCCCATATACACCTGTTACAGAACGCCTAACCAAAATGAATCCAGCTGCACAGATCATGGGTCTCCATTAGGAAGATCTCCGGATCGAGGACTATGTAAATTACTTTATTACACATTCGACATCTATGGACTCGGTGTGTCTTATGATCTTTTTACCAAGGGGGATTATCTGAGCCGTCCGGTGCCGATTTATGCTGTTACGTGACCCTAATTTGACTCTGGAACATTATATCGATTTGGCATTACAACTGAGCGGCTCACCAGAGTGTCACCAGTGTCCCCAATCATCATGACTAACACTGCAGTGTCTCCAGCTCTCTTCGCTGCCACACCAGAGTCTCCAGCTGTCATGGCCACCACGCCAGTCTCATCACGTCATGGCCACCACGTCAGAGTCTTCCACTATCATGGCCACCATGCCAGAGTCTTCAGCCATCACTTCTGCTACACCATGGTCTCCTGCCATCAGGACTGCCATGCCAGAGTCTCCTGTTTCTTACAGCCACCATGCCAGAACCTGTAACTATTATGGTCAACACTCCGGACCTAAGGAAGCTATATATGGCCGTTTGGGGCTAATTTCCAGTGTGACAGACCCACTGCTAACATCAGTACAAGTGGTTAGCATCCCCATTCCGGTGGTCTCTGAGACCCTTCTACCATTGAGTGCATTTCCTGTGATGGCGGTGGCCATTTTGTGTGTTTTGGCTGTGCATGTTTCTCCAGTTTTGGCGGAGGTGGCAGCACCCGCTACTGAACTCTCTGTATGTCCCACTGTCGCCAAGGAGACCATTGATGAACTTTCTGCATCAATGAACTCGCTGTCTGCTCTGACATGACCACGGAGGTCGTTCCTGAGTTCTCTGTCTGCTCTGACATGACCACGGAGGTCGTTCCTGAGTTCTCTGTCTGCTCTGACATGACCACGGAGATCGTTCCTGAGTTCTCTGTCTGCTCTGACATGACCACGGAGATCGTTCCTGAGTTCTCTGTCTGCTCTGACGTGACCACGGAGATCGTTCCTGAGTTCTCTGTCTGCCATTGCACAACCACAGATGTCGTCAATGAATTCTCTGTCTGCCCATATACAACCATGAAAGTCGCCCCTAAACTTTCGGTCTACCCAAATACGACCTCAGAGGTTGTCCCTGAATTTCCTGTCTGCCCCGACATGACCACGGAGGTAGCCAATGAACTCTGTGTTCATCATCTCTGCCATTTCTAACCTCTCTGTGTTCTCCATTCCAGCTCCGCCTGGTGGTCTATAGCTCCCGCCTGACTTGCCGTGGTGGTTTCTAGTCTAATCATGTTTTGTTAATCATTGTTCACTTTCATGGTGTTGGGACGGGGGTGCCTCGATGTCCTTGTTTTGCCTTTCATGTTTGTGTGGACTGTCTGCCTGTATCTCAGTCTAGATTATCTGTGTTTTTGTCTTTTGTTATTCAAGTTGTGTGTGCACTTGGATTCCCTCTCTGCCTCGTCCCTACGCACCCATTACAATTGCTTATACCAACACATATTTTTGCCTGGAACATAGGCTACTTTGCATATGCTATTACAGACTTTGATTAGTTTGTTCCATGTCACATTGAGTATCAAACTTAAATTTACTCTTGTCGGACGGTAATCAGACTAAGTGATGCATGGATCTGCAATTATGTATGAATGCTCCTTTGCTCAAATCATCTCCTCAGAACATAAAAGTGGTCTGTAATTTTAAGTCTTTCAGAGCAATGTGGAAGTAATGATAGGATAATATATTGATAATATACTGTCCATATTTGTTGTTGTTCATTTTTTTCTTTTCACTCTTGTTGGGCAGATGTGAAGTTGGAACAGAGAACTGGGTGCAGTGTAACGACTCCCCTATTAAGATCTGCAAATATCCCGTGCAGGGCCTGTTTGAGGGACACTCTTATTACTTTCGTGTACGTGCCATCAACTCGCGTGGAATTGGCAAACCCTCCAGAATTTCTGAGCCCATTGCTGCTCTGGACCCCACAGAGTTTGAGAGACTTCATAGTAAGCAAAACTAAGCCTTCGTGCAGTTATGTTAAATTACTTCATATTGTGTGTATTAATAATGCCCCTTATGTACTGGTGTTTGTTTAAACAGCCACAAAACTTGGTGGGAGACTTGACGTTGTGACTTACTATGATGACCTGGAAGGTACTGTATTCTGGTTTATTTACAAAAAAATGTGGAAATTTTAAAAGTGTAATTTTTTATGCCTATTAAAGCCATCTTTTAAAATAATTGAACAATCATGGAAATTTCAATAGTATTTTAATAATAGTTCATTCTTTCATTTGGAACGACTCAACAAAGAAAATGTCCCTGTACCTCAGTGCCCATCAAGAGCACAAAAATGACATCCATACTGCATCCTTAAATATTGTGTGGTGGAACTGCCTTAAGATATTGTTCCTTTTGTTCACTCAGTTACTCTGTCTTTGCATATGTAATCTGTATTAGATGACAGCAGCTGTCACTTGTGCTTTTTCCCCCTATTCTTTTCATGGTTTTCGCTTTCAAAATTAGCAATAATTATCCAGCTCATAATTGGTTCTCTTCTGAGAGATACTGATTAGTTTTTGATGAGAATTCCATCAGGAAGGGAACGTACAAACATCTGTGGTTCTTTTTCAAGTTGAAATGAACACATCAACCAGTGTCACCCATGTGCATAGATAAGTGTATGTGTACATATAACAGTGGCAGCAGCAGCAGCAAAGATATTCATATCAGTCCATAATATTAAAGTTGCTTTTAAAGCTAGTGAAAATTGTGGGATACTTCCTAGTGTGTGTATGTGTGTATTAGCGTGTGTTCAGGGTAGAACAGTAATTCTGTTTGATGTGGTTTGCCTGCAGCTGAGGGAAAAGCTCCGGGACCTCCCTCTAAAGTCTGCGCTTCAGAGACGGACCGAACATATGTTGTGCTCAGTTGGGTCCCTCCAGTCTACCATAGCAAAGCCCCCATGTGGTATTACATTGAGAAGGTTAGTTTCAGCTCACTGCCAGACGTTAACCCAGCCGAATAGTCACAAACTTTATTTCAGCAGTTTGGTTGGTTTTCTTCTTATGTAATTTTTAATCCATTAAGAAATGTCGAATAATATAAAATAAGAAAATGGAGTTCTCAGTTATGATAGTTATCAGTTGTTTCAGATACTCTTCTTTTAAAAAAGGAATTATTGATATGATTTGCACTTGCATTGGTTTTCAGTGTGAATGCTGTGAAAAACACACAAAACACATCTAAAATGGGAAAGAGCTCTGAGATTGACTGTATAAATAGATTTGAGAAGAGATCTGAGGTATATTTTTACAGACTGCCGAAAGCTACAGAAAAGAGAAGCAAATGGATCGCTGAAATTCACAGAAACAACTGGACTACAGACAGCGAAACATGGATTTGCAGTTATTATTTTGTGTCAATATGTTGAATTTTGGAGTAAAATCATACCCTATGTATTGTATTGTTATATATTGTATTGACAACTCACCAATTAAATATTTACCATTGTATATTCTGCATAACACTGACAAAAACTATACACGTTTTAGGGCTGGACTATATGATGATATATACACTGATCAGGTATAACATTATGACCACATTGGCTGCCAAAACAGCTCTGACCCATCGAGGCATGGACTCCACTAGACCCCTGGAGGTGTGCTGTGGTATCTGGCACCAAGATGTTAGCAGCAGATCCTTTAAGTCCTGTAAGTTGCGAGGTGGGGCCTCCATTGATCGGACTTGTTTGTTCAGCACATCCCACAGATGCTCGATTGGATTGAGATCTGGGGAATTTGGAGGCCAAGTCAACACCTCAAACTCATTGTTGTGCTCCTCGAACCATTCCTGAACCATTTATGCTTTGTGGCAGGGCACATTATCCTGTTGAAAGAGGCCACAGCCACCAGGGAATACTGTTTCCATGAAAGGGTGTACATGGTCTGCAACAATGCCTAGGTAGGTGGTACGTGTCAAAGTAACATCCACATGGATGGCAGGACCCAAGGTTTCCCAGCAGAATATTGCATCACATTGCCTTAGCCAATCTGCCTTCTTCTCATAGTGCATCCTGGTGCCAGGTGTTCCTGATGCTCACATGCCCACTGTTGGTGCTTTTGGCGGTGACATGGGCACCCTGACTGGTCTGTGGCTATGCAGCCCCATACACAACAAACTGTGATGCACTGTGTATTCTGACACTTTTCTATCAGAACCAGCATTAACTTCTTGAGCAATTGAGCTACAGTAGCTCGTCTCTTTGACCGGACCACATGTTTCAATGTTGCCGGATCACCACTGTTCCTTCCTTGTACCACTTTTGATAGATACTTCCACTGCAGCCCGGGAATAGCCCACAAGAGCTGCAGTTTTGGAGATGCTCTGACCCAGTCTAGCCATCACAATTTGGCCCTTGTCAAACTCGCTCAAATCATGAGATTTGAGATCTTATGCTTGCCCATTTTTCCTGCTTCTAACATACCAACTTTGAGGACAACATTTTTACTTGCTGCCTAATATATCCCACCCACTAACAGGTGCCGTAAAGAAAAGATAAACAGTGTTATTAACTTCCCCTGTCTGGGGGAGTTATGCCTCATCATTTTACTGCCAATTATGTTCAGTTTAGTGTCGGCTCTCGTTTATCAGTTAAGTGGTGAGTGTTTATTCCTATGCAAGTTCCTCTCTTTGTTGGATTAAAATAAAGACTCTTCACTTGTATCTTCATCTTCGTACCACAATAACATGCAAAACACAGAGCTACAAAAATGATTTGATGAGAAATTGATCGTATTGAGATCTCTGATTTGTGATTGCAGAATTTGATATTGTCAAATCCATTGTCAATCCTTTGCTCTATTTAATCTCATTACTGTCTATGAGTATTTGCAATTTAAAAAAAATAAAAATAAAAATAAAAAACTTACCGTTTTCCTTACAGTGAGAGGTTTAAGCAGTCCTTTCTCATTTCACAATACATATTTGTGTAATAGTATGTTTTTATTGGCTGTGGTCTCATACAGCTTCAAGTCGGTGCAGGATCATGGCAGAGAGTGAACACTAAAGTACCCATCAGATCACCCCGCTATGCTGTCTTCGACCTGTCCGAGGGAAAGGACTATCAATTCCGTGTGCTATCTGCTAATATGTACGGGATCAGCGATCCTTCTGAGCCTACCAGTACCATAACAACACTGCAACTGAAGGGTAAATGCTCTAAAAACCAGCATGCCAAAGGCCACCACACCACTGATGTAAGATCAGTATTGATGAAAGATATTGAAATGTTGAAACTGTTGCAAATTAAATGGTATATAGATCTTTGAAGTTTGGTCAGGCTGTGACTTTGATGTTGGTATTAAGGCAGTAATTAACTTTTATCTGCCTTTCTGTAGTGGAACTAATTCATGCATGATAGGTCATCAAGGGATTGATTAGGGTGGTTGGTGAAGTCACCCCTGAAATAAAGCTCTGTGTTCATTCAGGTGTGCCCTCAGCTCCTGGACAAGTCGTTGCAACCAGGGAGACAGACACCTCTGTTCTAATTCAGTGGGCGCCTCCAAAGGATCCCAATAACCTGATTGGATATTACATTGATTCTTGTGTGAAAGGATCTAAGGACTGGACCTCAGCCAATCACAAGCCCCATAAGCAGACCAGGTATGTGCTCAGTCAAGGGGAAATTATTTGAGGCAAATCCCACGAATAGAGACAAAACAGTCTGGAACTCGGGTCAGAAAATCTCTTGAAAAATGTTTAACATTTAATGAATGTAAATAAATAAATAAAATTAAATAAATTATTAACCTCAGTAACCTTATAAAATATTACATTATTAAATATTATTGATTATTGTGTGAAAGGATCTAAGGACTTAGCCAATCACAAGCCCCACATGCAGACCAGGGCTGCATTTCCCAAAAGCATCATAAGTCTAAATAGAGCATAGAGGCCATTGGTGCCAATGGTTTTCTACTACCAACTTAGACTTAAGGTACTTTTGGGAAATAAAACTTGTATGCACTTGTATAAACTGGTATGTGCTCAGTCTAGTTGAATAACCTGTTCTCACTCCAGGCATTAAAAACTAAAGCATATTCTGGTCAAACACTTGATGAACTAGGACTACCATTGCTATCAATAAATTGCCTCATATTTCTCTTATATGGTCATTCAGCAAACTTACTAGTGAGAGCAAAGAACACTGAGCCATTCAAATATTTTAAAATGCAACATTTACTATTCAGCAGCATTTAGCTCACAGGAACATTAATCTCTGCAACGGTAAATTTAAATATCACTATCCTATAACAAATAAAAGTCATATTTAATTCATAATGCATATATTACACAAAACGGAACTTTAAACATGATTATATTTATAAATGACAATTGAAAACATCCCGAAACAGCAGCCAGCCTTGCATAGACCTACCTCATTAAATATTAAAATGGAAACAGCTTATTGCAAGTCTCCAGCAGCAGACCTTTCAATATGTATATATTTGTGTAGCTGTGTTTATTAAAAATGCAATGTGAAATTTGGGTGTGGCGTGGTGTATATAAAAGTGTGTCCATGAAAACAAAATGCCCTCCCTCAAAACCAGTGTCTGGTGATGGCCCTAAGTTGGGGTAAGGTGCTCAAAATGTAAAGAGTATAATGTAACTAAAATGATTATGGTTGTTCAAATTTAAAGTCATACCCCAAAATATTATTTTATTGACAACAAAATTCCCATTCCCTTCGCATCTGTGTACTGATGCTAAATAATAATTAATAAAATTTTTTAAATAGGTTGTTTGCACTGCTGAGGCGTGAAATGCAGATGGAGGTCAGGAAGCGATTTTCTACATAGGAATCACTAACACAAACTCAAAATGCCTGTTTTGTGTGGTTTATTGTTCCTCAAATCGATCAAACCGAGAAACCCCAAAGAGCTTTTATCATTTATGTAACTTTTATAACTTTTTTTACTTTAAAATGTGTCGCCTTTAATGGTGTTTTGCGTCTGCTGATACTCAATACGGATACCGGCTTACCTTTGTTTTTGACTAATTGGTTAAATATTCACATTCTTCTTGGTATCGTTTGCAGGGAAGAAAATACATTTTATTGCATTGCATGTTCATTTGATGTTTTCACTGATGTTTTGAAGAATTCGGTTCACGATGTTTATCTGATTAAAGGGGTGATGAATTGAGAAATCAACTTTCCCTTGAGCCTTTGATATATAAAAGTTAATTGTGATATACGAATATCCTGCAAGTTTCAGAGCTGAAAACTTCCTTGTTAGTCAAAGAAAAGCTTTTGTTGACACCAGGCCCAGCAAACGAGAGCTCGCAAATATATAGAACGAGGAAACGCCGCCTCAACAGATAAAAATGTATGCCTGCTTCTGTAGCCCCGCCCACCGACTGGTGGAGCTATATGGATCACGCTACCGAGCAATAAGCATGCCGAAGATAGAAAGATATTGCGCTGTGCCTGGTTGCATAAGCTTCCTTCGGATTCTAATATTAGGAATGAGTGGACGTTTGTTAAACACAATTAAACACAATGCTGTGCCTTCTATATTGGATCCGACAGGAATGGTGCAACACACTTATGTAAGTAAAACATGTTTTTTTATATGTGATAGTATTGCAGTGTTACAGATAGTTTTGATTATGTGTACGTGTCTAACTGAACATACCTTAGCACGCTGTCACAGGCTGGAGAATCCTTTATTTGTTGGTTCATTGCAATTCGGGATCAGACTCGGACATGTATGGGCCAGGGCTTGCAAAGCCCAACGTCTCGGGGCTATGTGTTTTCCAGACGGGCTACCAAAACGTAAGCCTGTCGGCAGGCCGGTGAATCTTCAATAGTGAAATAATATTCCTTTCTTGAGCTGCGTTGTTCACTCTCTTGACTTGATATTTGAAGGGTGCGTGCATGTGTGTGTGTGTGTCTGTGGTTCACGCTTATCCACCGATCGGGTGGGCCAAGTAATAAAAAAATTATATTCCAATCAATCGCAAGTGGATGAGAGATAAATCATTGTGTTTTTTTGATAAAGACGTTTTGCGAACCTTGTGAGAGAATCATTCCAGTTGCCGCTTTCAAAACAATCCATCATGTGAACTGACAGGGGAGCCCAAGCTCATTAAATATGCAAATCTTATCCAATCCTAGCTGTGGGCGTTTACTTCCAAGTCTTCAGTGCGACACGCCCATCAAAACCGAATGTTCAGGAGAGAGCCTCAAAACCAGTGTAGAAAATAGCCTATTATTCATTATGATGTTTTTGAATGTAAAAAACACAAAAACGTCATTAGTTGACCTCAGACAACAGTATAAAAAAAATAAAAAAGCCAGTTCATGGCACCTTTAACGTTACCGTGAAAACAGTGTCACACTCTGGGCACTCGCTGCTTCAGCCGTCATTATATGGTAGAAATAAAATTGGGTTCAACAAGCTGACAGAAGTCGATCTATTTCTTTGTTCTTTGTAACTGAAGCTTATTGTTGTTATTGTAAATGATTCACTTTCTCATATGGCCACGCAGGAGAATCTGAGAGGGTTACATTCAGCGGACAGACACCGACACACTGTATTCTTTTTTCAAATATTTCAACAAATTACAACCAAAATCACATCTATGGAAGCTTGTGAATAGTTTTGAAGTGGCTGTGGCAAGTTTTGCTAATTCACAAGCCGAGTGAGAATCATACTCGCAAATGTAATGTTAATTAAACCAAACAAAATACAGAACTTTCAAAAGCAATGTGATTATTTTAGTGATAGGCAGTGGGTTTAATCAGTGACATTATTACTAGATTTGATATCCAGCATCGTACCGTCACCTGTGTTTTTACCATAGACCGTAAAAAATAGGTTTTTACACATAGAAAAGCAGAAAAGTGTATTACATTGTCCAGTTTTACACCTGAACGATGACGTGAGTTCCTATGGCAATTCCCAATGCAACATGAATGACCTACGATGGTGACATTTTTCACAATTACGAGTCGACATAAAATCAAAATAACCTAAACTCACTATATCAACCATCTAGGTGGCAGGCAAGTCTTCCAATTCAGTAGAAAAGTCTTCTTCATAACATAAGGATCATGTCCAACATATGTTGTGATTTTCTGTTTATAGCTTTCTAAACCAGCACATTATGGACTTTCCTCCATATCGTCCATTCTGTTTTTCACTTCCTGCCCTCCATCTGAATTTTACGCGTCATCAGATCCACGTGATTGCAAACAAGCTATTCCTAGGGGTACCTTTATCATATTAATAGTGATGGGTATGCATCTGATCATCCTCCAGTTTTTGAGAAAGGATTGTGATGAAATTATTTGAGGCTCTCCCACAAATAGGGTAGAAAAGCATCTTAAACCCAGGTCGGAAGAAGTCTCAAAAAATTTCATATTATTGATGCTTTGGGAGCACCTCTGCGTTATTGTGTCTGGAGCACGTGTGAAATCAACCGAATGGCAAAACAGAAAATCAAAGGCAGATGACATTATGACCAGGAAAGCATAAAAGTAACCCGTGTTAGCTTCAAAAGAGCCGAAGCAAGTCAATAACAGGGATGCAGGAAGTATGTCAGGGTGACGCAGAGTCTCGTTCCCTTCACAGCAAACAAGGGTTACAGTCTTTACTTGAGACGTTCCCTTTCAGGGGAACTAACGCTGCATCATAGTATTGACGCTTTGGAAATGATAATACCCAAACCGCCATGCTTACAATTGTCAGTCTGTGTGACTACTGCGAGCACACCTGTGAACCTGGAGCAGAGCCCACGCTTACGAATTCTTACGAATGTAAGCAGAGATGACCAGCCCGCCACATCACACACATCTTAAAGGGACACCCCTGACAGTAAGGCCTTAGAGGCCGCCTACTTCTAGTTGAGTGAGCTCTGACAGCCAAAGGTGAGGGCTGACCAGAGACCTTGTAGGCAAGAGAGATAGCCTCAACTATCCACTTGCTTAATGTCTGCTTGGATGCTGGAAGTCCTTTCTTAGGCGACCTAAAGCAAACAAAGGCAGCTCTGTGGACACAAGCATCCAGCACTCTCACTGGACACACATGTTTCAGCTTCTCCTGGACCTGATCTCTGAAAGGAGATGCACGATTATAGGCAATAGACACTGGTAGGCACCTTAGGGACAAGAATGCCTTAACCGTCTCTGGTACAAACTCAAGGCATGTAGGAAACACTGTCAAGGACTAGAGGTCTCCTGCTCTCTTAACCCTTCACATGTAAGTTTAAAATATTCTAGCTGACCCCCAGCGTCAGTTGGCTACCGTTATTTTAGAACAAATCACCTTATTATTTCCATGGTGATGCATCATGCTTGTCACGTGACACACCGCAGCCAGAATAGCGCTTTATGGCAGATGTATCGCTTTTATTTCCTTTTTTTATTAAAAATATTCACAAACTTGTTGGCTATGTCATCAACTACCTGATATTCCGATTCTCAAATATGTGTAAGTGTATGCGTTGTTGTGTAAAAACCTTTATAATGATCATGTTAGTTGATCTATAATGCGCAATGGGCACCGCCATGTTAGTTTGCGTTCAGAGAATCGGATCTGTCAGATTTACAACTTGTAAATAAATCCACTTCTCTCAAAATGCATGAAAGTACACTCACCTAAAGGATTATTAGGAACACCATATTAATACTGTGTTTGACCCCCTTTTGCCTTCAGATCTGCCTCAATTCTACGTGGCATTGATTCAACAAGGTGCTGAAAGCATTCTTTAGAAATGTTGGCCCATATTGATAGGATAGCATCTTGCAGTTGATGGAGATTTGTGGGATGCACATCCAGGGCACGAAGCTCCTGTTCCACCACATCCCAAAGATGCTCTATTGGGTTGAGATCTGGTGACTGTGGGGGCCATTTTAGTACAGTGAACTCATTGTCATGTTCAAGAAACCAATTTGAAATGACTCAAGCTTTGTGACATGGTGCATTATCCTGCTGGAAGTAGCCATCAGAGAATGGGTACATGGTGGTCATAAAGGGATGGACATGGTCAGAAACAATGCTCAGGTAGGCCGTGGCATTTAAACGATGCCCAATTGGCACTAAGGGGCCTAAAGTGTGCCAAGAAAACATCCCCCACACCATTACACCACTACCACCAGCCTGCACAGTGGTAACAAGGCATGATGGATCCATGTTCTCATTCTGTTTACGCCAAATTCTAACTCTACCATCTGAATGTCTCAACAGAAATCGAGACTCATCAGACCAGGCAACATTTTTCCAGTCCTCAACTGTCCAATTTTGGTGAGCTTGTGCAAATTGTAGCCTCTTTTTCCTATTTGTAGTGGAGATGAGTGGTACCCGGTGGGGTCTTCTGCTGTTGTAGCCCATCCGCCGTGTTGTGGCTTCACAAATGCTTTGCTGCATACCTCGGTTGTAACGAGTGGTTATTTCAATCAAAGTTGCTCTTCTATCAGCTTGAATCAGTCGGCCCATTCTCCTCTGACCTCTAGCATCAACAAGGCATTTTCGCCCACAGGACTGCCGCATACTGGATGTTTTTCCCTTTTCACACCATTCTTTGTAAACCCTAGAAATGGTTGTGCGTGAAAATCCCAGTAACTGAGCAGATTGTGAAATACTCAGGCCGGCCCGTCTGACACCAACAACCATGCCACACTCAAAATTGCTTAAATCAACTTTCTTTCCCATTCTGACATTCAGTTTGGAGTTCAGGAGATTGTCTTGACCAGGACCACACATGCATTGAAGCAACTGTCATGTGATTGGTTGATTAGATAATTGCATTCATGAGAAATTGAACAGGTGTTCCTAATAATCCTTTAGGTGAGTGTAAGTGGCCGGTGAAGTAAACATTATATTTACCCACACAATGTGTATCTGATATGAATAAAACACCTCGTCAATTTATAATTGAATGGATTGTTGATGCCACATCAGTGTGTATTTTACTAACTATAAATGTATTGTTTGCCAGTACTTATGTGCATTTAAATGTCTGAATGTGGGTGAGAACAAGATCGCAATCATCATCTGCTCCAATTGAGCTAAGATTAGCCAATCGTCTTTATAATTTAACACGTGGATGCCCTGGAGTCGCAACAGAGCCAAGGCTGCATCCATGCATTTCATAAAAGTGCGGGGTGATAAAGCTAGACTGAAGGGAAGAACCCGATATTGGTACACTTTGCCCCTGAAAGTGGACCTCAGGAAGGATGGAAGTATGTGTCCTTGAGCTCTATCGTGACAAACCAGTCCTCGATTATTATCTGAGTCACGATCTGCTTCAAATTCAACATTCTGAACTTGACCTGAACTTTTGGAATGATTAAGTACCGCTGTAGAACCCGGACTCTCTTACAGGTGGAGAACCTCAGGGTCTACCACTGTGAAAAGAACCCTGTTGAATCAAGGCAGTCGAGACCCAAACTGGATTCTGTAGTCTCTTTCTACAGTCGGTAGGACCCATTATGACACATTTGGCAGAAGTTTCCACGCTGCCAGATGGTTTACTAAGGGAGCCAGTCTCTTGAGATCCTCGAACTCCACAATCTCAATGAGAACTAAGGCAAACAGGAACAGGGAAAGCCAAACTAAAACACAACGGATCTAAACATAACCCTTAACGCTGCATTCATACTTGACGTCTTAATTGACAAGAAAAAGTTGACAAGAGAAAAAAAAAAAAAAAAAGCTGGCAGTGTTTGCTTCCAAATAGCAGCTAAGGGCGTCTTTTGTTGCTATAACAACAGCTGCAACAAGAGTGCTCTGTGGTGCAGAGATACAAAATGTCGAGAACGAGAAAGTTGGCTCTTCTGGCTTTTGAAGTTAACGGGGAGGGGAATGTCGGTTCACAACGATGTTTGTGGATGCACTACATTACAGGGAAGAAAACGGTATGGTGCTTACAATAATTTAGTCCAGGAGCTCCGGTTGGATGATGCATGGTTTGCGGCATATTTTAGACTTAACAAAAGTCAGTTTGAAGACCTGTTACTGCTGTTTAGTCAATCTACCGGCACCTTCTCCATTTTTCTTGTTGTTATGGAAACGAGTCAGGTCTCGCTACTCGCTTGTCACTGGTCAGCTGTTAAAAAGGCACTTGACGTAGGGCGTTTTTTTTTAGAAAAGTTTAACTTTTTTCAACTTGAAAAGACGCGCTGAGCTGCAGAAAAAGACATCAGAATTAGCGTTTAAAAAAGTGCTTACTCCTATGGAGTAAAACACGGTTTACTCCATAGGATTACAATGTAAAACAACCTTGGGAGCTTCAAAAAAGACGTCAAGTGTGAACACGCCCTTAATATGTTTTTTAGTTTATTTTCTTCTTTTTATTTTTTATGAAATTTAAATGATTATGAAATGTTCAAATTTGTTTTTAACATTTTCCGACCAAGATTTCAGATGCATTTGTACCCTATTTGTCCCTATGAGCCTCAAATCCTTTCCTCACAATCCATTCTAAAAAAACTAAAGGATGATCAGATGCCATGATGCACCTTTATTATGCTAAAGGTTTCAAGAGATTCAAGATTCAAGATTCAAGAGTTTTATTTGTCACATACACAATTATATACAGAATATACAACCGGCAGTGAAATGTAAACAGGTCCGCTCCATGGACAGTGCAAATTCAGTTAAAAACACAAGGAGGAAATTATAATAGAAATAGAATAAAAAAGTACTATATATATCTGTAGAATTATAAATAAATCAAGTAGAAAAAAATAAAGTGGAATAAAATAAGTGAAATAAACTGTGCAGTGAGTAAACTGTAGATTTATAAATATGTGGTTAACAGAAATGTACAAAGTATAATGAGGTACCCTAGGCATTGCTATATTGACAAAATAGGAACTCCATATATATCTAAAGGTTCAGAGATCAGAACAAAATGGAACACAGATAAAAATGTAAACGTTGTTGATATTTAAAAATATTATTATTATTATTATTATTATTATTATTATTATTATTATTATTATTATTATTATTATTATTATTGCTTTTGCTTAACTTTACATTTGTGCCTCTTAAGTTTGGAATAAGTATTGGTACACCAAAGTAAATCTGTAAATATGGTAATTGAAAAACATAAAATGCAACTGAAACGCAAGAAAGCTTATATCAGGATTTTGTGTTGCTGACATGTTTCCTTTGATGATGTTATTCCATGCAAAGGATAAATAACGGAATAGAACCTTCCTCTTTCACTACCTCATTACTGGGTTCTCCCAGGTTTGTTGTGCATGGACTGACCACCGGTGAGACGTATGTCTTCCGTGTACAAGCCATCAACGAGCTGGGCCTCAGCGATGAATCCCAGGAATCGGCCCCTCTTTCTGTGAGAGCTGCTCTTAGTAAGTCTGGCTCTCATGACCCAACCTCCTTTGATATTCCATCAAGAATCCAACTACAATTTATTTTGAACCTTTTCCAAACACACCGTTTCTCAGCAGTAGGTGTTTGTTATGGGTAGCCCATGGTGTAGTAAATGACAAAAAGAAAGGTACCCACCAGACTTAATGACTTTACAATAACAGGTTGAAAAAGGTGTTTATTTATCTTCATTCATAGGCAGTGCTTAGGAAAGTTGCCACACAGTAACTACAGAAAATATAAATTTTACACAGCAAATGTTTTTTAATATACAGTAGAGCTGAGCGGTGAAATGCATCAGCCAGTAGAGATTCTGCTATGGTGTTTATTAAAGCAATAAACCATAAGAGAATGTGTGTTACAGGGATTTTCACCATAAATAATGCAATGTAGACAACATTGTGAATTATAATGGAAGCGCTTTAGTTTGTACACATCACATCAGGTGTAAACAAAGTGTAAATGTAGATTGTTTATAATTGTCAAACAATGTGTTCACATTTATTTTGGCTATTTTAAAATATGAGACTTATGATTCTTTCGTTATGCATAATCTTTTCTTTTGGTTTGAATCCATCAAGTTACAAATAAAAAAATAAAAAATGTGAAAAATCAAGTCATACCTTTCCTTCATAAATTATGCTTGATTTACAAATAATGATATGAAAAAGCAGTTTATTACTATATATTAGTATACATGTGTTATATACAGTCACCGTGATATAAATTTTTCATAGTGTATATATATTTGTATATATATATATATATATATATATATATATATATATATATATATATATATATATATATATATATATTCACACTATGAATATATAAGAAATGGTCATACCCTTAGTAATGCAAGAGGTTTTAAAAATCTTTTTATTCCCCTCAAACCTCGCACCATTTGCTAAATTGGTTTAATAATTTATACCAAATGAGTCAGAATGTTTTCTTTTTTCCCTCCGTATCTCTGTGGGACACTTAGTCAACAAGTAGAAATGATTTCAGCCAGCAGACCATTAAATTTTTACAGATCTGGATGATTTGTAGAGCTGTTTGCTTTGTAACTCTTTAGCTTTAGCTAACAGCAATCCTCTGTTTGGACTCTGGGGACCATTCCATACTCAGAGACTTCAAAAGATGAAACTTTTTGTCCTAAGAGTGCAGGCCTGTCTGTAGCATAAACAGCCAGTCAAAACAGTGGTTAGAATTGAATTAGATGAGTTCTTTGGATTAAATTATTAGATTAAAGTATTTCTCAAAGTGTTTCAAACAAGCAGCTATGATGTAGTATATCTTGTCTCATACAATTTTTGTTATGGATATTGTTGATACCTTGTGTGGCTTGTTGAGTATATAGTTTATCTGGCAGTGAAAAAAACAACCTAGCAAACCACACAAAGTGTTGAAATCCTCTCAGAACACCTGTGTAGAATTTGGATAGCACACAACTATTTTCAGAAAATGTAATCATTCTAGAAAAGAAATCATTCTTAATATACTGATTTGGAGTTCAAGAAGCATTACTTAATATACCATGGTCTTATCTGAATACTCGGTTCTTATTGGCTGGAAGGTGTGCAATAAAACGTGTACAGGTAGTTCCAAATCAGTTTAATTACTGTTCAATATTAATGCGCTGCTCTCATTAAAGCACACACACACATACATCACTCGCACACAGAGATTGCACACACACAGAAACAGGAGCACAGAATTTTTTCAACGCTGCCCTGCGCCTTTTATTAATAAATTAACTTTGCTACTGAAACGCTACATTATATTATTCCGGAAGGCGGTTGTAACATCACTTATTTTTGAAGTATGATTAAGCTCATAGCTTCAGTGCTAGTAGAGATAAGCTGCACAGACAAAGGTAATTCACAGGCACAATGCTCCAATGTTGAAAACAGTTGTGCTGCTTAATTTTTGTGTGGAATTTTTCAGAATTTATTGACTTAAAAAAAAAATAATAATAATTTAATAGACATCATTTTTTATGAAATGTAACCAAACCCCTGTCTGTGTGTGCAGACCTGTCTGTAGCATAAACAGCCAGTCAAAACAGTGGTTAGACATAATTTTTAATTAAATGTCCCCAAACCCCTTTCTGTTCCCAAACTTTTCAACGGAAGTGTATATGATGCACATATTGCTGCCTGTATTCCAGTATTCCAAATCTAAAATAAACTGAAATGTTTAAAGGTGCACTGTGTAAATTTTAGCGGCATCTAATTGTGAGATTGCTAATTGCAACTGCCCACCGCTCACCCCTCCCTTTCAAAGCACATAGAGAATAGCTAGCGCTCTGTAGAGCAGTTTGTCCATTTAGGGCTACTGTAGAAACATGACGGCGCAAAACGATGACTTCACTGTAAGTGAACCCGTGGTGTATGCAGATAGAAATGGCTCATTCTAAGGTAACAGAAAACATAACAGTTCATTGTGTAAGGTGGTTATACACCTCTGAAAACATAGTTATGTATATTATATTGCATTTCTGTCAATAGATCCTCATAAATATTTAACACTGCACCTTTAAGTTGTAAAAACTAGTAGTTTCGGTTATAATGTTACTTTAGAAGAAAAAAGCCCTACATTCTCTTGTTTGAAGCTAACACTAATATGTTACAAGATGCATTTCACCCTCCTATATTACACCTCCGGACACAACATTTCTTCTGAAATGTGCATATTACAAGCCAGAGATTTAGCCTGCATGCCAGTGCATGTTCCTCTCTGCTGAAGACATTGAGTAATGGGGATGGTCGGCTACAGCAATCTGTCTTCTCCACAGAGTTGCCCTCTTCTCCTTATGACATCTCTCTTCTGTATTGTGACGGGGAATCCATGGTGCTCAACTGGAAGCAGCCCATCCATTCTGGAGGAGCAGAGGTCACTGATTATTACATTGACAAATGCAATGTGGCCAAGAAGACATGGAAGGAGGTCAACATCCCACCCATTAAGGAAAGACTGCACAAGGTGTCTATGTATTGCAGTATCCTGTGCATGTTGTTACATCACCTTATATTGATGGATTTCTAATAATTTCTAATATTACCTTGTAAAATAATTACTAAGATGAACTATATCTTCTGAAGGTTGGAGGTCTGACAGATGGGTCAGTCTATCAGTTTAGGATCTATGGAGCTAATTTGATTGGACTGGGTGATGCCTCAGCCCCTAGTGCGTCCTTCAAATGTGAGGGTTGGACCATGCCTGAGCCAGGTAATGTGACGTGTGTATATAGTTTTGACTTCTTTTAAAATGATGTCCCTGCAACATTATTGTTCCTTGCAACACAAAAGGAGAAATTAAAATTTCTCTTTGAATTTTCATTACCTAATATCAGCAAATATGAATACTGTAACAAATGTTACATTCGATCATTGTTCGTTAATGTTATTTAATGCATTAACTAAGGTCAACTAATGGGACTGCAGATTACTGCAGAATCAGCAGAATTTGAAACAACAATGTAGATTACATGATAGAAAACCCAATGTGTAAATTTCCAAGGCATAACAAAGGCTGTACAAGATCAATATATGGCCCGAAAAGGCAATTGACAGTTCTGCAAACTGGCTCGAAACTCTCTCACATTGTTCCTGGGCCAGCAGGTCATCCTTATTGTTGAGGGCTGTCATTGAAAATCATTCCTCCACTGCAACTCAGGAATCTTATTGTCCATTCACCATATTTGAAGTATCACACTGATATGAATGCCCTTCATATCAACACACTGATGTGATGATAGAATCTGAATGCACATGTGCGTTAGCAAAGCATGTTACTACTAATAATACATTTGATATATTTACAGTAGGATATTTACAAAATATCTTCATGGAACACAACCTTTCCTTAATATCCTAATGATTTTTGGCAACAACAAAAAAAAAGATAATTTTGACCCATACAATGTATTGTTGGCTATTGCCACAAATATACCCATGCAACTTATGACTGGTTGTGTGGTCCAGGGTCACAAATCCCTATTAAGCTCTTTATTTTTTTAATCTGCTGCCCTAAAAACACTTTAGAGGAAGTAAAAGTCTTACGTGTGCAAAACACTCATTGGTGAGACCAACCCACAACTCTTGGCAAACATTACTTGAGTGCTTGTTGTTTAGCAGATTTATAGTATTCTTATTAGAGATGCAGCTCCTCTGCTGCAATATGTCTTGTTTACATGGTTAAAAATCTTGTTAAAGGCTACAAAGATTCCCTTCTATAACTTTCTGTTTGGTTATACATTGACCCTGCCAGCCACCATTACACTACATCACCATCATTAAAAATGAAGTATTAATAGTATTATGTCTCAAACCTTGTTACGGTGTTTCAAGTGAACCGAGATAGGTGATTGATAACAATTTTCACACAAAGAGCTGTTTTTATCAAAGTCACACATGTTAAAATCCAGCCTGCATTATGTAATGCTCCAATTCCTCTCTGTCTTTACTTCGACATTAGTGTATTGGACAGTCAAGACCAGCAAGAAACACTAAAGGCCAATGTGTGTGTGATTCTCACAGAAGCTTTCAAGAACATGATCCATATACATTATATTTTACTCTAAGATTTTTCACATCAAATTGATGCGTTTATACATCATGGTATTTTGATGTATAAATGAGAATCAGCTTAAAAAAAAAAAAAAATATATATATATATATATATATATATATATATATATATATATATATATATATATATATATATATATATATATATATATACATAACAGCCTCAAAAGAACAGATTTATTACAGCGATTAGGATTTACATAATTTCAAGGTCATGTTTTCATGAGATTCACCCAAACAGATATTAAACATGATTGAAAGCATGAAAAACTAATGTATGTAATTTTTCGACTGTACTAAAGCATACAATTACCATAATATGTTTGCAGATATTTATGGAACCTGCCAAGTTCACATACTTGGTTCTCTGAAAAACAATGCTACAGCCAGTTATTTTAATTAGAAATGTGTGCTCCATGTCGGAATGTCTGTTTTAGTTTTGGTCTGTGTGATCCCGCCTACTGCTAATTTACCCAATAGTATTTTGACACCAGAGTTGCCAGTTGGCGGAAAACACAGTGTATTGTAGTCATGGAAGCCAGCAAATGAACTGATAAATCCATCTAAAAATATCTATTGATGAGAGCATATTAAAACATAGTTAAAAAATCAACTCATCAACTTAGAAGTGCGTAAGTATCCTCGCCTTCCATTGTCAATTGCGCTCGCTCCTGTTGCGTGTCCTCAATCTGGCAACCTGCATGAGCGTTGAGTCTGAGGAGGAGGGGATCAGAGGAAACAACCATTTCCTATATTTTGAGTTTGGACTGCAGTACCATTTCAACCACTAGCTGTCAATGCACCTTTAATTTCCTTGTGTTTGGCTTTGGCAGGTCCAGCCTATGACCTGACCTTCACTGAGGTAAGGGATGATTCTTTGGTGGTGGAATGGAAGGCTCCTGTCTACAATGGGGCTAGTGTCATCACTGGATACTTAATTGAGAAGTCAAAGAAAGGCTCTGATACCTGGAGCAGAGTCAACGAAAGTTCAGTCAACCACTGCTATCTAAAGGTATTGATTTGTGGTTGCTGACAAGCTCATGTGCTCAGATATTCTGTACTATCACTTCAGTATGCTAGACATAGAAATATGAATACTGGTGCACGTCTCTGTGGCTTTATCAAATGTATTGTTTGAATGTTTACAGGTCAAGGGACTAGAGACAGGCGAATCTTATGTGTTCCGTGTACGGGCAGAAAACGCCAAAGGCATTGGCATGGCTTCAACCCCATCTGACCCTGTGTGTGTCAAGGCACTGCCAGGTAATCATGTAGAGCAGACACTGTTTAAGGCATAGACAATCTACTCTTACAAATCTGAATAGGAAAAATATTTAGTCAATGTGGTGGCTATAGTTCTGCCATACAGAGCCAGTTGTTGGACACAATGCGATGCTGAAAGTATGTGTCGGCTGAAAGTATAACTGTCCCACTTTACAATTTAAAGGGGCAATTTCTTTTGTTCGTTTACTCTAGAAATTGTATGTGAAAACTAGCATTATTTTTATATATATATAAAAAAATAAAAAAATAAAAAAATCTCAGTTATTCTGAGTTTAAAGGGTTAATTCACCCAAAAATGAAAGTTATCATACCATTCACCCATATTGTAAAGCTTGGAAGAACCAGGATATTTTTCCAGTATAACTCTGATTGTGTTTCATGTGCAGTTTATTAAAATAACACAAACTCACAGTACAAGCAGGCATGGGGCAGTAAACCAGGGTGAACAGCAATATCAGAGGCAGTGCATCAATCGTGGTCATAACAGGCAATAGGTCAGGACAAACAGCAAACAAACGAGAATCAAAGTCCAGGCAAACAAAGATCAAAGGCAGGCAGAACAGAAACAGTAGTCCAAGGCAGAGTCAAACACAGGCAGGACAATCACAGGGAATAACACTGAGAAATGCAGTCAGGGCAAACAAGACTTCACAATGAATGAGTGTGAGAGCAGAGTTTATATAGGCATGGTGATGAGGAACATGTGTGCAGTAATCAGTCCTGGAGTGAAGGTGTATGGGAAATGAAGTCCGAAATAGAGGTTAGTACTCTGATGAGTTCAGTGGAATCTTCACCGGCGTTTGTGACAGTTTCAAAGATTAACCAAAGTCTTATGGGTTTGGAATGATTAAATGATGACACAATTAAAATTTTGGCGTGAACTATCACTTTAAGGTAGCATTTTTCAATAAGAGAACTTTTGCGGTGCTGGAAGCAATATTTTTGAAAGGGGTTTTGTTTAAGGCAAGTTTACAGCAAAGATTCACAACAATATGAGCTGAAACATTCTAAAACCTGCCGGTTTACACCAATGTGACTAGATGAGACAGGGTATTGTTTCCATAGCAACTACTCTTTACTTCAGTTTTCTTTCTTTCTTTCTTTCTTTCTTTCTTTCTTTCTTTCTTTCTTTCTTTCTTTCTTTCTTTCTTTCTTTCTTTCTTTCTTTCTTTCTTTCTTTCTTTCTTTCTTTCTTTCTTTCTTTTCTTTCTTTCTTTCTTTCTATCGCACTATTAACAACAACCGACGTTGACCAAAGTGCTTTACATAATCATTCACAACAGAACACATTTAATAAAACAACATTTAAGAACATATGGTTTAGAAAATATATGCTTGTGAAAGCAACTAATTGTTTAGCATCCAGAAACACACTCTAGCATACTTAATAATAATGTTAATAATAAGAATGCTTCTTGCTTACTGATTGGCTGATTTGTGATAAGCTACCTAATTAAAGATTATCCCTAATTCAAATATTTGAATATATTTGTTTAACACATAAAACATGTATTCTATTCACTTAACTCACATCACTGCTCCCTGGAAACTAATGAAAACGATATTCCAACTATTAAACATGGTGAACCACTGCCTTAAGGGGACTTTGTTTAAAGTCAACATGAACTGCTTTTTGCAACCTATTTTACTTCCATAATGTAATGAATTTAAGTGAAAAAGGATTTTTAACAAGAAAAAAAAAATTATTTGTTGTGATTCATTGATATGACCATTAAATATCAGAATAGAACCAGATGGTTGGAAGGGGTCAAGACTAGTTAGTATGGCCCAACTAGTCTGTTTTTCTCCATTGACAGCTTTTGAAAAAATTCTAGTTTACTATCTTTGTGGGGACTCTCCATAAATATAATGAATTTTATGCTCTACAGACTGTATATTCTATCTCCCTACACTAACCCTACCTCTAAACCTACCCTTCACACAAAACTACAGGCATTTTTACATTTAAAAAACAAAACAAAACAACAACAACAACAAAAAAAACCCCTCTGTATAATTTATAAGCTTGTTTCATCATGGGGACTTCAATGAGACCCCACCGTGATATAAAAACATGTACACACACACACACACACACACACACACACACACACACACACACACACACACACACACACACACACACACACACACACACACACACACACACACACACACACACACACACACACACACACACACACACACACAGTATAGGACATTAATTTCCTGCAGCTCCAGAGTTATCAGGGATTAGTCACGGCTCAGGTTATTGGCTCAAAATGTATCTTCCCAGAACTGAGTGTCTATGAGAAAAGATGGTAGATTTCAGTTCACACACTTCTGAAGGTCTTGCGTCAGTTGATGAACGGATAGTCTTCTTCAGAAATTCTATAGACCTCATTGGCTTGGCGACATCAGAAAAAAATGAGGAAAGTCATTTCAGAGGAGGTCATCCATCCAGGGTGTTTTCCTTCCTTTTGCCCGATGCTGAGATAAGCTCCAGCATCCCTGCTACCCTACATAGGACAAGCAGTTTGGAAAATGGATGGATTTCAGATGTGGATGTTACAATGATGTTTTCTTTTTTCCTTCTTTTTTTTTTTTTATAATTTTTGTTTTATTTTGTGCATTGGTGAATTCTGCACAGTAAGACTAGGAAGTTGAATTTAGTTGTCAGTTTGAAGTTTGAAATCTAAACAACTTACACAGCCATCCAGACTAGCAGAATATCTGTGAATTCTAAAAAGGGATCTTTATTTTTGAAGAATTGAGAGGAGTTCACAGTGGGGCTGAGAGAGCTGTACAGGGCAGTGTGGATTGCACCATGGGAGGTGTTCTGGAGTGTCTTAGGGAGCAGCTGCCTGCACATTCACAGATAAGGAAAAAGCAGCCACAGGATGATCCAAGATGATTCATTCCGAGTAGCCTGAAAGGTTTGTGGCTGATAAAATGGCATCAGCCAGTAGAGTGCACTGTGGATTCGTGTGTCTATATAAAGAATGTGTGTGATGTTGTGTGAGATGTTCTCCATGCAGCACAACTGAGAAGGGAAGCCCTGCTTGGGCTGATTGGTCATAATCAGTGCCACAGTGAATATATGCCCGCAGAACTCCACAGATTTCTGCACTTTAACACCCATCATTCACAACTTCTGCACACCTGTTTCATGGTCATTAATTGCTTTTTTTATTTATTTTTTTATACTAATTTATTATGCGTTTAGATACCACTACACTCAGAAGAAAAATTTTTACCTAAAAATGGTAGCATCTAAATGAACTGCTTTTATTTGAGTCAAAAATATTATTTTACATCACTGAATCCAATTAATCAACACTGAACTGACTTCAGCTGAACATCAGCCGATATTTTCCTGTTATCACTGTGAAGCTGCTTTGAAACAATCTGTATTGTATAAAGAGCTATATAAACATAGGTGACTTGACTTCACCTAAATACAATGATTTATGCAAAAAAACAATCAACAATCACAAAATAAAATAAAAAAACACCAGTATAGCTTTGTGTGACAAACAGACCAAAATGTAAGCTGGTTTTCACTGAAAATCAAATATGGTGCTACATCAGTTTTGACATTTGGTTAGGAGACACATTGATACCAATGGCATTTGACATCAGTGATGTTAAATGCCATCAGCGGATATGTTTTATATGTGACATTTGTTGTCCATTTTAACGCTTCAGAGGAGAAAAATATAATTAATAATTAAATATATGAATAACTGTATTAATATAATATTAATGTGTATATATCATGAGAAAAGCTGATCAATTTAATATTGTGTCCCCAACGTTTCAAATCATTCCAATGGAAGACTATTGACCAATAATCCAATCATATCTCTACTCCTACAGTATTTGTTTAGTAGTCTCCACCTCTTGTCGACATGTGTGCAAATTCTTCTGTGCTTCTGTTATTTTGAAGGCACCCAGGAAATCAAGTGTGGCGTCGATGGGGAATCAGGTGACATTTATCTGTCGTTTGAGAGCTGCCAAATGATGGAGACATCAAAGTTTGTGTGGAAGAAGTCCTACCAAGAAATTACTGACTTCTCTAAGGGCATCGTCGTCAAGACATCAGGCAGCCAGTAAGCACAACGCACGTACAATGTGTCCTAACTAGAGCTGGTCCAGATACATATTAGCTCAAAGCATATTTAGGGCAATGCCACAGTCTGTGCATATTTAATTCCATTTGTTTTCCTTTTGTTGTCCCACTGAACAGACACTAATGTTTGCTCATTTGTTTCTTTAGCTCAACTTTGCTTTTTAAGAACCCAGACAAAGAGGATTTGGGCACATTCTCTGTATCTGTTACACATACTGATGGTGTCTCGGCCAGCTACAAGATCTCAGCAGAAGGTGAGGCTTGTTAATATATTATGACTATCAGCTTCATTATTAATGCCCTTCCTCAAAGTTATATAGAGTACAAGACACTATCAAAACATTCCATTGACAGATTCAAATCATATATGATTCAGATGGCGGCATACTATATATATGTTATTGTGTGACATGGATGTTACATAATAGTTACCATGATATTGGATATTTCAAATATCCTTAATTTAATAATAATAATAATAATTATAAGAATAATACAGATTTGTGTTGTCTGCTGTAATGTACTTGAAAAGTGTTGATAATGATGATAGCTGACAGAAAATTATGGTTACCTGTATTCTTTAGAGCTGGAGAAGATGTTGGCCCTCAGCTATGACATACGCAACCCAAGTAAGTGGCCCCAGATGAGGCAGTAGAGTATGGAGCCCCTAAAGGGACAATATGAGATGGCAATGCTTTTGCGTTAAACACAAAGTTTCTCAGGGGAACGTAAACATTTTGCGAGTGAACGCAAAGTTTCTTAGGGGAACACAAAACATTTGCGAGAGATCCCAAAAGCATTGACTTATTATTTTTCCTATCATCTCATATTTTTTTCCACCACCATGGGCTATGTAGTAGAGATTCTATACTGTTGTTTTTACCTACAATATTTCCAGTATCTAATTTTGTAAAATGTTGTTCAGACTCAACTTGAATGAACCATGTTCAATATGCACACATGACACATCAATTAAACAGTGTATTCAGGGTTCCCATAGTCTTGGAAAACTAATGAAAAGTAATGGAATTCAATAAAATCTTAAAAAGTCATGTGAATTATTGTAACATTTCACAATATGGTTCAATTTGTTAACATTAGTTAATACATGTTAATTTATAATTATTGTTATACAATTTGGCTAATTAAAAATGTATGCATTTTAGCTTAATGCAAAACTACAACTTCATGTTGTGTTTTGGAAATTTCTGTAGTGCATATGTTATTCTCATTTATGCTTTGCTCTAATGATTTTTATGATGTTTTAACTGAAAGCAACTTGCACTGACATATCTTAAAACATGTCACTGCCATTGTTTTGTCTTAAGATGGACACCAGTAATGTGTTTTTTTATTTTTATAAGGCACTTTTATCTCGTTATTGATCCCAATCCTGTCTGTGAAACCAGGCCTGGGAGTCCTTATCTAGAAAAGCCGTAGATGGGAATATTCATTTTTTTAATTTTTTATTTTTTTATATAGGATCAGCATGTGTAAATTTAAAGGTCATGTGTATGAACTGTGACAACACACAAGGCGACATGTCAGATTGTCACGCGTCACCTCTCTTGTGTCGCAGTTATTCCTCTGAAGACTGAACTGGCCTATAAGATTCTAGAGAGAGGCCGTATGCGCTTTTGGCTGCAAGCTGAGGGCATCTCCTCTTCTGTGACCTACAAATTCTTTGCCAATAACAAGGAGCTTGTCAACTGTGAGGTAAAGAACAGTCAAATAGAATGGTACCGACAACCACAGCCTTCATTATTTCATAAACAGAAATCAGGGAGTTTTATATTAAAGGGATAGCTCACCCCAAAATGACAATTCTGTAAATCAATCATTTACTCACCCTCAGGTTCTTCCAAAGCCCATGACTTTCTTTCTTCTGTGGAACATAAAAGAAGAAGAAAATATTGCTTAGCAAGTGCCAAGTGGTCACTAGGGATTTCACAAAATATCATTATCATATTGTTTATCAGATTATTTTGGATATATATTGGCCAAAATATAATATAACATAATATAATATAATTAGTGCTGGGCAGTCGATTAATCGTGATTAATTCCATCCTAAATAAAAGTTTGTGTTTATGCATTAATATGTGTACTGTGTATAATTGTGTATGTGTATAATTATATATATATATATATATATATATATATATATATATATATATATATATATATATATATATATATATATATAACCCGATTCCAAAAATGTTGGGACACTGTAGAAATTGTGAATAAAAAAAGAATGCAATAATTTACAAATCTCATAAACTTATATTTTATTCACAATAGAATATAGATAACATATCAAATGTTGAAAGTGAGACATTTTGAAATGTCATGCCAAATATTGGCTTATTTTGGATTTCATGAGGGCTACACATTCCAAAAAAGTTGGGACAGGTAGCAATAAGAGGCCGGACAAGTTAAATGTACATATAAGGAACAGCTGGAGGACCAATTTGCAACTTATTAGGTCAATTGGCAACATGATTGGGTATAAAAAGAGCCTCTCAGAGTGGCAGTATCTCTCAGAAGTCAAGATGGGCAGAGGATCACTAATTCCCCCAATGCTGCGGAGAAAAATAGTGGAGCAATGTCAGAAAGGAAATTGCAAAGAGTTTGAAGTTATCATCATCTACAGTGCATAATATCATCCAAAGATTCAGAGAATCTGGAACAATCTCTGTGCGTAAGGGTCAAGGCCGGAAAACCATACTGGATGTCCGTGATCTTCGGGCCCTTAGACGGCACTGCATCACATACAGGAATGCTACTGTAATGGAAATCACAACATGGGGTCAGGAATACCTCCAGAAAACATTGTCGACGAACACAATCCACCATGCCATTAGCCATTGCCGGCTAAAACTCTATAGGTCAAAAAAGAAACCATTTTCTCTGCAGGCGTTTTTTCTGGGCCAAGGCTCATTTAAAATGGACTGTGGCAAAGTGGAAAACTGTTCTGTGGTCAGATGAATCAAAATTTGAAGTTCTTTTTGGAAAACTGGACTAAAGAGCACAAGGACAACCCAAGTTGTTATCAGCGCTCAGTTCAGAAGCCTGCATCTCTGATGGTATGGGGTTGCATGAGTGCGTGTGGCATGGGCAGCTTACACATCTGGAAAGGCACCATCAATGCTGAAAGGTATATCCAAGTTCTAGAACAACATATGTTCCCATCCAGACGTCGTGTCTTTCAGGGAAGACCTTGCATTTTCCAACATGACAATGCCAGACCACATACTGCATCAATTACAACATCATGGCTGCGTAGAAGAAGGATCCGAGTACTGAAATGGCCAGCCTGCAGTCCAGATCTTTCACCCATAGAGAACATTTGGCGCATCATAAAGAGGAAGATGCGACAAAGAAGACCCAAGACAGTTGAGCAACTAGAAACCTGTATTAGACAAGAATGGGACAACATTCCTATTCCTAAACTTGAGCAACTTGTCTCCTCAGTCCCCAGACGTTTGCAGACTGTTATAAAAAGAAGAGGGGATGCCACACAGTGGGAAACATGGCCTTGTTCCAACTTTTTTGAGATGTGTTGATGCCATGAAATTTAAAGTCAACTTATTTTTTCCCTTAAAATGATACATTTTCTCAGTTTAGACATTTGATATGTCATCTATGTTGTATTCTGAATAAAATATTGAAATTTGAAACTTCCACATCATTGCATTCTGTTTTTATTCACAATTTGTACAGTGTCCCAACTTTTTTGGAATCAGGTTTGCACAAACACTAATTTAATAACATTTAATAAGATAACAAATGTAATCTTTAGCAGATCTCAAAATATGTTTTGCTCTGTACACTACTGTACATTGTAATTGTCATTCACATTGTGTTTTATTTTTACATTTATTTAGACAAAATAGTATAAAATTCAAATATCAGCCATTTAACGGTCATCTGCCTTAACATAATTATCTGCTTTTAATATCAGTCAGAAATTGACTACTGGTACATCATTGAACTGAAAAGGCCAGCATGGATTTCCTGCTATAAATATCTTTTGTGTTATGTGGTAGAAATAGAGTCATACAGGTGTTGTATTTGATTATAGAATTGTCATTCTAAGTGTTTAAGTTTTAAGTTTAGCTCCAACTGGTGCTGTGCAAGGAAACATAACCAATCCAAATAAATAGATTCAGCTCCTTTGCAATACTACCATCTGTTATGTTCATTTGCTTGAGCCTCCTAAGAAAAGCCCAGGAGAGAAATGTTTACCTCTCTGGCTTTTTCACAGCAAACTAAAATGAGTCACGACGCAGCTACGGGCATTATTGAGATGGTGATGGATCATTTCACTGAAGACAGCGAGGGCACTTTCACCGTGCAGATCCAAGATGGCAGAGCTAAGGCCCAGTCCTCTCTGGTGCTGATTGGAGATGGTGAGAGCCAGCATCGCTCTAGGGCTTTTGCAGCTCACATCTTGGGATATTGTGCTCTTCTGTTGAACTCTATTCACTGACCTCTTATAGTTTCTGCTTTATTTTCCTGTTCCAGCCTTCAAGGCAGCGTTGGCTGAGGCGGATTTCCAAAGGAGGGAGTACATTCGTGTGAAAGAGGGTACTGCACTCATCGTGTTGATGTAGCTGTTGAAATAAACTTCTGATAGACTGAATTAGACCCTGTGGTTTTGTAATGCATTCTTGCTATTACTTTTTTGAGGTTTACAAATAAGCTTTGCATCATTGACAAAAAGACAAAATGTCTTATTGGTTCCCTGCTGAAAAAATATCTTCTATGAATAGTTAAGCCCAAAAATAATAATTCAGTTATTATTTACTGACTAGGGAGTGTGCAGCAGAGATAATATCTGTATATGTTACAATCTCAAAATTATTTGTATCTGTATATGTATTTGGGAAAAAATTTAATTGGGTGTGGATTTGACCAAAAGTTTAACTTTACATGAGAAGCCTGTTTCTGGGCTAATTCGAATCGCAAGTAAGCATCCCTATGCCCTACTCACTTTGGAGGGAGCAGAGCACTTGTGTGTCATAATGTAACAGTTTGGAATGGGAGCCAATTAATTTTCCTATGTCTTTTCCATGACACTGCAGAGCATGTCCATTAACTGTTCTTACAACAGAAATTTCTTATTGCTGTTAATATAATTGTTGCAAATAAATGTACATTTTATAATGAAGTTTCTAAAATATGCTTTATATATAGGATATAAAGAGTTTACAATCATTCACTTCATACACTCATTATTATAGCTATCCCTGGCTCAACTGTGTCCCCTGGAGTGACTGTGTCTGCCAATTATTTTTACTATTAAGGCCCTGTTCACACCAAGGACGATAACTATAAAGATAACGATAAAGATATAGTTCTAAAAATCAGTCTCAATATTAATCAATAGCAGAGTGCACACCACAGCTATAACGATAATGGCACAGAGAAACGATATCGTTGGAATCACTTTCAGAATTTTTTTTTTTTCAGGTGATGAATGAAAACGTGAAAAAGGTCTGCACTCTAAAAAAAACTTTCTTAATAGGAGATAAAGATGTACAACCGTTTTGGCTCTTTGCCTTCAGTGTGACAATTTTACTTGTTCTCAATAAGTACACTGAAGGTCTTCAGGTGATCAGGATCATAATGGAACAATCAAATAATCGGTCCACAGACTCCAGTTTTAATCAATCTAGAACAATAAATAAATACAACAATAACAAAGAACAATATTGGGAACAATTACACATCAGGCAAATATGGCATTCATAAACATTGTGTCACTACCCCCCCATCCCCCATACAAACTATGTCCCCTTTAGGTCGTGTGTCCACCAAAGCGTTTTTTTCATGCAGCTAGCGTATTTAATTGTTTTCAATGGGAGCACCATTGAACGCTATGAGCGTAACGAGGCGCTGAGCGAGTATTTCACGCTCAAGCGCTGAGTGTTCGGCGGTTTTTACTGGTCACCGAAAGTTGAAGAATGTTCAACTTTGAGTAAAACGCAGCATTCATCACTGTCACTTTTCACCCAGCTGTCCAATCACAGTGGAGCAGGGGCAAGACAAATACAACACAGACCAATCGCCATATTCTGCTTGCACAACGTCAATAGACGAAAACAACAAGCATAATAACGGAACAAAATAATTTAAAACGAAAGCCAGAGCAAATACTTTACATTGTATCTGCATTTTTATATAGAATCAATACAGAAACAAACTATTTGTGAAATGAGATACTAGTAACACTTCCGCAGATATTCCGTATCATAACAAGCAGAGTCTCAACTGAAAAAAAAAACACTGCACTGCCAAAATGCTCTCAAGCACTCACAGCGGGATTTATGTTTATGTTTATGAATGGCATATTTGCCTGATGTGTAATTGTTCCCAACATTGTTCTTTGTTATTGTTGTATTTATTTATTGCTCTAGATGGATTAAAACGGGAGTCTGTGATTATTTGATTGTTCAAATAATTATTTGATTATTATTTGATTGTTCCATTATGATCATGATCACCTGAAGACCTGCAGTGTATTTATTGAGAACAAGTAAAATTGTCACACCGACGAAGGCAAAGAGCCAAAATGTTTGTACATCTTTATCTCCTATTAATAGAGTATTTTTTAGAGTGCAGACCTTTTTACATTTTTTGTACTGATATATACACTATATTGCCAAAAGTATTGGGACACCCCTCCAAATCATTGAATTCAGGTGTTCTAATCACTTCCATGGCCACAGGTGTATAAAATCAAGCACTTAGGCATGCAGACGCTTCTACAAACATTTGTGAAAGAATGGGTCGTTCTCAGGAGCTCAGTGAATTCAAGTGTAAGTGATAGGGTGCCACCTGTGCAATAAGTCCATTCGTGAAATTTCCTTACTACTAAATATCCCACGATCAGCTGTTAGTGGTATTATAACAAAGCGGAAGCAATCGGGAACAACAACAATGAAGTGGCAGGCCATGTAAAATCACAGAGCTGGGTCAGCGCACACTGAGGTGCACAGTGCGCAGAAGTTTCCAACTTTCTGTAGAGTCAATAGCTACAGACCTCCAAACTTCATATTAGCTCAAGATTAGCTCAAGAACAGTGCGTAGAGAGCTTAATGGAATGGGTTTCCATGGCCGAGCAGCTGCATCAAAGCCTTACATCACCAAGTGCAATGCAAAGCATCAGATGCAGTGGTGTAAAGCACGCCGCCACTGGACTCTAGAGCAGTGGAGACATGTTCTCTGGAGTGACGAATCATGCTTCTCAGTCTGGCAATCGAGTGGATGGACGAGTCTGGGTTTGGCAGTTGCCAGGAGAACGGTACTTGCCTGACTGCATTGTGCCAAGTGTAACGTTTGGTGGAGGGGGGATTATGGTGTGGAGTTGTTTTTCAGGGGTTGGTCTTGGCCCCTTAGTTCCAGTGAAAGGAACTCTTAATGCTTCAGCATAACAAGACATTTTGGACAATTTCATGCTCCCAACTTTGTGAGAACAGTTTGGAGACTGCGCACCAGCATGACTGCGCACCAGTGCACAAAGCAAGGTCCATAAAGACACGGATGAGCGAGTCTGGTGTGGAGGAACTTGACTGGGTTAGGGTGACCCTAACCTAACCCTGACTGTCCTGCACTTCAACCCGATAGAACACCTTTGGGATGAATTAGAGCGGAGACTGTGAGCCAGGCCTTCTCATCCAACATCAGTGCCTGACCTCACAAATGCGCTTCTAGAAGAATGGTCAACAATTCCCATAAATACACTCCTAAACCTTGTGGAAAGCCTTCCAGGGAAGAGTTGAAGCTGTTATAGCTGCAAAGGGTGAGCCAGCTCCTTATTAAACCCTACGAATTAAGAATGGGATGTCATGCAAGTTCATGTGCATGTAAAGGCAGACATCCAAAAACTTTTGGCAATATAGTGTATGTCATAGCACCTAATTAGCTGGGAGAGCGTGGTGAGTGTTTTGATCAGGTGATGAACGACAATAACATTGACAGCCAATCAGAATCCATCCTGCTGTAAGGAACTCGAGCATTTAAAGTGGCAGACAAGCACGTGCTTAGAATGAACAGAACGATATCGTACTGGTGTGGATGCTAATATAGTTATCTTTATAGTTATCTTTAAAGTTATTGTTCTTAGTGTGAACGGGCCTTTATTCGGTAGAATTTGTTATTTGGTTTGAAGCCATTATCTGTGCATTTCCGAATAAGGAATTCGGCTTTGGACACATCCCTATTACATGTTGTTCCAAACCTGTATCTAGCTTCTGTAGAAGAATACATTTTTAATAAAATGCCAGCCACTCTTCTCCCCTCAGTTATGTTGTAGATTCTACTGAAACTAGTTGATTTTGAAAATATGTAGCTTTGCACATTCCAAATTTTGGGCACCTTGGCCAGGCCATGAGCACCTTAGGCTGGTTTAAGTTTTTTGTTTCTTTCAGTAGCCTTGCTAGGTTATTCTTCAAGTTTTCCATGATTTCAGAATGTTCATTTTCTGATTTTATATTCCAGGCCCTCACTTTATGGAGTTCCTCTCTTTTCAAATTGGGGATAACGCTTCTGTCACCCTTGTTTGCAAGGCAAGTTGGATGGGAATGATTTAGCCCAAGCAAATTTAATGTCTTGGACTGACTGATGATATATTGGTGTTTTCTTGCATGTCTGACCATTTTCAGGTGGCTAATTTGAAGAAGGAGTCTGTGTTTCAGTGGTATAAGGACAATGTAGAGGTGATTCCTGAGGTGCCTGCTGACTTAAACTCAGGAGTCTGCAAGTTCCCCCTAACTCACGTGAGCACTTCACTTCATAAACACTGGTTAAAACAAATTGTTTAGCCCAAAAGTTTTTAACTAGATATCAAGTGGTGGTCTGACATAGTTCCAAAATTGCTTATTGTACAAAGGTAAGTCAAAAAGCTATTTAACACATTGAAATTTCTATATAAAAAAATAGTTAACCTGACTATTATATGTTATTTATTATTCCCAGTGAATACATAAACAATAGTAGAATAATGATCTAAAAGGATAACCCATGGAACAAACACTAGGCCAGTATTAGCCATTAGCATAAGCTAAGTGACAGAATTTGCTTTAAAAAGAATTTGACGCACAAATGGAAGCTTTTTCTTCTCTCTTACTATGCATGGTATCTTAATATTGCAATTCTATACACATTTATATGGCTAATAACTGTGATATTAGCATTTACCATTGTTTTTTTTCCATGCTTCCTCAGAACAGAACAAACTTGTGCTCCATTTTTGGGTCATGACCACTAGTTTAGTCAGTAACAGGCAGCATTTGTGTTTGTGTTTTCCGTAATCAAAGTTTAAAATATATTTAAAGTGTATTGAAGCATACTCAATGCTAAGTACCATAGCTAAGGTTATTTCAGTAAACAGAGAAATAATCCCTGCTGGACTGTTAAGGGTAATTGTTCTAGGGTTTTTTTCAGTCGATATTCTTCCCTTTTACAAAGTAGCACAGCTTGTGCAACCTCGATAAATATAACAAAGAAGCTTGACACATGACAAAATTATACTGTTTTTGCTGTAATTGCTCCTGACATCTAATGAAGCGCATTTCACATGAGAAATAACCTTAAGAGCTTTTGACTCCCAAAGGATTGAAACCAGAGGTGTGAATCAATTGAGTTCTGTAGTAATTTTATGTAATGCTGGTTATTCTTTGATTTTTTTTTTTTTTTTTGGTCAAATGTATTTTTACTAAACTATTTGAAATAGCTATAATTTACTCCCAAGACAATGTAGCACAGGTTCTGCCTGTAATGCTCTAAAAAAAAAGCATCACTCAGGTGGCCTGCTTTTGTGAGATGCTGTATTTTTTTTTCTTCCATTTTTTTTATTTATCCGTATATACTAGTTCTCCAAGAAGAATGTGGGACTATATAAAGCAACCATCACTGATGACAGAGGCCAAGATGTGTCACAGATTGATGTTTCTGGCAAAGGTACAGTCTCTCAGGATTGTCTTATCAAATATAGAAAAATGTAAATGTGTGCTGGAAAATGTTCCATAAAACGTATTAAAGATGTTTTTTTTCTTCTCTTCCACAGCTTTTGATGACATTATTGATGAGCTCAGCCGTGTCTCTGGTGTGTATGACATGTATCATCATGCTCATCATTTTGCTCTCCAAAGCCAGCATGTCTTTCTTTGTGTTAAATCCAACTGATTTTAAATCAGTCATCTTCCTCTTTCTTTTTCTATGGTGTCTCTAACTTAAAATGGCATAGTTCCTTCTATAGTTTCCATAGTTCACTTTTAGTGCAGCTCTAGCAGTCAGGGTCTTGGTGAGGAATTGTATGACTTTAATCCTAGGGTGACTCTGATACTCTTATGCTGAAAAGTATACTATGTTGATTTGGTGTTTAGGTGACTGAAATATATATCCAGGTGAAAAATAATTCAGCATATTATTAAAGCCATCAAAATATTTTCATACATGCAGTACCTACAATAGATATAAATACTATTATATTACAATTATACAAAACTTACAGTTTTGTGCACTTACAGTATGTGTACCTTAGAAAGTACTGGGTTATATAATTACTACATAAGGATAGGTTTAGGGGTAGGTTCAGGGTTAGTGCCTAGTTATTACACAGTAATTGTAATTACTATAATAAGTACATATATGTACATGTGGAAGAGGACTGTAAAATAAAGTGCTACAGAAACTTTTGAATGGTAAAATACATACAAATAACTGAAACATAATATATATAATTTTCCCCCTTAAGGTATTGGCCATCCATCCTGTGTGTTTTGGAGAATAGATGGATAGATGGATGTATATAATTTTTCAAATTATAGTAATGAGAATTACTGGAAATTAGGAACATCTGCCAAATTGACATAAATATAATGTCACAATGCAAAATATACATTTATATATACAGTCAAACTAAAATGTATTCAGACACCGTCAACATTTTCTCACATTATCACAGTCGCTATAGTTTAGAAAAGGAAATAAAATACGACAAGAACTCAGAGTTAAACTGTGTCAGAACAAATTTATCTTTATAATGTCAGATAACTTTGATAGAAAGGTATGTAATAGATTACAATCAACCAATCAGCTGTCAGCTGTTAAATTTAAGTACACAATTAGATAATACCAATTTAGTTCAACCACTTACCAAGCAATGCTTCATTTTGTTCAGTCTGTGGTGTAAAAGGTTGGATTAGCAATTAAAGAAAAAAAATATAAGCAAAACACGGTCAGGTCAAAGTGTCTGAATAATTTTGGTCCCAAATTTTTATCAATTTGACTGGTAGTCCACCAAGAATTTTTGGATATAATATGTCAGTTTACTTTATTTTGCTATCCACACAAATAAACTATAGTGTCCTGCACCCACTAGTAAAAAATTATATCTGGTGTCTGAATAATTTTTGGTTTGACTGTATGTTTAATGATTTTGAGGTGAATTATGACCACATTCTTGACGTTTCATATATTTTCTCACACATTTATTTATACATAATCAATGGGAACTACAGCAGTTGACCAACTCATTGCATTTCTACCCCCTGAGCTCAGTTTCTAATGTACTAAATCAATTCTTAATCTTTATGATGAAATGACTTCCCAACACTTCTGTTACTGCCGTTGTGAGAAGAACAGTTGTTCATTTTAGTTGAGTGACTACTTGAAAGTCTTTGCATAAATAACAAAAGAAGCTCAGCTTAAACATGTAGTGAATCACAGCAATGCAGCTTTTTGTGAAAAAAAAAAAGAAAAAAAAAAAGATTAAAAGTGAATTTTAAAATCTCTTTCCTTCTTTTTTGACCTGGATAGGATCCAGTGCCTCCGAGTTGTCGATTCAGTGCACTGCGGAAGGCATTATGATTGTGTGCCACATGAAATATTACACCGAGGAGATGAAGATCCACTGGAAACAAAAGTATGCACATTTTCCACTCTCACTTGAAAAGATTTCCTAGAATAAAAAAAGATTCACAAATACCCGTAAAAAATGCCTCTTCATGTCCTCAGGCGTGACAACGACTCTACATGTAAACATGATTTTTGGATTTTGGTCTATAATTTTGTTTTGCTTTAGTGTGAGGTGTACAACAACAACAAAAAAAGATTATTGAACTACAGGAAATTACATGGAATAAAGAGACTGTCTTGTTCCTTGCTCTGTTGTCGACACAAAACAAATCATTCTGATTGCAGTTCCCTAATGCTTTGCCCTGGAGGTGATTCAGTAGCATGTGAAATACTAACGTAGCGAGAAAAGCCTCTTCCTGCTTGCATGGGTTCTCAAATCCCTGTATTAGCATTTTGAAGTGGCTATTCTGGGTCTTTCCTCCCTGTGTTGCACGTTTTGAATCTCACGCAAAGAAGGTATTAATGCAAGGGAAATTTCACATTCAGTTACAAAAAAAAGAAACACCCGCCGTGTCTAATTTTACTCTAGGGACATGCTAATTTGATGCTCCACTTTAAAAAAAGACATGTCTAACATTTACGCTATGGAAAAATTAGCAAACAATTGAGTTTATAAAGGGATTAAATGTGCCTTTGTTGTAACATGTTAAAAGCAATGATGTGCATGTGCTGCACTTGCACATGGTCGTATTGATTTTGTTAGTCTCTCAATGATGAACAGATATTTAACAGGTTTGCTCTTTGTGCTTCAAGGGAATCTAAAACCACTGCATCAGAAAGAATGCGAATTGGTGGCAACCCAGCAATGGCAACTTTGGAGATAGTCGAACCTACTGATAAGGATAAAGGAATGTATACTATTGAGATTGTGGATCCCGAGAAGACGCACACTCGTACCCTGGACCTCTCTGGACAACGTGAGTTGTTTGGATGTGTCATTTCTTAGTACTGCTTTCTGATTATTTCCAAAGGTATTTAATAACAAGTGATCTTAAATCTTCTGGACATGAAACTTCCTCGTTTAATCCTAATGGCCTAATAGCGGGTTGTAAATAGTCACGGAAAACTAAATTATGCCTTTTTTTGCATAAAACAACCTTGACTAAACATTTTAAGTGGACCTCAGGGAAAAAAAATTTTTTTCAAAATGTATGATGCCTTTAAAGGGGAGTATTGTGAAAAAGAACCCGATTACTTTTGATTAACTTAATTATCAAGTGAAATACTTTAAGAACAGCTTAAATAGTTTTCAAATCACCTCCAGAATCAGCATAAATGAAAAGCGACACATCAATACTGAAGAAAACTGTCATGTTTTCAAAGTGATTTTGTCTATTTCCAAAGGCTTTATTACTCCAAAACCTTACACCACATTGGTTATTAGCAAAATGGTCACCTGAAACACGTGTTCTGGCATTGATCCTGTGTAGACGTGTTTGATTGGAAGTAAAGGCCAGTGTTGCAGCTGCGCACACAGGAAATGTATTTAGGGAAATCCAGGGATGAAAAAATGCCATCATAGTATCAAAGGTGCAGATACTGGCAGTGGTTTCAGTTAGTCAACAGACTGTGTGATGACAAACATAATCAAGGGCTGGTGTCTGACAGGTCATACGATTTGCCGAATGGTGACAGTAATGAGTAGGGGAAGAAGAGCTATTTCCAGTGAAGCAGGAAAACAATGCTATTAAAATAATGAGAGCTGATTTTCTTTTTATGCCGTGCCTCCAGGACAAGACGCGCCGAGTAGAGAGACAGTGTATTTTTCCTTTAAAAAAAAAAAAATTGTATTCATGTTTTATATGCTCTTAACTTTTATTCTTTTTTTTCTGTTTCCCCCCTTTAGTCTACGACAACGCCTACGCAGAATTCCAGAGACTCAAGTAAGATAACCAGTGCATCAGGCCACCACATGGCTTTCCACCTCCTAAATGTTTAGAGATGCAAAGCATGTGAGCTATATGTCAGTGTTTGGGTAAAATATTAAGCTCTGCTAATGAACTCAACAATGCTATTCTTCTTTTGCCCTTCAGAGCGGAAGCATATGCTGAAAAGAGTGAGTATACTTAATCACTCCCAACACTCTCGGGGGTCCTGCTTTGATATGTAATTATAGTCCTAAAATTAACTTTGCGATGTTTTCTTGTCAGATCGTGGCAAAGTGGTTGGTGGTCTTCCTGATGTTGTGACTATCATGGAAAAGAAGGTTTGTTTAAGCTCGTTATGTGTGAGCCATAACATTGTGAAAAATGGATCACAATGCATAAAGAAATTGGATTCTGATCTGACTTTCCTTTTGAAGAAAACCATGTCAAAAACACCACAAAGTGTACAATATTCAATTGCACTTACCAGTCTTACATTACCAGTCAAGAGTCTACAGCTACTCATTCTTTATGAGTTTCACATTTTCTTTTAATACTATAACACAACACAAATGAGTATAGGAATTATGTTGTGACCAAGTGGCCAAATCATTATATTTGAGCTTTATCAAAGTCATCACTGTTTTGAAGTAGTTCACATGCTGGGCAATTGTTAATCCAACTCATCCATTAAAAAAAGGTTTGGCACAATTTATATTGGTCTACAAAACAAATTTCTGGAATTTAAGCAAAAGCCTTTAGATTTAAAGGTTTTTACGATCATAATAAACTAATTCAGTCAAGTGTGTTGAAACTTTTGACTGGGACAGTATGTGTTGGCTTAAGATAGATGGCAGTAAGGCTAACTGAACTTAAATTAAAGTTACATCCAGTCTTTCAACTGCAATGTTATGACCACACCAGTGAACCTAGTAACTTTTGCATGATATGCGCAAGAATACATAGAAAAGTGTGTAAGAATACCTAGACTTTTTACATTAGTAACACAACCATGTGTTCATCTGTCTGGACCAGGGGAGTTCATACCTGCTTCTAGAGGGCCACTGTCCTGCAGTTTGAGTTTAGCACCAACTTGCCTCTCAACCTGCCTGGAAGTTTTCTAGCATGCCTAGTAAAGCCTTGATTAGCTGATTCAGGACACCCCCAGCCTAGACAAATAGCCCAAACAAAGCATGATTTAGCATGACCGGTGACCCGTTTACATTAGTGCGTTTTTGTTTTAAAACAGCATTTTAAAATGAAAACGATCCTCGTCTACACTGGCATTTCCATTGCGTTTCAGAAAGGATCTCTGTCTAAACTCCACGGACATGTCACATGACCATTCATGCACACTGGGCATGCGCGTACAAAACAGTTGCCTCTTGCGCATGTAGGCAGCTGCAGTATTATACAATACAGCGTTTATTATACATAGCGAATGCACTATGGCTGCTAAAAATGACCACAAGTTCAGCACAGCACTCAGTTCCGTCTCCATGTCATTGTTTACATGGTCGTCAAGGCTGGTATGTTACAGAGCCATTGAGAGAGGCTGCTCTGGGCTGCATTTCACAAAAGCATTGTAATAATGGTCTCTACGATCAACTTAGGTGTGCAGTGCTTTTGGGAAACGCAGCTCTGGTCTGTTGTGTTCCGGTAGTGTAATGTGGGCAGCCATGCCATCGTTTTTTTAAGAGTCTCCGTTTTGGTGCGTTTACTGAAACGCAACACCAGAGTTTTCAAACTAAAACAGGGTCTGCAGTCTACGTTTTTGAGGTTTGAAAATGGCAGAGTAAATCAAATAAAAATCAAATCACCTTTATTTATATAGCACTTTTTACAAGTCCAATTGTTTCAAAGCAGCTTTACAGTGCCAACAGGAAAATAATGCAACAGAATTTGATTTGGCTGTACAGCCGCTCTGGTGAAAACGGTGATGTTATCCAGCTAATTTCAATTATCATATAGTGTCAATGTGGGCAGATCGGTAATATAGTTGAGATTTAGGTGTCCCCAACTGAGCAAGCCAAAAGCCAAAGGCAACGGTGGCAAGGAACCAAAACTCCTTCAGGGCCAGAATGGAGAAAAAAAACCTTGGGAGAAACTAGGCTCAGTCGGGGTGCCAGTTCTCCTATGGCCGACGAACATACAGTGTATGATTCTAATTCTGGCAACATTGCAGGTCTTAAATCATATTAGCTAAACAGATATTCATAAGATTGTTTGAAAGATTGGAGTGGTCACGCCGGAGATGGGTTTAATGAGGATGTCGTGTCGATGCAGCATTTACGGGGGGAGTTTATTTGACACGCTCTCTGCAGACATTTCAGGGATGCGTTGGTCATGTCCAGGCGCAGGACCACCATCTGATCTGGATACGGCCCGGATCCGGCTGACTGCAGTAAACTTCGGGATAAACAGAGAGACTAACATTAGCGTAGATGCCATTCTTCTTTTGATGTAACAAGTACATCAAGTGTTATGGGAAGTGTTCCCGGTTCTGGCTGACCTAGTTAATCCAGCCTAATCATTTAACTGATTTGAATAATAGAGATTGATAATGTTCTATGTGTATGCCATAGTAAAGAGATGCGTTTTTAGTATAGATTTAAACTGACAGAGTGTGTCTGCTTCCCGAACAATGCTAGGAAGACTGTTCCAGAGTTTAGGTGCTAAATAGGAAAAGGATCGACCGCCTGCAGTTGATTTTGATATTCTAGGGATTATCAACTGGCCAGAGTTTTGAGACCGCAATAGACGTGATGGAGTATAATACGTTAAGAGCTCGCTCAAGTACTGGGGAGCTAAACCATTTAGTGCTTTGTAAGTAATAAGCAAGATTTAAAAATGTATACAATGTTTAATAGAGAGCCAGTTCAGTGTTGACAGAACCGGGCTAATATGGTCATACTTTCTGGTTCTAGTAAGAGCTCAAGCTGCTGCGTTTTGGACCAGGTGGAGTTTGTTTATTAAGCGAGCAGGGCAACCACCCAGTTAGAGCATACAATAATCTAGCCTTTGAAAGCATGCGCCGTAATTTAGATATATTTTTAAGATGGTAGAATGCAGTTTTACAGATGCTAGAAACGTGGCTTTCAAATGAAAGATTGGTATCAAAGAGCACACCCAGGTTCCTAACTGACGACGATGACTTGACAGAGCAGCCATCAAGTGTTAGACAGTATTCTAGGTTACTACTTGTGGAGCTTTTTTTGTCCAATAATCAAAAATTATTTTTTTTCTGAATTAAGTTGCAGGAAATTACTGGTCATCCATTTTTTTTTATATCAGCTATGCATTCCGTTAATCTTGTGAATTGGTAAATTTTATCAGGGTGTGAAGAAATATAGAGCTGAGTATCGTCAGCATAACAATGAAAACTAACGCCATGCTTCCTAATGATATCTCCCAGTGGTAGCATGTACAGGGTGAAAAGCAATGGAACTTGTGATCTGTGTGACATCTCTTCATTTACTGCTACAAACTGATAAAGGTCAGATAAGTATGATTTAAACCATGCCAATGCAATTCCACTAATGCCAACATAATTTTCGAGTCTATTCAAAAGAATGTTGTGGTCAATAGTATCGAATGCAGCAGAAAGGGTAGATTTGAGATTGGCCTGTAATTGACTAATTCTATAGGATCAAGTTGCATTTTTTTAATAAGTGGTTTGATAATAGCCAACTTAAAAGTTTTCGGCACATACCCTAATGACAAAAATGAATTAATGATATTAAGAAGAGGATCTATGACCTCTGGAAGCTTCTCTTTTAATAGCCTAGTCGGTATAGGGTCGAGCATACATGTTGTTGATTTTGATGATTTAACGAGTTTAGCCAATTCTTCCTCTCCTATAGTGGTGAATGAGTGTAATTTTTCCTCAGTGACACAACAATGCTCTGTCTGATGTGATACTGTAGTAGACTGTTGCATGGTTATAATTTTCTTCCTAATATTGTCAATCTTACACGTAAAGAAGTTCATAAAGTCATTACTGCTGTGCTGTTTACAAACATCAAAAGCTTTAGTTTTGGTTAATTTAGCCACTGTATCGAATAAATACGTAGGGTTGTGTTTGTTTTCTTCTAAGAGAGTTGAGAAATAAGCAGATCTAGCAGTTTTTACGGGCTTTCTGTATGCGATCATGCTCTCTTTCCACGAATTGCGAAAAACCTCTAGTTTTGTTTTCTTCCAGCTGGGCTCCATTTTTCTAGCTGCTGTTTTGAGGGCCCGAGTGTGCTCGTTGTACCACAGAGTTGGACTATTTTCTTTAATCTTCTTTAAGCGCAGGGGAGCAACTGTGTCTAAAGTGCTGGAAAAAAGAGTCAATAGATTCTGTTGCAACATCGAGTTCTTCTAAGCTATCTGGGATGCTGAGGAGATGAAACTGGAGACTGGAGAAGACATGGCTCACCGTATTTGTTGATTAATCCAATTTACCAAAGTTGTTTGATGGAGTCTATTTACTAATCCAGCTCACCACAGTTGTTTAATGAACTCAGAAAACAAGAGACCCGGGTGCAGAGATGGCAAGCTAACAGGTAACGTTAACGTTATCAAGCTAACGTTGTGATAGTGATTTAGATTAAAAGCTAGCAATGTCAAATTTAACGGGATGGGCAATATTAAACAATATATGGTGATGAGTAAGTTCTATTTAGTAGTGTAGACAACAGGCATAACCATAGTAAAAGATATGTGTTTTAAAACGAAAACGCATTAGTGTAAACGGGGCCTGAAGCACGTTTAAACACATGCCGATATTCATTGGCCGACAACAATCCATGACATCACAGATGGCACGCCTGTGAGTATAAAAGGTTATCTGCAAATGCACGTCATCTTTTTTGTCATCAGAAGCCGTTTGTAGCGTGTGTTATCAAAGATAATGGAGAATTCAAGAAGAAAGTGTATGCCTCCGTGTCCCCTATTTGACACCTGAGGACTCCCACAATCTGTGCTTTGTATGTTTGGGAGCAGAGCACGTTCATTCAGCACTCGAGTGTACTGGATGCGCTCACTGTGACAAGTTCACAGTGAGGAAGCTCCGCTTGCACTTGGCTCTCTTCTCGAGGGATGAGGGACAAATGTCTGCGCCCCATGGTTCAGGTCCCACTGCTGCCGAAGCAGCTTGGAGTCTTAGATTGTGGGGATTGCATGCCGAGCTGGTCAAGGACTTTCAGAGAAGGGTCACTGTTTTTTTTAATTCTTGATTGCTGGCTCGAACAGTTTGGTTGATCAGGAAGCCCAGTCTCTGGCATTTTGCCGATCCAGCAGAGAGCATGTTGCTGGCAGTATCTAGCTCAGTGGAAGAATCTGAATGTGTTGAGCCCTCTCCTTCCATCCAACAGTGTGGGGAACTGTTGGATATAATGGCCCGTGCCATGGCTAGACTGGATCTGTCTTGGAAGAAACAGGATGTCACTCGCAGTAGACTAGATGAGTGTCCCTCCCCCATGAGTTTAGCATTTCTTCCAGATTTTCACACCAAGGTGGAGAGATCATAGAAGAAACCATACTGAGTTTACATATTTCCCATTTAACATTTCAATTACATGAATGTAGAGGTATTGTCCGCACCACGGACTTGGCCCTCCACTAAACAAACAGCCGCTGCCATTGACCATTGATGGCAGTGACAGTTCTAACAGCTGTGGCTGAACCTGGCAGATATTAGGGAGAAGGAGAGAAATTATATTCTTGATGCCCTCTGGGACTTTTTGGCACTTCTGTTGAGATGGTTGTGGGGAAGTTCAGAGAGGCGAGGGCGGAGTCAGCGCTCAGGAGGTATATCTCGCAAGATCCTATTCTCCTCCTAAGACCTCTGACACATCTGGCCTGTCAAGAGACAACTGGAAACCGGGCCAGAAGGTGAGCATGGCCACTCAGAGGAGGCACTATGACAAGAAAAGGAGGCACAACCTCAGGTAGACTATTGTTAAGATGCAGTCTGAGAGAAAGAAAAGCGAAGACCACCAAATAATTTTTTCTTATAAAAACAATCCCACACTAAATACAAAATGTATTATGTAAGAACTTCTGCCAAAAGTGCATCTACATGTGATTAGAATGTAAAACAAGTTTTTAATCACAATTGTACATTAATTATATTAATTACATAGCTTAAACTAGCACTACGATAGTCTGGATGCCAGCCGAACTTAGCCCCACCCACAACATTTGAGGTTTGGAAGTTCGGTCTGGACTTGATCCATTGTGGAGCAACTATGCTCGAACCAGAGCTGTTCGGACCAATCAAATTGTCAGGGCAGGCTTTATATGATGATGGACAGATGATCAACAGTACGCCAACAGTACGTCACATTCACGTCACCAAAAAGTGCTTGGGATGAATTTATTTACTAAACTTGTTCGTATGTGCATTCACCTTTACTATTTCTCTCAAAAATGATGATCGTGTTGGTAAGTACTCTGTGTATCTGTACTCTGTATATTTTTTGCTGTGTAGCAAATAACTCCACGAAAGATCGTTTATACTCATCTTCTTCATCTACTTCTTCCAACTTGGGTGCAGTTGAGTTCTGTTGACAACTATACTTCGCACAACATACGTCACTTACTCCGTTGCTCTGATTGGTTGTAGGTCTGGATTGGTTGTAGGTCTGTCCAATTGAGTGTAGAGGCATTTTCACCCCATCATCACAGCCCAATAGAGCAGAATCAGACTCATATTCTGACTAGAATCTGAGTATGACGACGTCAGGCTAGCACTGATCTGACCTACCTAAATTTATTGTTAGGAGCTCCAGTTGCATTACAAGTTTAAGTCTATTGACAACACTTAAGGCATAATGTAGATTATCACAGGAAGTAATGTTGTCTCATTGCTCAGTTTGCAATAGCAAACAAAAATCGTGTGTACAGTAAAACACACTTGGGAGACAGTTACAGTAAGGTACTTATGATGGACATAGTAGTCCACTACTTTGTCTTTTTACTTCACGATTTTTGTTTGCTATTGCAAACTGAGCAATGAGACAACATTACTTCCTGTGATAATCTACATTATGCCTTAAGTGTTGTCAATAGACTTAAACTTGTAATGCAACTGGAGCATTCCTTCCAGAAGCCCATGGAGAGCTGTAGCCAACGAATTAGTGATCTGTATTGCCGCAGGCAGTCATGCCGGTGAGCACTGTTCTGCAGCTCTTCCCTTCAACCCTGGGAGTGCGTGTTGGAGAGCGTCATACTCCTCCGCTCCCTAAGATCCATGTCCATTGTCTTCTGCCTCATAATCCATTGCTTGCCAGCAGCATGAAGCCAGCTTGGGGGAATATGTTGTATTCTCCCTGTGAAAGGATATTGGTGGGATTATGATTCGCCTGAATAGTTGATGCTGGAAATGCCGGCATCCTTTTTTCTTTCAGATCAAATAAAACATAGCAGGTCAGTGGCTCTCAGATCCATTAAAGGAAAGATGAGGTGAACTCACGTGGGAGAGGAGACCTTTCACATGATGACCTGCAGAGGTCATGTATACTGTGGTTTTCCAGTGAGAGCTCCCCTCAGGGCTTTGGGCATACTGTATATTTTAGTTTTCATTGAGCCACTCTTCTTCATAAAAAGCCCAAAGAGTCGCTTTGTTGATATCCATTACTGTGAAATATGTAATGTAAACTGGAAAAATGCAACATAAATCTGAAAACAAGTCAGATCTATGTTGAAATGAAAAAGTATACCTATATGGGTACAACAGCTTATCACTGACACCTTTGTAAAGGCTAGAACCTTTCTTCAGAAATATATTCCTCACCATAAGAAGTTGTAGACCTACATGTTTCATTGAATTAATAACAATTAATAACAGAGGGTTTTAGAAAAATTATGTGGCCACTTTTTATTGATGATAACCTCCCTATATTTACTATATTTATTTAATTCTGTATATGTGAATTAATGAAAAAATATACATGTAAAATATACGTTTTTATTTTTTTATTTTTATATATATATATATATATATATATATAAAATATCAAGTATATTTAAATAAAATATTTAAAATATTTATTCAAAAAAATTGTTGGCAAAGAAAGATAAATAAAAATTTTTAGTTGCCATCTCACCATCAGAATATCATATTATCATTATTGCGAATTATGTGCATCTTCTTAATGTGGTCATGATGTTTCTCATATTTATGCCATTAGTATGATAATGACAACATACTTCTTCCGAGAATGTTTCAGATTAAATATGCATTTATCAAATCTGTCATTTGGTTTTTATTTTCTTCAGACTCTGAGTTTGACCTGCACAGTCTGTGGTGACCCCAAACCTCTGGTCAGCTGGTCTAAGAACGATCAAGAAGTAGAACCGAGCGATCAGTACGTCATTTCCATGGACTCGGGCAAGTTCGCCAGCCTGACCATCAAAGGCGTGTCCCTGGAGGACTCTGGCAAGTACACCATGACGGTGCAAAACAAGTTTGGTGGCGAGTCGGTGGATATCGTTGTCAGCGTGTACAAACATGGCGACAAGATTCCGGACATCAAACCCACATCTTCGCCCAAGAGGATCATGCCTCCCACAGGTCCAATTGTAATTCCCACCACCAAGGCTGCCGCACCTGCCGCGGCTGCGGCCAAGTCTCCGGCTCCTCCTCAAAATGCCAAATCCCCCACACCGCCCCGTGGCATGAAGTCTCCCACTCCCACCAGGAAGAAGTAAAGGCATAGCTCTTTCCTCTCATTTGCCCCAACAGCACAAAGACGACTAGATTTACATTTCCAGTAAGAAATATCAGTGTTTGCAAGGCAGCAAATAAGCTTGGGATTAGGTTTTGGTTTTGTATAAACAAAATATCACCATCATGACACTTTACATTTACAAAAAAAAAAAAAAATATATATATTATTTATGTAATATGCACTGACAAGGATAATAAATCCTTAATAGATTTAATCTGTGTATCTGTAGATACTACATTTGGTTTGAATCTTACTTCACAATCATTAAAATAGTATGTTCTATAACGTTTGAATATGGGTATTGTGAATGAAATTCAGATCTACCACAATGCTATTCTCACGTGACCTGCCAACGTCATTTGTGTCACTTTATTGCCATTCACAAATCTTCTCCTTTGGCTTTACGGGATAGTAAAGTGTCTATCGAATGCACATTTCAAAATTTCAGCAGTAATAGGACATTTGTGTACCTTTTACCTACTGTTTTTTTGAATATTATGAATTCGGACATTACAATATATGGAAGTAGGTATATTCGGAAGTAACGTTCGACTCTGTGTTGCTGTTTGTTTGAGCATCCCGGCCTGACACAACATAGGCACAACCGATGGTGTGAGTTTATCTGTTTGACCAATAACGCGGAATTGAAACACTCTTTAAATACAATAAGGAAGACTAGACAATTGCAATTCAGTATGCAAATAAGACTTTGTCAGAAATTGTATGAAAGTTATCTACAAAACATCTGTATGATAAGTGGTTTGGGCAGAACGAATTGCAAGTTAGGTTTTGAGTTTTAGAGCAAACCCTTAGGGATATTAAAATTCTGGCTCATAAGCTGTTAATTATTTTGATGTTAGAGCTGATAACTGAAAAATAGCTGGTAGTAAAAGTCTATTTTGTGTTAAAAATAAATAAACTGATGTAAAACCAATAGTTTTTACAAGTGAATTTAGGCATCATAGTGTAATTTAAAGTATTAAAGACTAAATTGTTAGTGTTGGTATAGATTACCTTTAAGTAAGCGTTAGAAGATGGCAACATTTAATATAAAAAATAGATAAAGAGATGAACATGCACAATTAGGGGTGAATTCTGTTTGACTTTTTCAATGGCTCTATCTTCAATGGCTTTTGCCATTGAGATGACTAAAGAAAAAATCAACCTGAATTCAGCCCTACATACCCAATATTGATCAAGACCAAAAAAAAAAAAAAAAAAAAAAAGACATATCAACAGATATATTATGCAACCCTTAAACCCTAACCAGAATATTGGATGAATATCAACATCATGCTGCCTTGCAAACACTGTAACTGAATTATAGTGCACAAATAATAAAAGTACAATTGAAAAGTAGTATATTTTCACCCAAAATGGTCAGAAAATGAGCAAGCATCTAGATTGAAAAGAGAGTAGGAAGTATGTGTGAAGGAGGGTTGGGCAAGTTATATTTAGTGCCACGAGAAAATGTGCGAAACAGTTTGTCATCTGGGTTGCCTAAGCTGAGTGGGCCCCTAATGAATTTGGCTCCCTCTCCCCTGAGGTGCTCGGGGGAAAAGCTTTGATGTTAGTTTATTAAATCTCTGTTTAAAAGCTGTTCTTTCAGTTAGCCACTGGAATCCAGAGGCTTTTTTGCTTTCTCTGGCGGATGGATGGCCTGAGAGTGCAGGACCTCCACTTAGCCCCCAACAGCGGCCACGCACCCATCAGGGCTCCTCTCAACCTCGTGTCTCATGTCCTCGCCTTTTTCTCTTGGTTTTCTGTTAATAAAGGAGTTGGAAGTCAGTACCCGTGTCGTCCCTGTCTTTACATTGTACACAAACACAAACACACACACACTTATAATAAAATATAAATGTGGTTAGAGAAGCTACCAGCCCATCTGAAACGCATCAGCACTTTTCTTTGGCTCTTGGGCCAGTTGTACTTCACAAATCTTTTCATGTATATGGAACACCTAGCTTGAGGTGCTTTGTTGCCAAAAATGCACTGCTACTTCCTAATTCACAATGCATGACTTGGCGATTTGGATTGCCTGGCAAATCTCCAATCAGAACCACTTTTTTTTTTGTTGAAATAAATGCATTTAGTTTACAGTGGCTGCAAAGTAGTTGGACACTACCCTTAAAACCACTCTTTGTTGCATTAAATAACACAATATCAAACCAAAGAAATGCATTTTCTCTTCAGTTTTCTTAATTACTCTTTAGTGGTTTTTAAAGGGTGTACTGTATGAAGTCAGTTCTCAAGTTCACGCACGTGTATATACACCGATCAGGCATAACATTATGACCACTGACATGTGAAGTGAATAACACAGATTATATCTTCATCACGGCACCCGTTAGTAGGTAGGATATATTAGGCAGCAAATTAACATTTTGTCCTCAAAGTTGATGTGTTAGAAGCAGGAACAATGGGCAAGCGTGGGCAAATTTGAGTGTGTTTAACAAGGGCCAAATTGTGATGGCTAGACCAAAACTGGTCTACAGTCCGGTCTGCAGTGGTCAGTATCTATCAAAAGTGCTCCAAGGAAGGAACAGTGGTGAACCGGTGACAGGGTCATGGGCGGCCAAGGCTCACTGATGCACGTGAGGAGCGAAGGCTGGCCCGTGTGGTGCGATCAAACAGGTAGCTCAAATTGCTCAAGAAGTTAATGCTGGTTCTGATGGAAAGGTGTCAGAATACACAGTGCATTGCATATTGCATATGGGGCTGCATAGCCGCAGACCAGTCAGGGTGTCCATGCTGACCCCTGTCCACCGCCAAAAGTGCTAACAGGTGGCATGTGAGCATCAGACCTGGACCACCGAGCAATGGAAGAAGGTGGCCTGTTCTGATGAATCATGTTTTCTTGGGTCCTGCCATCCATGTGGATGTTACTTTGACACGTACCACCTACCTAAGCATTGTTGCAGAGCATGTACTTCCTTTCATGGAAACTGTATTCTCTAGTGGCTGTGGCTCTTTCAGCAGGATAATGCGCTCTGCAAAGCAAAAATGGTTCAGGAATGGTATGAGGAGCACAACAATGAGTTTGAGGTGTTGACTTGGCCTCCAAATTCACCAGATCTCAATCCAGTCGAGCATCTGTGGGATGTGCTGAACAAACAAGTCCGATCCATGGAGGCCCTACCTCACAACTTACAGGACTTAAAGGATCTGTTGCTAACATCTTGATGCCAGATACCACAGCATACCTTCAGGGGTCTAGTGGAGTCCATGCCTCGACGGGTCAGGGCTGTTTTGACAGCCAACACAATATTAGGAATGTTGTCATAATGTTATGCCTGTATGTAGTTCACCTAATTATATATGAACATGACCCACCGTTTCACATTCACAAGGTAGTTTTGTCTTAATTTTGAACAGAATATCTATTGTTTTACTGTTTGAAACCTTCTTTGTGGTTTCTTTCTGTCAAATACAGTAAATGCAACTTAGCTATTGTGTTATATAATTTTAAGACACTGATACCTTTTTCAGTGTGCTTTAACCAAATTATTCCGCTTTATCTACTGTTCCTGATGCTGATTTTTACAATTTGGCTCCTCCTTTAATATTTAAATAATGAGATCATAATTTTAATGCTAACAAGCTGTGGCACTGTTTAAATTTATTTTTTTATTTTTCTGATTAAATTACTTTAGTAATCAGTTTACTTCAATAGGAATTTGATTGGAATAATTAAAATGTAGGAAATTTAACTTGTTTTGATTTCAAATGTGACTTTAATTAAAATATGAAAATTTAATCAGTTGAATTATTTGCTTTGAACATTTCTATGGCAACTCACAAGCACAGCAAATCCTTTCCAAGACACAAGACGCATCAGTTCATAATTTTATGCAACAGAAATCATCGACAATATCACACGCAGCTCGGAAATGCCACTCCTGCATGATAGATCATCCGTGGTGAATTCTAATGGAGTCATTGTTACACGTCTTGTTGCCGACCAGTGCTGGCATGGCAGGCTGACCACCAAGCACAAATCTTTAAGACTGAACACCACATGGTGGCACTGGTGCCCCATTACGAAACCTCTGCTACCTTCTGTCACCCCAATGAATGAATGAAAGACACAATACCAGATTATGGGGTTCAGTTTTACACTTTGAGTTTCAGCAAGAAGCTAAACCACAAAACTATGTAATGTGGACAAAATAAGGTCCCTTCAACACTAATTCAGTGGGTCTTATGAATTATGGGGAACATCAAATACAAAGTCATGATAAGACTGGACAGTATAGCTAAAAAATTATAGAAAAGCTAAGAACTAAAAAACAGCACAAATCGTAAAAATACAGTATGCCATTTTTCACACAGAATTATATTTTGTAATTTGAATTTATATGCATCTATATGACAATGCATAATAATAAATATTCTATATTTTACCACACATATTTTCATTACAACAACATGAAAAATACCACACTAGGACTTCTTGTAACATTGTGTGATGGCACAAACAAATGATTGAATAAGAGTTTTGAACAGATTTATTGAAATGAAGCAACAATAATTAAGCAACAATAAAATTAAACAATATTTCCGTCTAGGTTTAAAGGTTCCTTTATACTAGCAGTTAGTATGCAGACACTTGCTAATCCATTGATTGTTGCTATGTTGTATACCCAGAAGATGAGAAATTTGATCAGTTCAATTGTGTATCTATAACCATATGGTCACACTTTAGATTAGGGTCCGATTCTCACTATTAACTACAACTTTTGCCTCAGTAAACTCATAATTACTGCTTAATAATAGTTAGTAAGGTAGTTGTTACATTTAGGTGTTGGGTAGGATTATGGGATGTAGATTAAGGTCATGCAGAAAAAGGTATTAATATGTGCTTTATAAGTACTAATAAACAGCCAATATCCTAGTAATATACATGTTAATAAGCAACTAGTTAATAGTGAGAATTGGACCCTAAACTAAAGTGTTACCAGCAATATAATAAAAGCCTCTCTTAAATTTGTCTCTAATAAAAGTCTCTCTTAAATTTGTCTCTAAAACTGTTCACACCAGACGTGACTTGTGTGAATAAATCATGCTATTCGCGTGTAGTTGGACACTTGAACATCTTGAGTTTACTTGCTTCATTCACGCGTGAAATTCACTGGAGGTCATGGAAGGGGCTTCTACTTTCGTCAGGAGGAAAGTAGTGGTAAAATACGGCGAATGTTTACCTCAAATAAAGAGCGTTTTTTACAACTTACCAGATTGTCCGACCTCCTCACTCACTTTCTTCCGAGCAAGATCCTTATTATTCCTGTTTCTATAATAACCCTTACGAAAATAAACCATGGTTTTACTACAAATAAAACCAAAAAACCATGGTTATTGTAGTTAAACCATGGTAACCACAAATTAACCATGGCTTTGCTACTCTAACCATAGTTTAACCATGGTATTTGTGGTAAAACTGTGGTTATATAAATGGTAATCAATTAGCCAAAAAAACATGGTTACTACACTTTTACTACAATAAAACCATGGTTATTTTTCGTAAGGGAATATGAAGATGTATCGTACAGCTCTGGGTATCCACATATAGCAACAATGATTTTGTCCTCCATTGTTGTTCGGATTTCTGCCTCCACTCATAATTACTAGAACACTACTAGAGCAAGGTCCTGATTGGGTAATGCGGTGCAGAATGTCCAAAGCAAGGAACACATCAAGCCGACGCCGACCAACTAGTGGCGACGAAAGCAGACTGTGGAGTCGGCTCACGTCGGCAGTGCCTGGGTCCAAAGTTGCCCTGACACACCAAGCTGACACTCGACATCCGACGGCCAAGTAGCACATCCGTTCTGCGCCTGCGTAAGAGGAAATACCTTTCCGTACCAGCTGGTGGCAGTAGTCTGTTTTCATTATTCAAAGCGGGAAACCGGAAGAGCTACAGGGATATAAACAAAGCAGCTCAAAATCTCACTCACCACAGACAGTCACTTCTGGTTTTTTTTTTGGACCACTTCTGGTTCTCTAGCTGAACAGCCAATCAGAATGATCAGATGGCCCAACTGACCGACGAGCACCGACGCTGATTCAACATGTCGAATCAGGTGAAAAATAGCCAATGGTGCGGAAACACACAGAGAAAACTTAGTTGGCTGACGCACAAAACTTAAGGGTGTGTCTCAATCAGCTCCCTAGTTCAGTAACGTTAGTCAGGGCACTGATCAGGGAGTCTCAATCGCAGAATCTTTCCAGTGCACTGAAATGTTCGGTCCTTAAAAAGTCCCACAATTCACTGCAAAACCCAGGGTGCATCGGTCACTATGCTCCCTTAACGGAAGTTCTGAAGCGCAAAGCTCAAGCCAACTCACTACACATAATGCCGATAACGACACACGATATATGTGTTTTTAAAAAACAGAAATCATTATTTTATTGTATTTCAGCATAAACACATCATTAGACAGGTAATGAACACAATCTAGATAACATTTATAATTTAATCACGGCTGAAACATATACACTCACCTAAAGGATTTTTAGGAACACCTGTTAAATTTCTCATTAATGCAATTATCTAATCAAGCAATCACATGGCAGTTGCTTCAATGCATTTAGGGGTGTGGTCCTGGTCAAGACAATCTCCTGAACTCCAAACTGAATGTCAGAATGGGAAAGAAAGGTGATTTAAGCAATTTTGAGCGTGGGACGGTTGTTGGTGCCAGACGGGCCGGTCTGAGTATTTCACAATCTGCTCAGTTACTGGGATTTTCACGCACAACCATTTCTAGGGTTTACAAAGAATGGTGTGAAAAGGGAAAAACATCCAGTATGTGGCAGTCCTGTGGGCGAAAATGCCTTGTTGATGCTAGAGGTCAGAGGAGAATGGGCCGACTGATTCAAGCTGATAGAAGAGCAACTTTGACTGAAATAACCACTCGTTACAACCGAGGTATGCAGCAAAGCATTTGTGAAGCCACAAGTAAACAGAATGAGAACATGGATCCGTCATGCCTTGTTACCACTGTGCAGGCTGGTGGTGGTGGTGTAATGGTGTGGGGGATGTTTTCTTGGCACACTTTAGGCCCATTAGTGCCAATTGAGCATCGTTTAAATGCCACGGCCTACCTGAGCATTGTTTCTGACCATATCCATCCCTTTATGACCACCATGTACCCATTCTCTGATGGCTACTTCCAGCAGGATAATGCACAATGTCACAAAGCTTGAATCATTTCAAATTGGTTTCTTGAACATGACAATGAGTTCACTGTACTAAAATGGCCCCCAGACTACCAGATCTCAACCCAATAGAGCATCTTTGGGATGTGGTGGAAAGGGAGCTTTATGCCCTGGATGTGCATCCCACAAATCTCCATCAACTGCAAGATGCTATCCTATCAATATGGGTCAACATTTCTAAACAATGCTTTCAGCACCTTGCTGAATCAATGCCACGTAGAATTAAGGCAGTTCTGAAGATCTTTTTCCAAGATGGCGCCGCTGTGTTCGGTCGCCGTTCAGGTCGCTCCGCGAAGACTGTGCTTTTATTTACTATTTTACTTTCTTTTGCTCTCAATTTTTACAAACTTATCATCTGCTTTGATCTGCTATGACAGCAAAACTCTTTTGGACATTGGTTACCGCTACACTGGACTGTTTCAGGACACTTTCACCGATCCTCTGTGGCCATCTGAGATTCTTCGGAACGCCGAGTTGAACAATGGACAGACGAGTCAACAGCAAAGAATCAAGAAACACTGTGGGAAATGCGTGGGGATCCGCAACAGACTGAGGAAAAGAGCATTCAGCCCTCCTCTCTCGAGCATTCTGCTCGCAAATGTCCAATCCTTGGAAAATAAGATGGATGATCTTAGAGCCAGGATAAGTTTTCAACGGGACATGAGAGACTGTAACATCTATTGTTTGTCCGAAACATGGCTCACGCCCACGGTCCCAGACACAGCTGTGACGCCGTCGGAGATCTTCTCTGTTTTTCGGATGGACAGAACAGCCGAGGCTGGTAAATCCAAAGGCGGAGGTGGAGTATGCTTCATGATCAACAAGAAATGGTGCGACCCCAGGAACATCACCATTCTTTCGCGGTCCTGCTCGCCTCATCTGGAACATTTAACAATCATTTGCCGCCCATTCTATCTGCCGAGGGAGTTTTCCTCTGTTGTAGCGACCGCTGTTTACATTCCACCACAGGCAGACACAGGGCTGGCTTTATCTGGCCTTATAAGTCGAGTGGAGTCTCATTTCCAACTCAACGACTCGCGGCGCATGTGGCAGGGTCTGAGGTCCATCTGCTCTTTTGAATCTAAATCCTCTGCAGAGGTCAGAGCTGATCCGTTACTTGTGGATGAGTTAAACTCTTTCTACGCTCGCTTTGACTGTAATTGCGGCAGCGCGACTCCGCTAAGTGACGCGTCAGAGGGAATTACTCAGAGCAGCAACAACCACGTGATCTCTGTCTCGGAGGATGAAGTTCGGAGGGCACTCAAGCGTGTGGACATCAGGAAAGCTGCTGAGCCGGATGGTATTTCAGGCCGTGTTCTGCGGTCCTGTGCTGATCAGCTCGCCAGGTTGTTTACATCTATCTTTAATGAGTCCCTTGCTACATCTGTGGTCCCCACCTCCTTCAAAAAATCCACTATCATCCCCGTCCCTAAGAACAGTAAACCCTCTTGCCTAAATGACTATCGTCCAGTGGCTCTCACGTCTATAGTCATGAAGGTCTTTGAGAGACTCATTAAAAACACCATTTGCTCCTTCATTCCTGACACTTTGGACCCTCTTCAGTTTACCTATCGTCCCAATAGATCGACTGAAGATGCCATCTCTCATGTCCTCCACTCCTCCCTCACTCACATTGACAGCAAAATGGGAACTACGTAAGGCTGCTATTTATTGACTATAGCTCAGCCTTTAACACCATAGTTCCCATTAAGCTAACCGCCAAACTCCTGGATCTCGGCCTGAATCCTTCTCTCTGCCACTGAATTGAGGACTTCCTCACTGGCAGGCCTCAGGTGGTGAGAATAGGCCAGTCCACCTCCACCTCCATCATCCTGAGTGTGGGAGCTCCACAGGGCTGTGTCCTGAGTCTGCTCTACTCTCTACACACATGACTGTTTGTCCACACACCGCTCCACCTCTATCATCAAATTTGCTGATGATACTGTTGTCCTGGGCCTCATTTCCAACAACGAGACGGCATACTTGGACGAGGTGGAGCATCTAACATCATGGTGCCAGGACAACTGTCTCTCTCTGAATGTTGGCAAGACCAAAGAAATGATTGTGGACTTCAGGAAGAGACAGCAACGGACATACTCCCCTCTCACGATCAGCGGGTCACCAGTGTAAGGGTGGATCCTCTACAGTGGTTCTGACTGCAGGGTTGCCGAATGACTAAAGAAACGTTATCAGCAAGATGATAGAAAACTGTACATTTCTCGTCTTTACCACCCACTGCAGCTTATACCAACGACGGAAATAAGCGCAGTTACAATAGCTATACATGTGGGAGAGCGTTGCTATAATATGACTATATTGTATTGCAATAGGTAACACTTCAAAGTCAATACCAAATCAAGATTCAAGATTCAAGAGATTCAAGAGTTTTATTTGTCACATACACAGTTATATACAGAATATACAACCGGCAGTGAAATGTAAACAGGTCCGCTCCATGGACAGTGCAAATTCACAGTTAAAAACACAAGGAAGAAATTATAATAGAAATAGGATATAAAAAAGTACTATCTATCTATATATATATATATATATATATATATATATATATATATATATGTCTATATCTGTAGAATTATAAATAATCAAGTCAAGAGAAAAAAAGGTAACAAATAAGGATAAAGTGGAATAAAATAATTGAAGTAGACTTTGCAGTGAGTAAACTGTAGACTTATAAATATGTGGTTAACAAATGTATAAAGAGTATAATGTGCAAACAGGTTTATGACAGGTTGTTACACAGTAACAACGAGAACAGAAAGTGCAGTGCAATGTCAGTGTATCGATGTTTATCCTGACGTGAAGTCACGTGATGTTAAGTGACTGAGTTCAGGAGTCTGATGGCCTGGGGAAGAAGCTCCTCCTGAGTCTCTCAGTTTTGGCCATCAGGCTTGGGCGCTTACCAGATGGTAGCAGCGTGAAATGAGGGTTTGCAGGGTGATTAGAGTCCTTGATGATCTTGGTAGCTCTACCTTTGCAGCGTTTGGTGTAGACGTCCTGCAGAGACGGAGAGCTGACCCTGAGATACGCTCGGATAAGCGCACTACTCTTTGCAGGGCTTTGCGGTCATGACTGGTGCTGTTCCCATACCACGCTGTGATGCACTGAGTTAAAACACTTTCTATCGCCCCTAAATAGAAAGTTTTCAGGATAGCTGGTGAAACCCTGAATTTCCTCAGCTGGCGCAGGTGGTACAGTCTTTGCCTGGCTTTTTCACCTGTGTCTGAATGTGAGCAGTCCAGGTCAGGTCCTCGGAGATGTTTACTCCCAGGTACTTGAAGCTGCTCACTCTCTCTACTGGTGACCCGCTGATCATGAGGGGGAGTATGTCCGTTGCTGTCTCTTCCTGAAGTCCACAATCATTTCTTTGGTCTTGCCAACATTCAGAGAGAGACAGTTGTCCTGGCACCATGATGTTAGATGCTCCACCTCGTCCAAGTATGCCGTCTCATTGTTGTTGGAAATGAGGCCCAGGACAACAGTATCATCAGCAAATTTGATGATAGAGGTGGAGCTGTGTGTGGACAAACAGTCATGCGTGTAGAGAGAGTAGAGCAGGGGGCTCAGGACACAGCCCTGTGGAGCTCCCACACTCAGGGTGATGGAGGTGGAGGTGGACTGGCCTATTCTCACCACCTGAGGCCTGCCAGTGAGGAAGTCCTCAATCCAGTGGCAGAGAGAAGGATTCAGGCCGAGATCCAGGAGTTTGGAGGTTAGCTTGGTGGGAACTATGGTGTTAAAGGCTGAGCTATAGTCAATAAATAGCAGTCTTACGTAATCAAAACTAGTTAGCACATCATTTGTATATTTAACTTGGTGAGACACATAATAACTAACTGATTTAGTAAATCTGAAGAAAATCAAAAACAATAACTGGGAGAAATTCACAGTTATAATACAGTCTAGATGTAAAGACTTAAATAAAATAGAATACATTTTGTGAGGCAGATGTAGATTTGACTTTGTCTGTGAAGATCAAATCTATGTGGCTGCATTTAGCTGTGGCTATGTGTAAATCATGCCCCAAACATGGTAAGGTTTACAATTGTGATGCAAATTTGGTCCTGTTGTAACAGGAAGCCAGCATGAGAATGTGAGTAAGGTGTGGTTGGCTCAAACCAGTGTTTTTGTTAGGGAGCATGATAAAGTGCAAAGGTCAGAGTTACCGAATCCTGCTGTGATGAAAGCATTTTCATGGTTAATGCAACTGTAAATTACACTGTAGCCACATGGCAATTCTATGCTCCTGTACATGGTTTTACTGCAGCTATATGGAAAATAGCAGTGTTTCCACTCAGGAGACAAACAAATTCAACATAGAAACACATGAAACTGGATATGGCTAAACAATTCCAGTATTAAAGTTTTTCACAAGATACATGGCCTAGAATGCAAAGCATCAACAACCTTTATCCTAAGTGTTTCATACAACACTTACAGTAAAGCAATCATGTGTTTTAAAGAATAAACTTAACTAGTCTATGTGTATATATTAACACAAACAACTGTAATGTGTGTTCAATGCGCACAATGTCTTTAGTATAATTACAAATGTGAAAATACAAACAGGATCATTGCAATTTAGATGTTTAACTATTAAACTCACTGCTATGAGACTGCTAGTCCACCAGCCAATAAGGTTAATAGCTGAAGGCCTTGCATGAACACTGCGGTTAACTCACTAAGAGTTTTACCTGCAAATGAGCGCTGATCTTTACCCTTAGAAAGTGATTTCCTAGTTTTCTGAAAATAAGGTGGAGGTCGACCTTTACCCAGTGACCAGCATCTCTCCTCTGAATGGCCTATTTTCTGACAGGAACTGCAAAACCTGTTCTCTTTGCCATAGGGTTGAATGCTATGTTCTCCTGGAGTTTGAGGATTTTCATGACTCTCTAATGCTTGTACACCATGCGTACTGGTACATGACTCTGCGCTATTACGGTACTGCATCACCTTAAGAACTGAAATAGGCACACTTTCTTGAGTTGCACATGCATTTTCTGAACTAAACGTTTCAGATTCATTAGAGCCAGTCTAAGAAGTGAACATGCTTTTTAGTCCCATCGCTGTTAAGCGTTTTGGGAGACATTAACTTTTTAGCATTTAGCTTAGCCTTGAGATCTGCAATGGTCTCCTTGTGATTTTGACACTTTTCAGTCAGGGCTAACTGCTCAGCTAGTAATTTATCTAGCTGTGCTTGAAGACCTTGAATCTTTGCCTCAGACTTTTCTGCTTCGGCATTTTTAGAATGCACTTCTTTACATTTCTCATCTAGACTTGATAATAGAAATGGTATCACATTATGTAGCCTTTTAAAACTTATGAAGTTTAAAGCCTCAATTATTTTACCATGTTTTGATTTCTTTTGGTGTTTGCCAATTATGTCCCACCATCGAATCATTTCATCATCTGAACTTTTAATTCCAATATACTCTTTCTTGAGTTTGGACAAGGTAGGCTCAACTTTTTCACTCCATAAAGCAAACAATAAGTCACTGTTATCAGAAGTTTTCCCTTCCATCCCCGAGGAGATAATCTGAATATTCTCGGATTGTACAGTAATGGGACTATTGCAGCTATTTAAAACCTTCTAATTTCTGTTTCATGTAATTCATAAACAATGAAAACAGACTTACCAATTCCTTGGTCAAAAGGTCACCTTTAATCCATTCACAATCAGTTGTGAAAAAATGTCCTCATTCGGATGAATTTCAGAAGATTCACTGCAAGGGATCCCGGGTTTCGGCACCAGTGTAAGGGTGGATCGCCTACAGTGGTTCTGACTGCAGGGTTGCCGAATGACTAAAGAAACGTTATCAGCAAGATGATAGAAAACTGTACATTTCTCGTCTTTACCACCCACTGCAGCTTATACCAACGACGGAAATAAGCGCAGTTACAATAGCTATACATGTGGGAGAGCGTTGCTATAATATGACTATATTGTATTGCAATAGGTAACACTTCAAAATCAATACCAAATCAAAACTAGTTAGCACATCATTTGTAATTGAAAGAATTTAATGACAAAATCTAGTTATGGTTACACTTAAAATAGTTACAAAATAAATGTATGAGATGATGAAAACTTATACCATTAATCGTACCCAGCATGAATTTTACCTGAGGGATAGAAAGAGAGGGGGGGGGAGAGACAAAGAAGAGAAGAGAGTAAAGAAGAGAAGAGCCAAAGAGAAGGCCCCCAAGAAGAGAGAGCCAGAGAATAAAAGCGACAGAGCAACAGTTACAATCCTCTTTTATCTATTCCTTGACCATGTGACTGAAACCTTAATGTGAGACATTCAAACTGACCAATCAGACCAAACCTCCCCCACGGTGTTACAGGTGTGACACACATTTGGCATTCAGCATTTCTTTGTCTTTAGGAATTCCAAATGGCCCTTCTGGAGAGAGATGGGGGTTGAAAACAGTAAAGCAAATGTCTTTGTTAATTTTCAAAAATGATATATCTTTGATTATTTTCAATTCTTTCACCAGTGGAAAGAGTGAACAAGTACCTGGATGACCTGACCTGGACTGCTCACATTCAGACACAGGTGAAAAAAGCCAGGCAAAGACTGTACCACCTGCGCCAGCTGAGGAAATTCAGGGTTTCACCAGCTATCCTGAAAACTTTCTATTTAGGGGCGATAGAAAGTGTATTAACTCAGTATCACAGCGTGGTATGGGAACAGCACCAGTCATGACTGCAAAGCCCTGCAAAGAGTTGTGCGCTTATCCGAGCGTATCTCAGGGTCAGCTCTCCCGTCTCTGCAGGACGTCTACACCAAACGCTGCAAAAGCAGAGCTACTAAAATCATCAAGGACTCTAATCACCTGCAAACCCTCATTTCATGCTGCTGCCATCTGGTAAGCGCTTCTGAAGCCTGATGCCAAAGCCTCGGCCAAAACCGAGAGACTCAGGAGGAGCTTCTTCCCCCAGGCCATCAGACTCCTGAACTAAGTCACTTAACATCACGTGACCATCGATATACTGACATTGCACTGCACTTTCTGTTCTTGTTGTTACTGTGTAACAACCTGTTATAAACCTGTTTGCACATTATACTTCTTTGTACATTTGTTAACCACATATTTATAAGTCTACAGTTTACTCACTGCACAGTTTACTTCACTTATTTTATTCCACTTCTTTATTTTTATTTGATTTTTTTTCTACTTGACGATTTATTTATAATTCTATATATATATATATATATATATATATATATATATATATATATATATATATATATATATATATATATATATATATAATTTTTTTATTCTATTTCTATTATAATTTCCCCTTGTGTTTTTAACTGTGAATTTGCACTGTCCATGGAGCGGACCTGTTTACATTTCACTGCCGGTTGTATATTCTGTATATAACTGTGTATGTGACAAATAAAACTCTTGAATCTTGAATCTTGAAGGCGAAAGGGGGTCAAACACAGTATTAGTATGGTGTTCCTAATAATCCTTTAGGTGAGTGTATGTAACAAGCAATGTATTTATCATAATGTAATTTAAATAACATTACAAGTAATGTCAGAAAGATATAAGCTCTGCTGTTGTTCATAAATACCAGTAATGATGTTCTACAATGAGGACGTTGTCACATCGCCGGAAATCAGTCTTCGGTGTCCCAATGTGTGGTGAGCCAGCGTCTTTTACTGTCCTTACCAGTGTCCGAACTCATGAACATGATTCACAAACTTGGGAGCTAAAGAGCTGAATGAGACACACCCTAAATCACTCGCGCTTAACGCTTCATTCGCGTCTGGTGTGAATGCACAATAATAATAATAATAATAATAATAATAATAATAATAATAATAAATCAGAATAATAATACCCCTGAGTGAATGACATGGCATATCATTCATGTCAGCATTCTGTTTTTTTATTAATTAATTTATTTTCTATCTAGTGGTCACACTGATGTGTTTATACACACAAGAGCCTCTTGAAATGATTTTACTTCCTGCTAAATGCATTCTGAATAACCAGCACGTAATTTGAAAAAAGTTATAACTCTAGTGTTTCATTGAAGAGCCCCTGGGAATCCCACAACAAAAATATACATAATACATAATAGAATCTGAGACTACTTTGAAGTAAAGAAAGTTTGCTATTGTTATCACTGCCGAGTGCACACAGCATTTTCACTGGTAGATAATCTGAGTGTGGGTGAGCGTGCTTTGAAGATGTGTTAGCTTTCACTGCACTGAGCAAAAAAAGAAAGCCATGCCAACAGAAAATGTCGAGATTCTTATAAACACCAACGGGCTGCCTGAAATGAGAGTGGTAGCGCTGTGAGGCTTGTCAGCCGATCGCACTACACCACGTTTCATTAACAAAAATTAAAAGTTCCTCTCAAACTTTCTCTCTTATCTTTAACGGCCTGAATTTACATGACTGTCGTTCCCATGTACCACTTACGCTATCAAATGGAGGAGACTTATTATGTGCATTCGGCATGGACATCTAAGGGAACAAAATGCATTAAAAGTGCTCACATCATGCTGAAAACACTTTTACAACCAGCCTTAGTCTCATCTGCTGTCCAGACGTCTTACACTATTGGTGAATTTGACGTGCTGTTGTTGAGAGAGCAGAGAGAGCAGTCGTGGCTTTCATCATCACTAACATGAAGGACCAATAGGATTAGTGCATGTTTCAAGATGTTATTATAGACCTAAGATACAGTATAACAACAAATGTTTCATGTGCAATAACTAAGAGAAGACATCTTGCAATTGTCGTAAGAGGACTAGCACAGAAGACCACAATGAATTGAAAAAAACAAAGTATTTTATATATATATATATATATATATATATATATATATATATATATATATATATATATATATATATATATATATACTTTCAAGGTAGAGTACCTTGAAAAAGCATTTCTATTCATCTCAAATTCTGCCATATATTCCCTCATTGGAACTCAGTTACAGATGCGGTTTTGTTTTTAACTAATAACCTGAGCCATAAATGGCATGTGACTAACTACATATCATGATATCTTTGATTGGTTGATGGCACCACAACGCACTGTAAAAAAACCCTGGGTTATTTTATCAATCCAAACGTTGGGTTGTGACAGTTGAGTAAGGAAGCTGGGTTTGACCCAGTTTGGGTTGATAAACATTCATAATCAGTAACTCATTGATGCTGGGTTGGCAACACAGACGTGAAAGACAGCAAGTTCGAACCGTTCTCTGAGTGCCGTTACCATTTCACCTATCCATATGTGTGTGAAATAGAAGACAAATAATTGAAGTGGAGAGGAGAGACAACTTTGAAACTGACTTCAATGAGAAGTAATGACAGGTGAGTGGCAAATGAAAAAGCTGAAATAACAGTTGAGGGAAGTGAATAAAATGCTTTAATGGTGTCGATTCGCTATAATACAGTTTATTCCTGACTATCATTGTTTATTACAAATTTTCAGTATGTCTGTTTCTTGGCGGCACTCAAGCCTGAAGCTTTGGCCGTAGTGTGACTAAAATGATCAAAAGTAAGTTATTCAATATTTAATCAACAATTAACTTTTTAAAAAGCAACGTTGCAATTTAGCAACTTAATTTACAACCCATTTTGGGTTAATTTTAAAATGTAACAATAGTTGAGTTAATAGTTGACTCTCTTTTGATTTTGCATAACTCCTGACACAAAATAAGAAATTACGGTAACACTTTATTTTAGGTTCAATTCTTGCTATTAACTAGTTGCTTATTAGCATGCTTACCAGGATATTGTTTTATTAGTACTTATAAAGCACATATTAATGTCTTATTCTGCATGACTTTATTCATTTATCCATTAATATTACCCAATGCCTAAACTTAAAAGCTACAAAAGCTACCTTACTAACTATTAATAGAGTTTATTGAGGCAAAAGTTGTAGTTAATAGTGAATATATGTTCCCGTACTAAAGTGTTACTGAAATAGCTGTCATTTTGTTTTACTAAAACAGAGGTAAAAAATGTAAGCTTGAGACTAAGACATTTTAAATAAACGCACAGAAATGTGTAGGAAAAACTCACTGAACTTGACTGAAGTGTGATTTAAAAGAAGCAGGTATTGCCAAGGAAACTGTGTTGAAAAATCATTGCTGCTAAAATTCAGTTGCAGAGATAAAAAAAATAAATAATACAAATTCTTGCTTTTTTAGCAGTCTATGATTTTTTTTTTTTTTTTTAAATAATAATTATCAATACAAATCAATACGTTTCTCTATTGGCAGGAAAATATAAGACACTGTAAAGAGGACTGTCTCTGACAAAAACATTTACAGTTGAAGTATCTCAAACATATATACAAATATGTGAAATATAATAATTATGATTGGCCTTCTAAGAAGAAAGATACCTTTTGCCCAAGAATGGTAGTTATGGTATCATCAGCAGAGGCTTAATATGCCATGCTAACAGGCAAACCCTGATCCATTCATGTTAACTTAGTCAATTTGTAGTTAGCTTTTAAGAGTACACCAGCATATAAATGTCAAGCTTCATAGCTAACCAGCATGGACTAAAACCAACCATTTTATAACAATTTTCATTTCATGGGATTTAAGGCTTGATTTGGCCACTGTTGGAATGTGTGAGATATGACTATAGCAGGTACTTGCACTGTTCATTTCAGACAGAGAGTGCTTCATATTGTTTCTTACATTAAATCAGTGTTTCTTAACTGCTGGGTCGCCAAGTGTGTAGTGAAAGAAACAACAACAGCAACACATTTTTTTTATTCTAAATGTTTTTCTGAAGCGATACTTTTATTTGAAAGACGTTGACTGTTGACTCCTCGGTCAGATGCAGTTTTGAGATGCGCCTCGCCTAAAAGTAGAAAGTAGGTTGCTACAGTGAGGGAAGAGTGAAAAAAGTGCAGCAAAGACGGACAGTTCTCTCTTCTCGTAGTGCATCAGACACCTCCGAGATCAAAGCCTGCTATCGTAGTATTCACACTCATGTGCTGTGTTGCTAATAAACTGGATGTCATTTAAGTTTGTGTGTCAATTTTTGTTTAACTATATTGCCAAAAGTTTGAAATTTAATGACATCACATTCTTAATCCGTATGTTTTAATATGGAGTTGGCCCACCCTTTGCAGCTATAACAGCTTCAACTCTTCTGGGAAGGCTTTCCACAAGGTTTAGTAGAGTCTTTATGGGAATTTTTGACCATTCTTCTAGAAGCGCATTTGTGAGGTCAGGCACTGATGTTGGACAAGAAGGCTTGGTCTCCACTCTTATTCATCCCAAAGGTGTTCTATCGGGTTGAGGTCAGGACAGGCCAGTCAAGTTCCTCCACACCAGGCCAGTCAAGTTCAGTCTGTGCAGGGCAGTCAAGTTCCTCCACACCAAATTCGACATCCATGTCTTTATGGACCTTGCTTTGTGCACTGGTGCGTGGTCATGTTGGAACAGGAAGCGGCCGTCCCCAAACTGTTCCCATAAAGTTGGGAGCATGAAATTGTCCAAAATGTCTTGGTATACTGAAGCATTAAGAGTTCCTTTCACTGGAACTAAGAGGCCAAGCCCAACCCCTGAAAAACAGCCCCACACCATCATCCAAACATTTTACTTGGCATAAAGCAGTCAGGCAAGTACCGTTTTCCTGGCAACCACCAAACCCAGAGAAGCGTGATTCATCACTCCAGAGAACACTCCACTGCTTTAGAGTCCAGTGGCAGCGTGCTTTACACCACTGCATCTGACGCTTTGCATTACACTTGGTGATGTAAGGCTTAGATGCAGCTGCCCGGCCAATCTGAAAATCTGAAAGCCACATGAACTTTGGAGGTCTGTAGCTATTGATTCTGCAGAAAGTTGGTGAGTTCTGCACACTGTGCACTTCAGCATGCGTTGACCCCGCTCTGTGATTTTACGTAGCCTACCACTCTGTGGCTGAGTTGCTGCTGTTCTCAGTTTCTTCCACTTTATTATAATACCACTAACAGTTGACCATAGACTATTTAGTAGTGAGGAAATTTCATGAATGGCTTTATTGCACAGGTGGCAGCCTATCATGGTACCATGCTTGAATTCACTGAGCTCCTGAGAGTGACCCATTCTTTCACAAATGTTTGTAGAAGCATCTGTATACCTAGGTGCTTGATTTTATACACCTGTGGCCATGGAAGTGATTGGAACACCTGAATTCAATGATTTGGAGGGGTGTCCCAATACTTTTGGCAATATAGTGTATTTTAGATTTTTTTAAATAAATATGACAACAATCACATAGGGCCTATCCCACAGAGAGACAGCACTATCGGGGAGTTTGGGAATATTCACACATAATTTATAAAAATGAAAACATATCACTTTTTCAAAATCAAACATTTTAAAAGAGAACAATACATGGCTGTGCACAATGAGCATTAAAATGTCGTCAGCAAGTTGTTTCCCATCGTGCTTTTGATCAAGGCAATAATTTTTGACATACGTCAGGATGATTGGCTCTGAGCAGATTTTGCTCATCTCAAACAAGCCTAATGTCATTATTCTAACATTATTTTTGTAACTTCTTACATAATAAAAATTCTCTCACCTCCTGTTAGACGTCATACTGTGCTCGCGGGCCCACTCTTCAATTTGCGAGAGCGCACACTGTGTATCACGTCGCAATATATAAAAAGCAAATGTCTATTAGTTGTGAGTTAGAAAGAAATAAAATTACCAAAAAGTACCAATAATTTATGTAACTGGTACATTGTGTATTAGCTGGGAAGGATTTTCATGCAGGTATGCTGTTCATTCTATTCATCAGGAGCAGTGTCCGTATGTTTTATTAACAGTTCATGCATTTACCTTAGTAACTGTAGTTTTAGTAACCTTAGTCCAAAATACCACTTTATTTTACAAACCCGATTCCAAAAAAGTTGGGACACTGTACAAATTGTGAATAAAAACAGAATGCAATGATGTGGAAGTTTCAAATGTCAATATTTTATTCAGAATACAACATAGATGACATATCAAATGTTTAAACTGAGAAAATGTATAATTTTAAGGGAAAAATAAGTTTATTTTAAATTTCATGGCATCAACACATTTAAAAAAAGTTGGGACAAGGCCATGTTTACCACTGTGTGGCATCCCCTCTTCTTTTTATAACAGTCTGCAAATGTCTGGGGACTGAGGAGACAAGTTGCTCAAGTTTAGGAATAGGAATGTTGTCCCATTCTTGTCTAATACAGGCTTCTAGTTGCTCAACTGTCTTAGGTCTTCTTTGTCGCATCTTCCTCTTTACGATGCGCCAAATGTTTTCTATGGGTGAAAGATCTGGACTGCAGGCTGGCCATTTCATTGTCATGTTGGAAAATGCAAGGCCTTCCCTGAAAGAGACAACGTCTGGATGGGAGCATATGTTGTTCTAGAACTTGGATATACCTTTCAGCATTGATGGTGCCTTTCCAGATGTGTAAGCTGCCAATGCCACACGCATTCATGCAAACCCATACCATCAGAGATGCAGGCTTCTGAACTGAGCGCTGATAACAACTTGGGTTGCCCTTGTCCTCTTTAGTCTGGATGACATGGTGTCCCAGTTTTCCAAAAAGAACTTCAAATTTTGATTCGTCTGACCACAGAACAGTTTTCCACTTTGCCACAGTCCATTTTAAATCAGCCTCGGCCCAGAGAAAATGCCTGCGCTTCTGGATCATGTTTAGATATGGCTTCTTTTTTGACCTATAGAGTTTTAGCCGGCAACGGCGAATGGCACGGTGGATTGTGTTCACTGACAATGTTTTCTGGAAGTATTCCTGAGCCCATGTTGTGATTTCCATTACAGTAGAATTCCTGTATGTGATGCAGTGCCGTCTAAGGGCCCAGAAATCACAGGCATCCAGTATGGTTTTCCGGCCTTGACCCTTACACACAGAGATTGTTCCAGATTCTCTGAAACTTTGGATGATATTATGCACTGTAGATGATGATAACTTCAAACTCTTTGCAATTTTTCTCTGAGAAACTCCTTTCTGATATTGCTCCTCTATTTTTGGCTGCAGCATTGGGGGAATTGGTGATCCTCTGCCCATTTTCACTTCTGAGAGACACTGCCACTCTGAGAGGCTCTTTTTATACCCAATCATGTTGCCAATTGACCTAATAAGTTGCAAATTGGTCCTCCAGCTGTTCCTTTTATGTACATTTAACTTTTCCGGCCTTTTGTTGCTACCTGTCCCAACTTTTTTAGAATATGTAGCTCTCATGAAATCCAAAATGAGCCAATATTTGGCATGACATTTCAAAATGTCTCACTTTCAACATTTGATATGTTATCTATATTCTATTATGAATAAAATATAAGTTTATGAGATTTGTAAATTATTGCATTCCTTTTTTTATTCACAATTTGTACAGTGTCCCAACTTTTTTGGAATCGGGTTTGTACTTTGTGCCATTTTACATATTTTTGATGACTGTGGTGGCTCATACCGACTCACCAAAAAACTATAGTTTGAATTTGGAGAAGGATATAAATTGTTTAACTTGTGTTAAGTAATCATATTCTTAGAATTTATGTGTATGTTAAAGGATTAGTTCACTTCAAAATGAAAATTTCCTGATATTTGACTCACCCCCATCTCATCCAAGATGTTCATGTCTTTCTTTCTTCAGTTGAAAAGAAATTAAGTTTTTTGAGGAAAACATTTCAGGATTTTTCTCCTTACTATAGACTTCCAGCATGACAACCAAAATGCTGAAAGTCCAAATCAATGCAGTTTCAAAGGGATTCGAAGGGCTTCAGAGGCTCTGCGTGATCCCAGATGAGGAATAGGGTCTTATCTAGCGAAATGATCGGTCAAAAAAAAAATAAAAAAAATAAAAAATGAATATACTTTTTAACCTCATCTTGCTTTGCGGCTCTCCAGTGATTGTGCAATCACGTCAAAAACGTCACACTAGACCTAGGCGGAAGTACCGCCCCAAGCGATTGTGCATGGACTAATACAAAAAATAGGCCATTTCGCTAGATAAGACCCTATTCCTCATCTGGGAAAGCACAGAGCCTCTGAAGACAACCAGCCATTGAGTGATGATAGCAGACTATCATCACTCAATGGCTGGTTGTCTAAGTGGTGTCTGCAAAATAACATAGGGTTCATAGACAATTGGAAAAGCTTTTGGGGCAGACCTGACCTGTTGAAGAGGGACGGCATCCATCCTTCTTGGAGTGGTGCTGCTCTTCTCTCTAGTAATTTTGTATATAGTCTTAGAGCTAAACCTTGACTAACTGGGGCCCAGGTCAGGAAGCAGACGGACTGGCTTACCCGACCGTCTGCTAGCTGTCTCCCGTTACAGAAGTCAGATAAATCCCAACACATAGAGACTCTTTCACCTAGATATTATCACATAGAGACTGTGTCTGTTCCCTGAATTAGTAAATACAAAAAAAACATCAAGATCATTCAACAGTAAAAACTTAATTGATGTCCAACAAATAAACAACAGATATAATACAGATAATCAAATGATAAAGTTTGGGTTGCTGAATATTCGATCCCTTTCCCCAAAAGCGCTTATTGGTAATGATATGATTACAGATAATAATCTAGATGTGCTGTGTTTGACAGAAACCTGGCTAAAACCTGACGACTACATTACTTTAAATGAGTCCACCACACAAGATTATTGTTATAAACACGATAAACACGAGCGCGTCTGAAAGGTAAAGGGGGAGGGGTTGCTGTCATTTATAATAATATCTTCAGTATTACTCAGAAGTCTAGTTTCAAATATAATTCTTTTGAAGTTTTGGTGCTTTATGTAGAGTTATGTAGTGTATTTGATTAAATCCCGTTTGACATTTGTGCTGGCTACTGTATACAGGCCACCAGGGCACAATACAGACCTTATCAAAGAATTTGCTGATTTTCTATCAGAGTTAGTACTGGCTGCAGATAAAGTACTAATTGTTGGTGATTTTAATATCCATGTAGATAATGAAAAAGACGCATTGGGATTAGCATTTAGAGACATTCTAAACTCTATTGGAGTAAGGCAACACGTGTCAGGACCCAGTCATCGCCTTAATCATACGACAATCAACTAATATTGTCACATGGAATAAATGTTGATACCGTTGAAATTCTGCAGCAGAGCGACGACATCTCAGATCATTACCTAGTATCATGTATACTTAATTTAGCTAAGGCTGCAAAGCCATCCCCTTGCTTCAAATATGGCAGAACTATCACTGCCGCCACTAAAGACTTTCCCCAAGGCTTTGTAAATAATCTTCCTCATCAGTTTCATCTCCTCAGCATCCCAGATAGCCTAGAGGAACTCGATTTTGCAACAGAAACTATTGACTCTCTTTTTTCCAGCACTTTAGACATAGTTGCTCCCCGGCACTTAAAGAAGATTAAAGAAAATAGTCCAACGCCGTGGTACAACGAGCACACCCGGGCCCTTAAAACAGCAGCCAGAAAAATGGAGCACAGCTGGAAGAAACAAAACTAGAGGTTTTTCGTAATTCGTGGAAAGAGAGCATGATCGCATACAGAAAGGCCGTAAAAACTGCTAGATCTGCTTATTTCTCGACTCTCTCAGAAGAAAACAAACACAACCCTAGGTACTTGATACAGTGGCTAAGTTAACCAAAAAATAAAGCTTCAACTTCTGACAGTTGTAAACAGCACAGCAGTAATGACTTTATGAACTTCATTACGTGTAAGATTGACAATATTAGGAAGAAAATTATAACCATGTAGCCGTCTACTACAGTATCACATCAGACTGAGAAACATCCAATGTGTCACTGAGGAAAAATAACATTCATTCACTGCTATAGGAGAGGAAGAATTGGCTAAACTCGTTAAATCATCTAAATCAACAACATGTATGCTCGACCCTATACCGTTTTAATAAAAAGAGATGCTACCAGAGGTCATAGATCCTCTTCTTAATATCATTAACTCATCTTTGTCATTAGGATATGAAACTTTTAAGTTGGCTATTATCAAATCACTTATTAAAAAACCTCAACTTGATCCTACAGAATTAGTCAATTACAGGCGATCTCAAATCTACCCTTTCTGTCAAAAGTACTGGAAAAGGCAGTGTCTTCACAATTATGTTCCTTTTTAGAAAGAAATGGTATCTGTGAGGATTTCCAGTCAGGATTTAGACCGTATCATAGTACTGAGACTGCTCTCATCAGAGTTACAAATGATTTACTCTTATCATCCGATCGTGGTTGTATCTCTCTATTAGTGTTACTCAATCTTAGCGCTGCATTCGATACTATCGACCACAACATTCTTTTGAATAGGCATGGTTTAAATCATACTTATCTGACCGTTATCAGTTTGTAGCAGTAAATGAAGAGATGTCACACCGATCACAAGTTCAGTATGGAATACCGCAGGGCTCAGTGCTAGGACCGTTGCTCTTCACCCTGTACCCTCTGTATTTCTTCACGCCCTGATGAAACTTACCAATTCACAAGATTAACGGAATGCATAGCTGATATAAAACATTGGATGTCTAGTAATTTCCTGCAACTTAATTTAGAAAAAAATGAATATTTAATTATTGGAGAAAAAAAAACTCTGCAAGTAGTAACCTAGAATACTGTCTAACCTTCTGTTCTGTCCTTCAATCCGTGCAGACGTGTTTTCACTCTGCTCCCGCTGTGCTCTTGCGCTGTTTTGTTTTGTCTAGTGTTTCGTCTCTTCTCTTTCTCTCTGACCCGCTGCTTTGCTGGACTCCTGAAAATACTGAAATGGAATTGATTAACTGGTCAATCAGCGCGATCGACAAGATTTTCTCACAAAGGAAGGGTTCCCCGGGAGAACCCACCTGCCCGGACGGGACCTTTGCTGCAGGGTACGTGAGGGACGCATGGAACAACTGGCAAGTCCTGTGCCTGGAGGCTCTGTCCGTGGAGGATGCGGAAGATTTATACATGATTGGATTATTGATGGCGGGGTTCCTATTCTTTGGCTTTGGGATTTCCCTGACCTATCGGAAGATTGGTAAGACAGCTGCAAGCAAATTCACCCAGCCGCTGTCTGTGGAAATTAAGGAATGCTTCGGGGCTGTGTGTGACCGTTTGAAGGAATTAGATTAGAGAGTGATAGGAATTGAGGAACTGAACCGTAACAACGCAGTCCGGACTGCGGATACGCAGGGGAGAGTGGGCTCCATCGGGGGTCAGATCGGTGAACTTTTACGGACTGTAACCGGTCTGGCCATGAGGCTGGACGTAATGTCTAGGGAAACTGCACAGACCGGACGCGAAACGCTGAGGACCAGATCTGATTGATTGATTATGATCCGGACAAATTACAGAAGATCATCAAATGGATTAAATTGTATTTGCCTGACCTAATCAACTAGCCCAACGAACCTCACTTGTCCCTATCTCTCGGTTGGGAGTTCAGCCTGACAGCTGGTCTGCTATCTTCCCCTGTGCACTGCCTTATCTCCCTTCAAGGACAAACCATAGAACTGAACTTGAAAACATCTGAAGTTATGGCTAACATTCTCACACAACACAATCTCAGACTCACTCGCACCATACACAACCTACCCCCACTACAACCGTCTGCCTGTCTTTATCTATCTCCTCTCCCACTCCATACAAAAAATCCCATCACGTGACCACGTGTACTGTGTCATGTTTATGTTTATGTTTTGTTGTGTTGTGTTTTGCTATGTAATGCTTGCTAAACTGCATTCTTGTATTTCTGGAGAGCGTGTGGCGGCGCCTGAATAATCGGCTGCGGCCCGGAGGCTTGCTCCAAACTTCATTTCGTTATACTGTACTTGTACATGTGTAATGACAAATAAACTTCAACTTCAACTTCAACACTCGGTGGCTGCTCTGTCAAGTCCTCGTCGTCAGTTAGGAACCTGGGTGTGCTCTTTGATACCAATCTTTCATTTGAAAGCCACGTTTCTAACATCTGTAAAACTGCATTCTACCATCTTAAAAATATATCTAAATTACGGCACATCCTTTCAATGCAAAATGCTGAACAGTTAATTCATGCGTTCATGACCTCAAGGCTAGATTATTGTAATGCTTTACTGGTTGGTTGCCCTGCTCGCTTAATAAACAAACTCCAGCTGGTCCAAAACGCAGCAGCTCGAGCTCTTACTAGAACCAGAAAGTATGACCATATTAGCCCGGTTCTGTCAACACTGCACTGGCTCCCTATTAAACATTGTATAAATTTTAAAATCTTGCTTATTACTTACAAATCACTAAATGGTTTAGCTCCCCAGTACTTGAGCGAACTCTTAACGCATTATACTCCATCACGTCTATTGCGGTCTCAAAACTCTGGCCAATTGATAATCCCTAGAATATCAAAATCAACTGCAGGCGGTCGATCCTTTTCCTATTTAGCGCCTAAACTCTAGAACAGTCTTCCTAGCATTGTTTGGGATGCAGACACACTCTGTCAGTTTAAATCTAGACTAAAAACGCATCTCTTTACTACGGCTTACACATAAAACATTATCATTATCAATTTCTATTATTCAAATCAGTAAATGATTGTTAGGCTGCATTAACTAGGTCAGCCGGAACCGGGAACACTTCCCATAACACCTGATGTACTCGTTACATCATAAGAAGAATGGCATCTACGCTAATGTTAGTCTCTCTGTTTATCCCGAGGTTTACTGCAGTCAGCCGGATCCGGGCCGTATCCAGATCAGATGGTGGACCTGCGCCTGGACATGACCAACGCATCCCTGAAATGTCTGCAGAGAGCGTGTCAAATAAAATCCCCCCCGTAAATGCCGCATCGACACGACATCCTCATTAAAACTGTCTCCGGCGTGACAACTCCAATCTTTCAAATAATCTTACGAATATCTGTTTACCTAATATGACTTAAGACCTGCAATGTTGCCAGAATTATAATCATACACTGTTTGTTTAGTCAGCCAGAGGAGAACTGGCACCCCGACTGAGCCTGGTTTCTCCCAAGGTTTTTTTCTCCATTCTGACCCTGAAGGAGTTTTGGTTCCTTGCCACCGTTGCCTCTGGCTTTTGGCTTGCTCAGTTGGGGACACCTAAATTTCATCTATATTACCGATCTGCCCGCATTGACACTATATGTTACTTGAAATTAGCTGGATAACATCACCGTTTCACCAGAACGGCTGTACAAATTCTGTTGCATTATTTTCCTGTTAACAATGTGAAGCTGCTTTGAAACAATTTGACTTGTTAAAAGCACTATATAAATAAAGGTGACTTGACTTGACTTGAAGACCTTCAAAGCGCTTTGAAACTGCATTGATTTGGACCTTCAACATTTTGGTTGCCATGGAAGTCAATGGTGTGGAGAAAAATCCTGGAATGTTTTCCTCAAAAAAATTAATTTCTTTTTTGACTGAAGAAAGAAAGAGAAGATAGGGGTGAGTCAAATATCAGGAAATTTTCATTTTGAAGTGAGCTAATCCTTTAAGTAAAGCGGGACGGTAGGCCTACTTGTGTGTGGCAACCATTTGTCCATGAACAACCATTGGTCTCATGGCCAAATCAGTTGACAACCACTGCATTAAATTACAAAAAAATGCATGATTTTCACAAAACTTACATTTTCAAAGTTACATTTTCATTTTCAAGACGCAAAACGTCTTGAAGAACATAATGACTTGATAAACATGAAAATAATTCACATTAATTTCATTCAGAAACCACATATAATTGACATCCAAATAAAATAAACACTGCAAGCATGTCTATTGATGCAGTTTTTGATATAATGTGTCGTGATTTATGTCCTCTTTGTGTTTGAAAGGGATAGGTAAAGTAATCTCACTATAGTGATTATTTGCCTTTCTGCAATAAGAACATGTAAAATTTAAATGCGTCCTCTGTGTTGAGTGGTTTTCATGACTGAGTTTAAGGAATAAGGAAATTAGGATGAGATTCACCCACCGTGAAAGAGAATGACACATAACAACCGCATAGCATGACAAATGACTGACTTCACAGAGTTATGCAGCATTCAGGTTTTACGCTTCCCAGCGCATTTGAATTATAATGACATTTTCGTATTTGTAACTTGTTGTCCTTGAACAAATTCATGAAGATTCCCAAATGAGAATGGAAACTATTTACTGGAATTTTTGTTGTTTATTTATTTTACAAAACTCCGGACTCCAGGTGTGCATGACAATCAACTGTCTCTGCATCTCAACTACTATTATGACACACCATTAAACTTTCATTAATCACCTCAAATCCCCAAGTGATAGACTTTCCCTTATTAACTACATAAAGAGAACTGATTTCAAAAGGTGCAGTCTTGCCCCAAGCAATGCTTGCCATCAAGTAAACTTAGAAAATGAGAAAATAATGAACAGATATTGAAATACATTTGTAAATGGTATGCAAAATTAGCATAGCATGTTATAGGTAACACTAAATTCTTAAAGGTAAAGTGTGCAATTTCTGTTTCACTAGCAAAACTAGGCTTAAACACTCAATTTTCCATTGCCATAGTTTTCTTTCTTTTGTGGAACATGAAAGAAGATTATTGGCTGAATGTTTTGACTGGGATTTTTTTCATACATGGGGCTATTGTATGGCTTCAGAAGGCACATGCTTTTATGAAGAACTTTTATGTTACTTTCAAGTGCTTTTTAGAGTTTGGCAATATAAATCAATATCTGCTCTCACTGTATAGAAAACAGAAACTCAGACATTCTGTCTAGCTCTCATTTTGCATTTCAGAGAGTAAAGACAGTGTGAGAATACGTGTGTAAATTCTTAAATGAGATAAATCGCTGTTTAAGGGTGAACTATTCCAATTTGAGAGCAGTTACAACATGATATAAGAAAATATGTTTATATGCTCATGTTTACCATGGGCGAGCATATATTCATATAATATCAGTATCTTTCTTCGCACAGATTTTGTCCACTCCACAAATGTATTTTGAGTGCAGTACAAGTAGCTTTCAAACTGCATTTCAAACCAATTGAAATGAATCAACAGTGGTTCAATGGTGCACACTATTCATACCATCCAGAGGATTTGATCCCAGAATGCTAGTGGAAATTCGCCAGAAACTGAGTTCCACTTACACGCCTCTGGTTTCTGGTTCCCCCAAAGCTAAACCCCTGCTCAGCACTTTAGAGAATGCTTTCAGCCGTAATAACATCGGGGGGATACTAAAACAACATACACGACTGAAGATTCCTCTCCTTATGTCCTCTTATTTTAGAATAACTGAAAGTTGTAGAAGGAATATTCATTATTTATGCAGCATTTCACAAGCTTAAGAACTGTGTTTGGTCTTTTTATCAGAGTAAATATATTTACACACATGTTGAGCACCGTACAGTGGTTATGCACAGAAAAAGTACACCCAACAGAGCAGATGGATTCATTATTTATTCTGCAAGAAAAAAAGAAAAAGAAGTTCAAGTCTGTGAAGCATTGATTAGAATAACCAGGAGGGAAGCTGAGCTGTGAATAGGCATTTAGTATTTAAAATAATTATTTCCATTTGGACCCATGGTAATATGTAAATTACAGTTTCAGGTTCAGCGAACCTTTCCATTTGTAACACAGAAGCCCGCAACATGACTGCATTTTGCTTATCAGCTATTTATTCTGTATTTACCTAGAAGCAATGCCACAGAACAATTTACACTTGAGAAATAAAACATCCACTCAGGACAGAGGAAGAAAAGCCTTATGTGCCATTAAATGGCAGATTGATAAGCGAACAAATAAACTGGCAACTAGACCAGCACCTCAGTCAATTAAACAGGTTTTAAAAGGACTCAAATTAGCATTTTTAGCTGAATGTATATGAGTGTTATTTGAGACAGGAAAGTCATTACATCAGCAGCTCTGCTCAGACAATTCAAATGCTCAATTAATGTCAGGGTATATAAAATAATGAATTCATTATTGCTGCACAAAACTTTGTTGAGGTGAAACCAGTCAAGAAAATGTCTCAGTCATTTCAAAATCAAAAGAAGAAGACTATATTATTATATACATCATATATTGTATATTATATGCAAATGAAACCTTTTTTTGACATTAAAAGTCTCCAAATTCTCATTACTGTAATGTAAAACTGTGTAAAAGTATGCATACTTTATTAAATTTTGTACTGGAAGCTGTGTTAGGTTACTTTCAAAAAGTAATTAATTACTAGCTACTAGCTATCTTCACCAGTGTAATTAGAGTACTGTACTAATTACTTTCTTTAAAAAGTGTTGCATTACTTATTACTAATTACATTCTAAATCACATCAACCTCGAGCTGTTGAGCAATATGGGCCCTATCATACACTGGCATGACACATGTGTTTTTTTGCTAGTTTCAGCCCGATGCAGTTATCATTTTCACGCCCGTGGTATTCTATTTAAATAGCAAATGCACTCGCGCCCATCTGTTCGCCCATGGGCATGCTGGTCTGAAAACGATGTGTGTTCAGGAGCATTGTTGGCGCGTTGCTATTTTGAGGCAACTGAAACCGACTGGGCCATTGACCAACAAAAACCTGGTCTAAAGTCAATGGCGCATTGGCGTATTTTTTGTGTTACTTAAAGGCCACGTTAGTAACATGCGCCTATAGGCGGGTGCACAATGCGTGTATACTCTGCTTATTACACACGCAGCAGCACACAAACATGCCAAATATTAAATATAAAAGGATTAAAATGTAAAATATTATTATTGTGTACATAAAGATAAAAATGCCTTCATGTCACAATGGATGTCATTGCATGTATCAGAATTACCTATTTGCAGTAGTGACACATTAAATTGGTTACTTATTTAACCAATCATTGCAAACTCGTCAAGTTGAGGGTGTCTATATTCCACCATTTAAATAGCGAATCTGCTATGATGAAAACGCAACTGGCTTTTAAGGAATAAAAGAGACTCTGATTGGTTTATTGCACGTTATGCCCAAAACACACCTTGACTCATTAACACTTTTAGACCATGTGCCGGGCATGCTTTTTCCTATTGTTAAACTAGCCGCCATTTTTAGACCATGCGCTTAGATCGTTAAAATAGGGCCCTACAGGGATAGACATGAAACTGGTCTTTTAATTGTTTCAAATAAATAATATAAAATAGCATAAATTATTCTTGATCTGACTAAAGTATTTAAAGAGAGAACGTTTATTACAATAAAAACATTCATTTTATCATAGATGTTACATTTTGTAATTAAACCCACTATTGTTTTATGTAGAATTGTTCTATAGTCGATAAAGTATTTAAATCAATTACATCAGAAGTAATTAAATTACAGAAAAATTAAGAGTAATCCCTTACTTTACTTTTTCAAGGGGAAAGTAATTTAACCATTTAAGTCAATTGACCCAGAAATATAAATATAAATTACAGAATTGAGAAAATTAAGGAAACGTTCTACAAGTAACCATATTTCTGCCGGAAAAAAGATTGTCAGATGAATAAAATATTAAAGTAAACAATCATAATGAATAAAGCTAATCAAACAAAGAGTTTTTAATAAACCATACCATATTTATGTCACAAGTCTGTCTGCTTGTTTGGTTTTCCTTTTGTGTTGATTCTGTCACACGTTTCTTTGTCTTAGTTTCCCGCCACTTGTCTGCTTCCTAGGTTACCCTCGTTAGTTTAGTTCAGCTGTTTAGTTATCTTGTTTTGTGTCGGCAATTGTTCCTCTTGTTCACTCAGTCTTTGTCTAGTCACTGTTATGCTAGTTTCTGTTGTTTATCTGCATGTTCCTGTGAAGATTAAAGTTTATGTTTGATTGTGATCTTCTGAGTCTTCAGCCTGTTCCTGGGTCACCAACTGTGACAGATGACTAGACTATAATTAGGCTAATGCCACAGAGGCTGTGCCTCTCTGGCCCCCTGAACTTCCTGTACCCCCATGGTTCCCTGAACTTCCTGCACCACCATGGCTTCCTGAACTTCCTGCACCGCGATGGTTCCCTGAACTTCCTGCACCACCATGGCTTCCTGAACTTCCTGCATCGCCATGGTCCCCTGAACTTCCTGCACCACCATGGCTTCCTGAACTTCCTGCATCGCCATGGTCCCCTGAATTTCCTGCACCGCCATGGCTTCCTGAACTTCCTGCACCACCATGGCTTCCTGAACTTCCTGCATCGCCATGGTCCCCTGAACTTCCTGCACCGCCATGGCTTCCTGAACTTCCGGCGCCTCCATGGTCCCCTGAGCTTCCAGTGCCTCCATGGTCCCCTGAGCTACCTGGGCTGCCATGGCCTCGTGAACTTCCGGCACCACCCTGGAGGCTTCCCAACCAGCCAGCATCACCTCGCTCACCTGCCTGTGACCTCTAGGACTCCAGGGTGCCTTCCCGGGAGGGGGGAGTAATGTCACATGTCTGTCTGCTTGTTTGGTTCTCCTGTTGTGTTGATTCTGTCACATGTTTCTTTGTCTTAGTTTCCTGCTACTTGTCTGTTTCCTAGGTTACCCTCGTTAGTTTAGTTCAGCTGTTTAGTTATGTCGTTTTCTGTCTGCTATGTAAGTTCCTCTTGTTCACTCAGTCTTTGTCTAGTCACTGTTATGCTATGGTTGCCTGTCTGCATGTTCCTGTGAAGCTAAGATTAAAGTTTGATTTTGATCTTCTGAGTCTTACGCCTGTTCCTGGGTCACCAACCGTGACAATTTAGATGTTGTACTAGATGAGTCAAAGGAAATATGCATGTTACATCTTGTACAGCTAATTTGCATTCCCTAATTGTTTGGCCATATGGTTGCTAAATATAATACAGGTATAATTTCCCCTGATATGAAAACCCCTTTATGTTGTTCTCCCATTTCTACATCTTTATTCAAATGCGCTTGGGTCTTATGTAAATGGCACCAATAAAACTACAAAAGAGCATTATTCACAGTATGTAACTGATTTAAAACAAAGACAAATTATTTAGTAAAATTATGTCAAGAAATATTGTAATATTTTATATTCTGCTACAAAGTAGACAATACAAAATGAATTTTGAATTGCTTTATTCAGAACAAACCTGTTCACCAAAATTAATATGAGGATTTTAGGTGAGCATGTGTGGTGGTGATCATTATTCACACTGTGTACATTATAATATTACAAAAAATAAAAAAATAAACAGACCTAAAAAGTGGCTTGTTACTAAAACTAAGGTGTTCTATGTTGCTAGGCAGTTGCTAAGTTGTTCTTAGTTGATGGATGGATGGATGGATGGATACCCTGTCACAACATGTGTTTTCTGTTTGTATCAGTGGAATTTGACAAATTTGATGTGAGGTATGAATAGGTCTATTGTACTGACAGATAATCACATAAACCTTATTTAGAGTACTACTGGTCGATGGGGGTCTTATTGCTTGAAAAAGCACTCTGCTTTATGAGCCCACCACACCCATAGAGCAAAATAACAGCAGTGCCTTCCGGGGTGCGTCAATCAGCACAGCTACACTCAGAATGGCCACCGCGGGTGAGCTCTAACAGCACCTGCCAGTGGAAAAGCTGTCCTCACGTCTGGCCTGGCTAGGCGCCCATTACGACCAATCTCCCTTGGTTACGGCCCCTCCAATCTGACAGCACTCCCGCTCTATGAACAAAGGGCCTCCACACCAGGTTCTCAGAGCTCACCATCTGCAGAGCTACACCTAATGACCGCCTTTACTTTAGTTGATCATTTGGTGTTTGGTCTGTTCATGATACATAACTTAAAGGTGACAGAAAGTCACACAGTCCTGTCTTAGAAGTGTTTTGAAGTATTACAGTCAGCATGAAAACATTGACCCTTTTTACTTAAAACATGTCCTATAGACCTTAGTCAGGATAGTGCCATATTTAATTTTTGAGACAGGAATGAAAATGAGGCTGTGATGGATAGAAGTACAGTATGTTCATTGGATTGTACTGATGTTTAAAAGGTGCATTATGCAGAATAATAATAATAAAAAAACTAACCCCTCTGAATTATTACTTATGATCCACAAGTGTGGTGGTGTTTGTCTACAGAGACACTGCCCTATGTCTGTCCTTTTCTTGTATTGCTTTGCTCTGGACATTTCTGGGCTGTGACCTTTGGCCAGTGTGTTTATATAGCAATTTTTCTCTGACCCCACACTACAACCAGCTTTCACTCGGGCCACATCAGCAATGAATTATGGTCTTTGGGTGGCCCAGATATGGATTAAAGTCAAGGGCCACACATAGGCCATAACTGGCCCAAGTCTCAGCCTATTTATAACCCATAACCGGCTCTAAACTGGGCCAGAACAAATTGTAATATTGATATCGATTCACAGACTTAAATAACCCATATCATCTTTAACTAGAAACCCCAAAACTGAGCCACACCTGAGCATTATCTAGCCCAATATATGTTTTGGCAATACTGTATAAAAACTTAATCATGGAAATTAAACTAAAATCCACAAATCATGTTCCTGTAGAGTAAAAAATATATAAAAAGCTTGGAAATCGCACCCTGATCCGCTCACTGCAGAGCCAGATGACATCCAGCTCCACCTCTCTAGTGTTGAACTTGACCTAGTCCAGCTCCACCTCTGTGGATCTAATGGGCGGAGGGATAGAGTTATGGGTAGGGTTAGTGTGTTGGTAGACCTTCTAGCGCCACCCATTATACCTTCTAGCTCCACCCATTATGCCCAAATTACATCCAGAGAGGTGGACTTCACACTCGACCCATGGAGCGCAAACCCACCCAAAACACAGCATGTTGCAATCTGTGATGAAGCACGGGAGAGCAATTGATATCACTGATATAGAACCTTTATCGTAACGCTCCTTGAGGTGGCAAATCTTTAATGATCAGTACAGAAGATAGAGATTTTTGAATACATTTGGTCTGCTTCTCAGAAAAAGCACATGGATTCTGAAGATTTGGATTATAGCACACAACTAACATTTTTATGATAATTTTGTTGTGCATTTGTGGTGTATTTTATGGTAATTTTTTAGCAACAGCGTATTTATAAAATTCCTTATATGTCCCATGGCAAACAAAATAAATACTGCATAACAATGATTGGATAAATGATTACAGCAATTTTATTTTCATTTTAAGATTTTAAAGTGTAGTCTTTGAGATCTTTGAATGAAATGTTATAATTTCAAATTAAATAAATCAGTCATCTCCCTTAGCATGTTTGCTAATACAAAAAAAAAAAGAAATAATAATAATAATTAAAAATGTGGCCCTATATAGCCTGAATTGGGCCACATGATCCCTGGACTGATCTGGGCTACACCCTTCCCACAAACAATCGGCCCTCATGTTGTTTGCCGTCATCCATGCTGTGCCATCATTGCCACACATGGCCTAGCTTTGGCTGACATGCCGCTGCCGACAGGAGTCCAGCAGTGCCAGCTTGAGGCCACATTGGGACCAATATTTGGTGTGTTTGACTTGAAGCTCTGCTGCGCAGGTGGATGACATGAAAGTACAACAAGGACAATTAGAAAGAATATGGAGCCTTCTGCTCTGTACTCACTCTGGTACTTTGATGTCATACACCAATCGGTCTGTGCAGCGCCCGTGTGGTGTCACCACAGCCAATAATGACATACAGCGCAGGTGAGGCCGGGACTTTATTGTCTGTGTTGTTTAGCTCGGGAAGCTCAACTAAATTCTCCTGTCTTGACACAAAAATAATTTGCTAATGTTGAATAATAATAAATCCAACAGATTACTAAGCATTCTAATTACATTTTAATGATGACATGTATTATTATTAGGGAGCTTGACTGAAGATGGCTAAACTCGCTTGCAAATTACATCCAGTCATTTAAATATTAGTTAACTATTTGTTCATATACAAAAATACTATTTATGCATGATAAACTGCATTTAAAAAAAAAAAAAAAAAAAAAGGCAAATTATCACCTCTCATCTTCCCACAGGTAGTCTCTTGAGTCGGTTGGGCTGCATGTGTTCTGGCAATTGACATGATGTCAGGTGAAAGTGGTGTGCACTTCACACGGTATTCCACCCTGTAAGGAGGGGTCAGGTCTGAATGTTGTATTTACAAACAGTAACTGAAAATGTCTGCATAGTGCACTTTATCAACATGCTGTTTTTTAGCTGACAACATTTTACTAAAATACTCTAAAAAAAAAAAACCAGTAAAGATTGAAGCCATCTCTTTTCAACAGGCCAGTTGCGCCCAAAACACCCATCCAATTATCTACAAAACCTATATTATTCTGTGGACAACATTTAGACATCCAGCCATTTAGTGACGGCAGTCTGCTATGTATCAATGTCCCTGAGTAGTAAGTATTAGCACATTCCTTTCAAAAATGAAACACCACTGCATCTTCAGTGACTCATTGGAGTACATGAAGACTCTTATGTTCATTATAGCCAACAACAGAATATTTAGAATTTTAGATTCTAATAGATTCCACATAGCTTGTGTTAGCACTAGCTGCTCTAGTAAGGAGATAAACATGGCGAACTGTGTGCAGTTCATTCAGAGTCTGTTAACATTTGTGGATGGGGCCTGTTCCACTGTGACGCCACATAGAAAACATGAACAACTCATTTTGAGACACAGTTTCTGATTTATGGGGAATATAAAAAGAAGTCGGTGGATTTTTATCATTACTGGGTGGTTGTGTACACACACTGCAGACAGGGTTGTAACCACCATTAAGGTCCCCCGAGGTCCAGACCTCTGTAGACCAGACCTTTTTTCCGAGAGGTTTAAAGTGAAGGTTGTGAAATAATTGCCTCTACTTTAGTGCTGCAAAGATATTGAACAACGGCAATAACCAAACTTCTCATTTGAGCAGCCTCAGCGGTCAAATAGCGCTTGTCAATGTCAAAATATTTGAGATGACCAATCAAATCAAAGTAGGCGGGCTCACAGAAGCTGCTGAGCACAAAAAAAAGAAAAGAAAAACGCTTTTAACCCTCATCCTTTCCTCGCAATTTGTAACAAATCCTTCCCTTGCAAGTCAAAATAACCTGAAGCCCTTATATATAAAATTCTTATTTCATTCATAGATTTTTATCAATAAATAATACATAAATAGTAATTTAAGCACATTCTTCACATTCTTTCAACTTAAATTTAAAATAACTCACAGATTCATGCATAACCCTTTTAATTCAGCTCAAAATATCTTACATTGGGTGCCTCTTGTGGAAAAATAATAATGTAACATGATATTTCATGACTCTTGACACTAGATGGCCTTATAGCTCAATATGGAGCAAATGAGCTGTTCCGCTGGGTCCTAAAGTCGGTTTTTCTTCAGAATGCATTCAGATACACATGTAGACATTATACAATTTTTTTTTTTGTTTTGGTAAAGGTTTAGCATTTTTAGTTTGAATTGTGAGAATTTTTTGGTTTTTCTATGTGTACTAAAGCATTCTTCGCATTCCTATGGGGTCAAATTGACTCACTATAGGGAAGTTTTTTTTTTAAATTTCAACCACAAAACTCCTCGAATCCAATCAGTTTTTTTTTGTGTATTCATGATTCAAGTGTGACAAAAGTCATAGGGTCTTGGACCACTCCGATGAACGCTCAATTTTATTTTTATTTTTTTAAATGAGTTTCGGGTCAAAATGACCCGAGGGAAGGATGATGGTTAAACAAAGTTCTATATAAATAAAGATTACTTAACTTGACTTCATTAGCTTAAAAAATTCACCCTGTTAAGGTCCACTATGTTACACATTGTGTTGTAAAATGTAATTTATGTATAAATATTTCCTAAACCATATGTGATTTTGAGCTTCTTTTTTCTTCTTTCTGACAGACAGACATTTTCTTCTCTGAAATGACTAAAAATATTTGAATTCTTAAAGTCACAAATCACCTTTAAGCAATATGTTTCATACTTCCTTTCCATACAACTATACGATAGACCTATGCTTAACCTAACTGTACTGGTAAATAAACTTAATAGATGAAACTATGGATTTAGAGAGTTGGATTATACCTGACACGAGCTGCCTTTTGTTTTTACCCAGCAATTGATAAATCACAATGACAAATTTATAGATTGTCAAGTTATAAAAGACAGGCCAATCAAAAAAAGTCTTTCTCTGTGGTTCTCGACAGGTTTGGTTGATGGTGTCAGTCAGGCTGTTATGTTAGACAGACTTCGATCAGCTAGCAAAGCATTTTTGCGCTTCATGTGAAAGTGACAATTTAGTTGGACTCCACTAGTGCATGTAGTGCTTGTCTGAAATTGATCATTGATTTTTGTCTGTCAGACAATGCTCAGATGACTTACTGAAACAATTTTTCCCTTATTATGAGTTGGTCTAAAAAAGGCTTGCAATGAGCTACATCTACAATATTAAGCACTGAAAAACTTTCTTGCTTCAGTCAAAGCTATTTGCAAACCATCCAGCTATAGAATGTTTTCAAGAATTTGTCATGATCCCAGTAGGCAAACTGCAAATAAAAAGTAGGCCAGTTTATTATTCTGGATATATTTGGTTTGATGAACACAAGATTAATAGTCACAAGCTAAGTTGACATGCAAGTGTATTAAAACTAGAAAAGGATAAATGTGACATTTTTAATGTTGGCTTGACAAAGCCTTGCCTAAAAGTTTAAAGCACTTTAAACTCCCTTGCATCCTTCTGTCCTTAGGCAGTTTGAAGAGCAATGTGAAATTTGTTATATAAGTTGCAAATCAGCTGGTTTGTTATGACTTGATTGCTGGATAATTGTTGTGTAGCTACTTGCTATTATGTTTTACATGTTCACACCATGTATATACGTAGATGCCACATTCAACCACTTGAGACATGTCAGCACACCCGCCATCTTGGAATGGCCAGCGTGACTTTACTGACAGTAACATGAATGAATTAAGACCTGCTATGTTGCCAGAATTATAATCATACACTGTTTGTTCGTCGGCCAGAGGAGAACTGGCACCCCGACTGAGCCTGGTTTCTCCCAAGGTTTTTTTCTCCATTCTGACCCTGAAGGAGTTTTGGTTCCTTGCCACCGTTGCCTCTGGCTTTTGGCTTGCTCAGTTGGGGACACCTAAATTTCATCTATATTACCGATCTGCCCGCATTGACACTATATGATACTTGAAATTAGCTGGATAACATCACTGTTTCATCAGAACGGCTGTACAAATTCTGTTGCATTATTTTCCTGTTAACACTGTGAAGCTGCTTTGAAACAATTGGACTTGTTAAAAGCGCTATATAAATAAAGGTGATTTGAGTAACAGTCAATGATGCCACAACATTGTGCAGCTTCTAAAACCCTCTTTTGTGTAGAACTACTTCAACGCCTGGAGCTTGCATCTGCGAAAGCGTCTGAACAAATTATAAAATAGGCACTATGTTTATAAATGAGTCACATATTTTAGGTATCAGAAAAGGAAAAGGCTCCCAGCCAATCAGATTTCAGAACCAGAAAGAACTGTTGTATATTTAAGGAATAATTGACAACGGGCCATTGAATTATTCGAAAAGTAATGCACACCCGAGGTGGTAATGCGGCCACGACATGAAGCGGAGGGTGTGCATTATTTTTCAATAATTCAATGGCCCGGAGTCAATTATTCCACTTATACTACAGTTACCACACCTCAAAACATTGTTCAGATGATTTCATTTGTCAGGTTCCTAGGATTCGCCAACATTCTTGTGTGTAGGATGAATTTAATTTCTTATGCATCTAATCCATATGTTTATAATTCCAAAATGTAATTTTAGAGCTAGTAACGGAAGCTTGAGCCAGCTGTCTAATGCAGTTATTAATGCAGTTATTAATGTAGTTAGAGAGCGAGAGAGCAAGAGAGAGAGAGAGAGAGAGAGAGAGAGAGAGAGAGAGAGAGAGAGAGAGAGAGAGAGAGAGAGAGAGAGAGAGAGAGAGAGAGAGAGAGAGAGAGAGAGAGAGAGAGAGAGAGAGAGAGAGAGAGAGATTAAGTGTATGTGAATTATCTGATTCTGTGCGTCTCTCAACAGTGTTCGGCAGTAGCGTCTCTACTAATAGTGAAACTAAGTTTAACACTGACAACACGCTTCTGTGCGAGTGTGTGTCCGTACTGTATGTGTGTGCATTTGAGTGGGAGAGAGTGCGGGAGAAAGAGTATGTGCTTTCCGTATATGAAACATTGAAATAATTTGTCATGGTTTTTTGTTTGTTTTTTTATCCTATTGTTTACTATATTTATTTATTTGCTTGGTCACTGTCACTGTGTGTGTGTGTGTGTGTGTGTGTGTGTGTGTGTGTGTGTGTGTGTGTGTGTGTGTGTGTCAGTGTCAGACAGTTTTCCAATATATTTTCTTAAAATCACAGCGTAAAAAGAAATTACATTCCCTCCAGTTTGATCTAAACATAATGTTTGTACCCTGCTGCTGTGGAATAAGGAGGTACTGTATCTCTATAAAAATCCCTGATCTCTCAAACTCTGTTTCTCACTCCATCTGTTTGAGACCTTGTGGGTTGTGTTTGGAAGAATTTAAGATGCATTAGGGGTTCCCATCTTTCAGCTTTTCATTAACGTTGTTATTTTACATATGCTAATGACACTACTGTTTGGAAGACAACTTTGAAAACTTGTAGATTGTTAAATTAGCATATGTATCTATTTTGGATACATTACATGGCATTCATGCCATTTGGACGTATTGTTCTTATTTAGCCTTGCTTATATTGAATTTGGTTACTTTTTAATATAATTCATAGCATTGCATCACAGGCCTCTCTGCTGCCTAATATTAAAGCTCTTATTATGTCAGTGATAAATGGAATTCTCTGGAAATGCGCTACATTGTAGATTATTTCTGCCTGCACTAGTGTCATTTATGACAATATGTTAAAGGTCTTGTTTTGAAATGGAATTTCTGAAATTGTGCATTGCTCTTAGATTTCTAATTATGATGATAGTATGCGTGACTGATTTGTCAATAATGATTGTGACTTGGGAACTAAGGAACAGCCTGTAAAGCACAACACTTATAGCAACATATTTGGACACATTATGCACACATTATTCTTCCAATCCTTCATCAACGACGCATTCAGAGACATGCTGAATTGATGGGTAATTGTTTACATTGACAACATTCTAATTTACTCCAACTCACTCACTGAACACGTCACTCATGTCAGGGCGGTGCTCTAATGATTAATCTCTCATCAGCTGAATGCTAAGGTAGAGAAGTGTGAATTTCATCAGACTGCAATATCCTTCTTGGGCTATATCATTAGTATCAGTGGGAGTAGCCAAGGATAACGACAAGGTGCATGCGGTACTAAACTGGCCTCAACCCACCACTAGAAAAGAACTACAACATTTCCTAGGATTCACCAACTTTTACCAATGTTTTATCAGAAACTTCAGCACAGTCGCTGCTCCACTGTCTTCTTTGTTAAGGGGAGGGAACAACAAGCTCTTTGGTCACCGTCAGGGCATCAGTCCTTCGAAAGAACTAAAATCTTGTTTTATCTCTGCTCCCTTCTGCTACTTCACCACCCTGACCCCGATATCCCATTCATAGTTAGAGTTGACGCTTCCAACTCTGGTATCGGAGCCATTCTCTCCCAATGCCATGGAACACCTCCCAAGCTCCACCCATGTGACTATTTTTCCCGTAAACGCTCTTCAACTGAGCAAAATTATGATCTAGGCAATCGATAACTACTAGCGATGAAGGCAGTATTTGAGGAGTGGGGGCATTGGCTGGAAGGGGCAAAACCCAGACTCAAGATCCATCCCCCCCAGACATTATCTATGTGCCACAGACGATGCAGAAGAAGGTCCTCCAGTGGGTTCATTCCTCTCTCAGTTCGGGTCACCCAGGTATTACAGCCACTCTGCAACTGATATGAAATAGATTTTAGTGGAGAACTTCTATGGTGCTCCTGGGGATATAGTTTCTGACCAGGGTTCACTTCTTGGCTATGGAAAGCATTCTTCCAACAACTCAGTGTCAACATAAGCCTCACTTCAGGGTAACATCCAGAGTCCAATAGCCAAACTGAATGCTTGAATCAGGAAATTACTCATTTTCTAAGGATGTGTCTGCCATCAGAACCAAACCAACTGTAGCCGGCATCTAGTTTGGGCTGAATATGCTCAAAACTCCCTCTGCAAACCCACCACTGGCCCCAACTACCTTCCTGGTCAATGGGTGTGGCTATCTACTCAGGCTCTTTGCCTCTGTCTACCCTGCAAAAAACTCAGTCCCAGGTGTTATGGTCCCTTCAAAATTCTAAGACAAATCACACCTGTGTCATATCGTCTTCAGTTACATGCTAATTACCATATCGCTCCTACTTTTCATGTCTCGTTACTCAAACCCACGAGGGGCCCGATGGAGGAGGAGGAATGTGACACCCCGGAACCCCAGCCAATCCTGGTAGAGGGCGAGGAGGCCTATAATTATCGTATGGGAACTCATGGATTCCAGATGAAGAGAACTTCTACTCCAATATTTGGTGGACTGGGAGGGGTATAGATAAGAGTATAGACGACATGAATGAAGCTATTAACCCATTTTCTCTGATCTTTGTCTGCGTTCTGTTTCTACTTGTCTGAATCTTAGAACTTTGTCCAGTTATCTGTGGTCTCTTAACTTGCCGCTCTAAGCAGAGAGTACAGTTTAGACATGATTTCTAATATAAGAATACAATACATTTTACACAGATTTCATATGTCATCTTCTGAGTTATGAACAGATGATCATGCTGGTAGGAAACAAGAAACACTTTCAATCACCCATTCAATAGTTATAGCAATTGCATGACTTAGGTGTGATCTAAGCATAATAGTCGCATATGTAGGTTGTAGACATGATATAGGATTATGAAGTTGAACAATGTTTGATTATATGTCTCTGTGGTTTTCAGAGATTTAAGCCCTGAGGTCACTCAGAGATCTTTAAGAAGAAGAAGGTATATCTGTATAATACACCTGTATAAGGTATATTTTGTATATCTGTCTTGGGGATCAAACAAACTCTGGAGGAACCCATGGTTTCCTTTGTGCAAGTCACGATGTGTGGTGACTGATTCTCTGTCAGATCAGATCGTATTCCTCAGTTGGTCAATACTGGTAGTCCTAGAATAATATTTGAAAGGATTAAATTAATAATATCTTTAGTTATTCAGTCAATAAATAACTAATTACAAAAATAACCTAATCAATCTAGTGGCAAGAAATGTTCAAAAATATCAAAGTCGAGTTGAATAAAAATGACAGAGAAAAAAATTATATGTGTCATTATTCAAATGTGATTTCCAGTTGATCATTTATTATGTTTATTACTGAAGATGATGTTCATCATAGCCTTTTACTTTCCAACTCCCCACTTCACTGAGTGTATTTATTTATTTGACCATCATATCTGTTAAGCAAACTCTCATAATACTGAATGCTTACAGTATACCAATAATGAAGTAATATTCTGATAATTTGTATTGTGCAAGCTTGCATGCTTCAAAAATCAATTTGGAGAAGAGACACTAGTATGTCCATAGCCTGAAAAATGAACTTCAGCTTTAAATATTGATGCTCTCAACAACATATGCAGATTTTCCTCCCCGAGACAATAATTGCATTATTACTCTGAGTGCTTTATTACTTTCATTAAGCTCATTTCCCTCATGATGTATAAAGGAATGCTTTGTATTGTGAATACATCCGCTGTTGATTAGTGAATTTTATACACTTATCAGAAATAATGTTTAGATCAGTAGCCCAGGAAGGTAAAAGATGAAAGAAAATGAATACCAGACAATTTAAGCAAATTAAGTCGAACTGAAATTGAAACATCATGTTATGTTCGGCAAATGTAAGTCGCAGTCTTGACAGGGAATGTTTGATCTATACGGAGTTGAAGAACAGTGCATAATGAGTTATCCTGTGAGCGATGTCACGTCATCTGGAGCAGGTTTTCCCTCAGTGCGGAGATAAAAAGGAGTTGTTTGGGCCTGTGGATATGAGACATTTGGTTCTCCATTGTTTTAGCTCAGTGCCTGCCATAATTCTGCAGCACAGCAGTGTAACAATACAGAGGATTAGGGAATGTGGGTCGTCTCCATCAGTTAGGCTGCACTGCGGAGCCCTCTGAGAGCGAGAGAGACAGCTCCAGAGACGCAGAGAGTGGGAAAGCGGTATAGACAGTGGAATCTGCAGTTAGATACCCAAAACAAAGCCCCCACTAAAACTGGATACAAAGGTTGCATTATATAACACCGATCAGTGTGCACATTGTTTCTGAGCTCACGGAGTGGGCTGCCATAAAAATACATCACACACACATTATGCTTTTTGGGAGGATGCAGACAGAATTGTTTAGGAATAACTTGGCAGTGAACCAATTTTAGATTGTTATGGTTCAATGTAGAAATTCAGTCACATGCTGGCATTTGTTCTCAGGTATTTAAGAAAAATTCTGGGTTTCAAGTCAGCAGTATTTCGATATGCAGGCCTTCCCTGTATGAAAAAAAACAAAAAACACAAAAAAACAACAACAGTGAAATCTCAGCCAACATTATCTTGTTCCGTTGAAATAAGATTAAATGCATGCAAATGAAAAATCTTTCATGATGACGAAGAACTGCAATGTCCTGTGAGTGTGGCCGCAATAGAGATAATAATCAAAACCAAACAGATGTTTTGCAAGCTTTTGGCAGAGTATCTGTGCTGTAAAGGCTCCGCCCTCTTCTGGAAAGTGGGGTGGGGAGCAGCAGCTCATTTGCATTTAAAGATACATGCACGAAAACAGCATGTTTTGCCTTCCACTCCACTTTTACAACATTACAGCATTTACAACATTGTATAATAAATGATCTGTGGGGTATGTTGAGCTGAAACTTTGCAGACATACTCTGGAGACACAGAGACTTACATCCAGTAAAAGGGGCATATTAGGTCCCCTTTAAGTCCTACTTAGGGGGTTCCAAAAACACTCTTGAGTTCAACTAATTGCATTTAATATAAATGTAAACTATTATAATCTAGTCTGTCTGTCTAACTTGTTATTTAATTGCCAATCACGTGACATCAGCATTCAGCATATAGTGTGTCCATTTGACCATAGAATAATTTACAACCTTTACATTTTCTCCCAAAATATTTTGAAGCACCTTGATGCAGGGCACAGGCCTTCTCTCTCAGTGCTTCATTTTTCGTCTCAACTTCTTTTTTGCTCTTTCAACTTTTTTAGCTGTTCTGTCCATTCGCTTTGAACAGAGGAAGCATCACGATGCATTTTATGTCTGGTACACTGTGTGTTGAAACTGCTGTTGCAGTAGCTGTAGGATTTCTGACAGAAAGCTTGAAGCTCTCTGTGAAGTTTGTGTTGTGAATATGTGCTGGTCACCTCAGCCAGGCCTGTATTGGAACAAATTCTAAAAGATAAACAGACAATGGCTTTATCACAGAGCAGACAGACCTTCTGCGAGTTCTAGTCTGCCACATGTTCCCAACTCCCAGCACAGATTCCAGAGCAAAAGTTGACCATTTGCAAATAATTTTGCAGTGGTGAAACAGGAAACATTGCTAAATAATACTTGACTATGTATTTAAAGACACCATTGTCTCCTTTGTTTATACATAACTATTTTTGCGAAACATTTCTTAAAACTTAAACATTTAAGTAGACTCTGAAATGTACAAAATGCTGAGAGCATCTAAAATGTTAGTATTATGTACTATGTATTTTATGTATTTTAGACACTCAATATTGTACGTTTTAGGTCTGTGCAAACATATTGAGCGGGGCACAACCTAACATGGAGTTAGTTGTAACACACATGGTTTAACACTTTCCACACATGCCAGGATGACAAAACTTAGTGTATTTACTAGTTGCCATATCAACACTATATAGAGAAAAAAATGCGCCAAAATTAAAAAATCTTTGGAAGATATCACTGAACATTTATCTAACCATAGCAAAATTACATTTCTTTTTCATTTGCGTAGGTGAGGCATGTTATAACACTGCGTTGCAATGAGCCCCTATTAGAACAGTTCTATACTTTTATGAATTCTTTTGAGAAACCATGAAAAAGGGTGAATAATGACTGAGAGTCAATGTTCAGAAATTTTTATGTTTTGAACTATGCTGTATAATTGTGTTTTATGGAGTGTTTATTGTCAAACTCTAAAAAAATATATATATTTTTAATTATTAAAAATGTAATTATTTTATATGAAAAAGTTGATAATTGTATTTTATTAACAAAATATTTTAGTTTGTCTTGGATATTGTTTTTGATTATATCAAGTAACATTTTAAGTTGTCATTTGGTGTGCCCCTCACATGTTACATTGTACCCCACCTATGGGACATGTTGTCACATTTCACTTCCATTCTTTCAGGGTAAATCAAGAAAAAAAAGTATTCACTGTATTAATGAAACAAAACCACATAATTGTACTAGACATGTGCAATTAATGTGGGGAAAAATAAATACTCTGAACCCCAAGAAGATTTACACAAATGTCAAAAAGTGTTAGGTTGTGCCCCGCTCTCCCCTAATTGTAAGTGCGGTAGAACCACAGTTTACGTAAAATACGTACGTACATATATTCATGAGATCACATTGGTCTTTAATATGTGCATGTATTTTTAAGTGTTAAGTGTGTAATTTCTGTACTACTAGCATTACATCTGTTTTGATAGCACCGCAGAGTCACAGTGTTTAGACTTTTCAGGGAATCAACCAATGGTTCAATTTCCTTTTTTTCTGTAAAATAAACTGGGGTAGGAAAACATACACACAAATCTGAAGAAACTTCTATTTATAATAAAGCTTAACATTTAACAGAACTCACTGAAATGCATTAATTTCACACAGTCCCTTAACTAATTCATAAAACACATAACCATTATGTTCAAATTAATGTTTAATTCTTTAAAAGGTAAGAAATCCAAGCACAGAGCACAACAGTGACCACACACTTTTTCATATTAGCATTTCAAAAATATTGTAAACAATATGCCAAATCTACCAGATCCCAGATGAAACACAACATTACAAACTTTAATTCCAAGCAAAAATATATTCCAAATATAATCCAAAAAAGAAATACTTTATGTTTATTACAAAATATTGAGATATATTCAAATATATAAGTTGTTTGATATTGGTGAATCTTTATAGGATTAGTGTAGTTGCTTACAGGGAATTAGCTGTTAAACACATATTTTTTCTTTTAAATGAAGTTAAAACCACATTGGTTTATCTTCTACCGAAGCATATATCCTATTTACTCTCAAAGCACGTTATGCCTGTCTTTAGAGGTTATCACCAAAAAGAATTTTCTCTATGGAGCGAATGAATGTGATTTGTACCCCGAACCTGACTGTTATGCTCTATTGGAGTTATCTGTTTAATTATTTATTAAAGATCACTACAAAGAGATTAAGAGAAGCGTTTTTAAATGGTTTGAAGATCTCCTTGAGGTACATATAAAAAAAAATATATATATATATATATATATATATATATATATATATTTATGTAGGTGAGAGTATATATATATATATATATATATATATATATATATATATATATATATATATATATATATATATATCACATGTGATTAATTCAATATTATTAACTTGTTAAAACAATTTAATAAGCAAACAATGCAGATAAATGACTGAAGCATGTGAATTGTGTCATTACGTCACACAGTTAGATGATCTTGAGAGTTGGTTAACACACTGAACATCTACAATGGCGCAAGCACTTGTAACCCTGGTACGTGGACATTTCTATTCTATATCTTCTTCATATCATTCCAATCCAATATCAAGATGCAAAATCAAGGACAGTCACACATTCACAGAGGACTCAGCTGTGTTCTGTTTTGAGGTCAAGCAGTCTCTGGTGGCCTAGCCTGAAGCCTGAGGTGGCTTTACTGCCACTTCTAATCAATGCAAACTTCATTTTCTTTTCAGAGCTTCAAAAATCTGTAGCATTGAGGACACGATATGTCTGTTGTCAATAATCTGACAACATTTGTGCTGAAGTAAAAAGTGACTGTCGACAGTAAGCTTTTTTACTGCTTTCAATGGAACTATTTTCTTTTCAGTGCGCCATCTGTAATATGTGCTGACACTCTCAGCATGCTGATGCTATTTTCTGTGTAGAGTAAGTGGACCATATTTAATGTTAGACAACACATAGCTGTCACAGAACTGAAACTGTAATGGATTTAGTATTGTGCTGGAAACTTTCCTTTGAGATTTTGGTCCATGCTGATTTGTTAGCATTGCTCCATACTCTGTAGTTGCAGTAGTTTGGCATGTTCATGCTGTGAGGTGCTGTCTTGGTTATGCACAGGCTGCTGGGGTAAACTAAAGTCGCTGTCATGTTTGTGGAATGAGCTTTAGAGCAACGTGTCTCAATTGGTTTGGCTTCAGGATGGAGATTTTACATCTAACATCAAGTGGTGACCCTACACAGTGCCAAAATGGTTTATTCCACAAGAGTAAACAAAATGTTCTTAAATTAAATTAAATTAAAACAGTATATTGGGCTAATATTAACAAACTACACACAGATTATTAGCATATGACATAGGAATAGGAAAACTAACCGAGTAGTGAAGTTGACTTTTTTTTTTTTTTCAGAATTTTGATAGTTGAGATCAGATGCATTTTTAGAAATGTTCAAAATACCATACATTTAGATTGGATGCCTAGATTTGAAGTAAGCAACAACAGCAAACATGTTTTGCTGTGATTACATCTATACATGTGGCATTTAGATGCATATTCTGTATCACTAAAACATTTACCATGCCACTTTAACACTGACAGTCTTTACTTTTATAAGCCAAGGCAGCATGGATAGATTATATTTTTTGGTAGAGAAAAAAATATATATATATTTACCTGCTCATGGAGGAGGTGTCTGGGTAGGAAAAGTTAGGGATGTTGCTTGTTCGCAAGGGGTGAGGGGTCAGGTGTGTGCAAGGAAATAGCCGGGGGGCAGGGGCTTGAGGAAAAGGAGTGAAAAGTGTGGGTGTGCGGGGGTTTTGTGTGTGAGAAGGCCAAGAAAATGTTGAATTTCATTCGGAGAAGAGATGGTTTCTCCATGTTTGCTGTTTTGGGGAGTTAGGACACCTCCTGATACTTCAGGCAATAAACTATGGCACATTTGGAAGATTCAAGATTCAAGGATTCAATATTCAATATTCAAGATTCAAGAGTTTTATTTGTCACATACACAGTTATATACAGAATATACAACCGGCAGTGAAATGTAAACAGGTCCGCTCCATGGACAGTGCAAATTCACAGTTAAAAACACAGAAAGTAAAATAATAAATAAAAGCACAGTCTTCGCGGAGTGACCTGAACAGTGACCGAACACGGCGGCGCCATCTTGGTTTGGATGTAAACTGGACCCTCCTGCCTTTTGACAAGGTGGACAGTTGTAGCCTAAAGCTGCATTTATACCATCATTGTTGCATGCCATTAGTTTCTGTACTGTGCAGTCATGTGTTCCTAGTGCTGATGAACAATATAATCAACGATATAATCAACTTGAAGTTGCCACAAAATGGAAATGTATATATTAGGGCTGTCAATCGATTAAAATATTTAATCGCGATGGTAACACTTTACAATAAGGTTGTATTAGTTAACATTAGTTAATGCATTAGTTAACATGAACTAACCATGAACAACACCTCTGTTCAGCATTAGTTAATCTTTGTTAACATTAACTCACACATATATTAATGTATCTATTCACATTAAGAGCGCAATTAGTTAATTCATTAATAATCCATTAGTTAACGCAATTAGTTAATGCATTAGTTAACATGAACTAATCATGAACAATGCCTGTAACTTTACTGTTTTTTGTAAGGTTATCTTACTGTACATATTTACATTAGTTTACGTAGCAGTTGACACACACTAAGGATGAACATTTCTAACTCACCATCTCAGACTAAAGGTAGAAATGCTTTGTGTACCTTATCAACATTATTTAATAAGCCATTGATTTTGGGCTGTTGGTAAACCATTCTAAAGTGGAAACGATCTGAACATCAACGGATAGGTTGTTCATGTTTATACGCACTTTACAATCATTACTTACATTTGTGACCCTTATTGTAAAGTGTACACTATTTCAACATTACCTGATGTGTTACTAACATTTGTAGACTTTTATTAACATGACTTACCATTAACAAAGCATTCATTATTATTTATTGCTTTGTAATGAACCTACAAATGTTAATACATCAGTTAATGTTGAAATAGTGTACACTTGATAATAAGGTTCTCAAAACCATTAATACATGCTTTGTTTAATAATGTTGATAAGGTACACAACAGCATTTTTACCTTTAGAGTGAGATGGTGAGTTAGAAATCCTTAGTGTTTGTCAACTGCTATATGTAAACTAATGTAAATATGTACAGTAGATAACCTTACAAAAACAGTAAAGCTACAGGTACTGTTCATGGTCAGGTCATGTTAACTAATGCATTAACTAATGGTAACTAATTGAACTGTTAACTTGAATAGATGCATTAATATATGTGTGAGTTAACGTCAACAAAGATTAACTAATGCTGAACAGAGGTGCTGTTCATGGTAAGTTCATGTTAACTAATGCATTAACTAATTAATACAACCTTATTGTAAAGTGTTACCGTCACGGGTAATCACATGATTGTCATGAGTTAACTTGTGAACACACATTTTTATCAGTTCTAAATGTACCTTAAATGAATACGTTTCAAGTTTTTAACACTCTAATCAACATGGGTATGGACAAATACTCTATATGCATGCTTTATTATTAGTGAAACCATACTCAAAAGAGCATGAAGACTAGACATGTATCAAAGGTCATAGATGTTTTTTTTTTTTAAAGAACTTGTTCATGTCTCTTAAGCCTAAATTAAAAAATTCAGAATAAGCAGTACTTTCTCTTATTTTAAAAATAGAAATAGGTGTTTTTACACTGGCAGTTTAGTTCAGAACGGGGCACGGTTTGCATGAAAAATTGGTAATGTGAAAGCTGTCATGCGGACCTGGGAGCACACCAGGGTACCGAACCTGAAACGAGGAGGTGCTCTGAGTTCGGTTCCACTCGACCTGGAGTCTAATAAAAGTTAAACAGAAAAAAAATGGTAGCTTATGTAGGTTATATCACTTGTTTTAGAATAGTAATGTTAATGTTAGCCCTTTTCTTTCCCTATTTCTGTTTGCTGCTTCATCCTTTACGTCTATGGCTGCTCTCGATTTCTCCAACTACGGGCTAGGCCACGGATCAAACAGAAAATGCACGCTGCATTAATCACGCGTTAACAGAATTAGTGCCGTTAAAATTAATTTACGTTAATGCTTTATTGACGCGTTAATTTTGACAGCCCTAGTATATATACACTCACCTAAAGGATTATTAGGAACACCTGTTCAATTTCTCATTAATGCAATTATCTAATCAACCAATCACATGGCAGTTGCTTCAATGCATTTAGGGGTGTGGTCCTGGTCAAGACAATCTCCTGAACTCCAAACTGAATGTCAGAATGGGAAAGAAAGGTGATTTAAGCAATTTTGAGCATGGCATGGTTGTTGGTGCCAGACGGGCCGGTCTGAGTATTTCACAATCTGCTCAGTTACTGGGATTTTCACACACAACCATTTCTAGGGTTTACAAAGAATGGTGTGAAAAGGGAAAAACATCCAGTATGCGGCAGTCCTGTGGGCGCGAAAATGCCTTGTTGATGCTAGAGGTCAGAGGAGAATGGGCCGACTGATTCAAGCTGATAGAAGAGCAACTTTGACTGAAATAACCACTTGTTACAACCAAGGTATGCAGCAAAGCATTTGTGAAGCCACAACATGCACAACCTTGAGGCGGATGGGCTACAACAGCAGAAGACCCCACTGGGTACCACTCATCTCCACTACAAATAGGAAAAAGAGGCTACAATTTGCACGAGCTCACCAAAATTGGACAGTTGAAGACTGGAAAAATGTTGCCTGGTCTGATGAGTCTCGATTTCTGTTGAGACATTCAGATGGTAGAGTCAGAATTTGTCATAAACAGAATGAGAACATGGATCCATCATGCCTTGTTACCACTGTGCAGGCTGGTGGTGGTGGTGTAATGGTGTGGGGGATGTTTTCTTGGCACACTTTAGGCCCCTTAGTGCCAATTGGGCATCGTTTAAATGCCACGGCCTACCTGAGCATTGTTTCTGATCATGTACATCCCTTTATGACCACCATGTACACATACTCTGATGGCTACTTCCAGCAGGATAATGCACCATGTCACAAAGCTCGAATCATTTCAGATTGGTTTCTTGAACATGACAATGAGTTCACTGTACTAAAATGGCCCCCACAGTCACCAGATCTCAACCCAATAGAGCATCTTTGGGATGTGGTGGAACGGGAGCTTTGTGCCCTGGATGTGCATCCCACAAACCTCCATCAACTGCAAGATGCTATCCTATCAATATGGGCCAACATTTCTAAAGAATGCTTTCAGCACCTTGTTGAATCAATGCCACGTAGAATTAAGGAAGTTCTGAAGGCGAAAGGGGGTCAAACACAGTATTAGTATGGTGTTCCTAATAATCCTTTAGGTGAGTGTATATAAGAAAACTCGACTTGACTTCTTGTGCTTGTTTGTAGCCCAACATTTTGTGCTCATATACTTATATGACTAATAATAATTAATATGGTTATGTAAGGATTGGGTTTACTGCTAAGAAAAAAGCTGAGATCCAACACCCTGCACTAAAGCAATAAAACTCACTAATCTGGAGAGAAGATCTCACAGAAAGACCCAAACCTTCTCCCCCTCTCCCTTGGCCAGCTCCCTTCCCCCCGATTCAAGTCACAGAATGCAGATATACCACAGATGATGTATCTTGTGAATCTATTGTTTTTCCCTTTCATGTTTGGTATCTTTTTAAATTTGATTGGTGAAATGGTCTCAACTTCACTGCAGTCACTGGTAGGACGAGAAAGATTATGAGAATTCTGTTCTCCTTTGAGAGTGGCCTCTTCAGATATCTGATCCACTCCCCCAAACTAGGTGTTGCAAATATTTACAAACTGTTTGTTCTAGTCTGGGTATTTAAGGAAGGGTAACAGGAAGCCATTTGGGAAAAATTCTGTAGCCAGAAACCCCCATGCAGTGTTGTGTCAGTGTCCTAGAGACACTCACACACACTGCGTGTACTGTGCCAGACTCTTTGAAACTGTTTTCATATTACTTTGTAATTGTGTTTTATATTTTTATGCTGAAAGTTGTGCACCATGGATTCTTGTTTAATTATTTTTTATTTAAGTTCTTTCTGGCCACAACAAATTTTACTCTTTATTTATCTTGTATTATTCTGAAATCATTATTCTAGTATAGATCGATGTGGAGTCCTTTATTTCCCCAAATCTCTGTCAGGACAGATCAAACCGAGGACCCAATGACTGGAGCATGGAGCACAGCATTTTAGGGAAATCTGATTTCTGACTGTCACTGTTATTAGCAAGTTGCAGCTTTAGTGACTATTACTAAAATTACACTTTTTGTTATAAGCATGTGCGACCACTTAAAGGTAAAATATTAACTTAATCCTCTGACTAATATCAGAACTGGCTAGTTTGTGTCCGTGACCGCGTGAATCATGACGCGACTGTTTCTGTGCGGTATCGGGTCCTTTGATTAACTAATATTTGAAAATAAGAGATACTAAGAAAAATCAACAATCTAAATTAAATCACAACAAATCTTATGATCAGCTGTTAAATTACAAATTACTTGGCAGTGGTCAACCGTTTGACGCCAAACAAGAGAACATGGCTTGGATTCAAGCAATCTCTCCCACCAGTCCTTACTTTGTCATTCTGTACCTCAGAGTTTGTCGTGGTGACAGAGGAGGCCCGTTTCAAGATTCAAGATTCAAGATTCAAGAGTTTTATTTGTCACATACACAGTTATATACAGAATATACAACGGCAGTGAAATGTAAATAGGTCCGCTCCATGGACAGTGCAAATTCACAGTTAAAAACACAAGGAGGAAATTATAATAGAAATAATATATTCTCCGTTTCAAATTCAAATTCTCCGTTGCTGGAGAATTTGTATCCGTCATAGTCTATTTGCACGTATAGCATGACAAATAATTAACTGCACTTGAAGCTTTCATAAAATTTAAATATGAAACATCCAAAACTGTATATGGTACCATAACGAAGACAAACTATATGTTGATACGTGAAATTCTGGTGCGGAACGTCGGACTGCGGGACGTGGGGACGTAATGACGTACGTGTGCCATTAATGGATCTATGTTCTATAACATGTAAAACAGGAACATGAACGGGAACATGAACAGAATATTCTAAAAGCAACTCATGTAAACACCTTAATCAGAATATTGTTTTATTCAGAACAAGGTCAATAAATAGATTACTGCTGTCCATGTAAACGTAGTAATTGAAGGTCCCAATGAGCACAGTGGCCTCCATCATCCATACATGGAAGAAGTTTGGAACCACCAGGACTCTTCCTAGAGCTGGCCGCCCGGCCAAACTGAGTGATCGGGGGAGAAGGGCCTTAGTCAGGGAGGTGACCAAGAACCCGATGGTCACTCTGACAAAGCTCTTTGGCCTGAATGGTAAGCATCATGTCTGGAGGAAACCAGGCACCGCTCATCACCTGGCCAATACCATCCCTACAGTGAAGCATGGTGGTGGCAGCATCATGCTGTGGGGATGTTTTTCAGTGGCAGGAACTGGGAGACTAGTCAGGATTGAGGGAAAGATGAATGCCGCAATGTACAGAAACATCCTTGATGAAAACCTGCTCCAGAGCGCTCTGGACCTCATCTCTGGGCAGCTCGAGTTTTATTCACTGTTTTAATGTGCATTTTTTTTTAGATCTATCAGCAATCATACAGCAGCAGCGTAGCAGATTGTCTCGGTTACGTATGTAACCCTCGTTCCCTGAAGGAAGGAACAGAGACGCCACGTCAGAGTACCGACGAATAGGAATCTCGCTCGCGAGAGCCAATCTACTTTGAGTGTAACTAAAACGAGCCAATGCACATTGGCATGCAATGATTGCACCAGGTGCTCATGCCATGCTGTGCGGGTATAAATGAGACACAGGTGATTGCATCAAATCAGCCTTTTGCTGAGGAGCCGAGTAGGTAGACAGGCACCCCAGCAGGGTACAGAGGACATGGCGACGGGACGTGGCGTCTCTGTTCCCTCCTTCAGGGAACGAGGGTTACATAAGTAACCAAGACGTTCCCATTCAGTCGGTCACTCTCGACGCCACGTCGGCGTACCGACGAATAGGAATCCCTACCAAAGTGCCATGGGTTCTGCCCCCTTCCAGTGCCCAGTGTGAGCCGCTCTCTTACCTGATGAGATGGGGCTCACACCAGGAAGTCCATCACTGCTGTTCCGCATGACCCTGCTCAGTGATTATTGGATAACACTGGGAAAGCGTGCCCTAGAAAAGGGGACGCTGCGGAGCCCACATCGTACCCCGGAGGAGTTATGTGGAGTACAATGCTGAGCCGTAGCCCGCAAGGGAGGAGGGGGCTCAGTCCCAGTGATGGGAAGGCTCTCCCAAGGGAAAGACATGGGCTTCCCGTAGGAGTGACCGTGGAAGAATATATGGGATCCCCGCAGGGTCACTCATATAACCCCAGCCCATTACCGGTTCTCAAGGATTCAGCGGCAAGGGGCCTGATGCCTGATGTTACGCGACGTCCGGCACCGAGGGTGATGGAGGACTCACAGAGTTTGCTTCTGGAGAATAAGAGCGCCGGAGCGCAGCAAGCTGACAAGAGCCTCTCAGTGCTTCTACCTGTTTGAGGTGAGAACACAGGAGGAGACCGGCTCTACATGTAGGCTATAGAATCTAGCGAACATGTTGGGTGTTGCCCAGCCCGCAGCTCTACAGATGTCTGACAGCGAGGCGACACGTGCCAGCGCCCAGGCGGATGCAAGACTTCTAGTAGAGTGTGCTCGCACCCTGAGTGGACAGGGCACACCTTGTTCTTGGTAAGCCAAGGTGATGGCATCCACTATCCAGTGGGCCATCCTCTGCTTGGAGACAGCCTTTCCCTTCTGCTGGCCTCTGTGACAGACAAAGAGCTGATCTGAGGTTCTGAAGCTTTGAGTTCTATCCACGTAGATCCGCAGAGCGCGGAACGGGACAGAGCAAAGCTAGGGCTGGGTCTGCCTCCTCCGGGGCAGCGCTTGCAGGTTCACCACCTGGTCCCTGAAAGGAGACGTAGGAACCTTGGGCACATAGCCAGGCCGGGGTCTTAGTACCACGTGGGTATTACCCGGCCCGAACTCTAGGCACGATTCGTTGACCGAAAATGCCTGCAGGTCCCCTACCCTCTTGATGGAGGCCAATGCAGCCAACAGCAAAGTCTTCATAGACAGAATCTTTAGCTCTGCTGACTGCAAAGGCTCGAATGGGGCATTCTGGAGTGCTCGGAGCACCAGAGCAAGATCCCAAGAGGGTATGGATTTAACCGTCTCGCCCCCCTAAGGAACCTGACGACCAGGTCATGCTTCCCAACCGTCTTACCTTCTACGTGGTCGTGATAGGTGGATATAGCAGCAACATAGACCTTGAGGGTGGAGGGCGACAGCCTACCCTCCAACCCTTGTTGCAGGAAGGAAAGCACAGACGCGATCGAACATCTTCGGGGGTCCTCTCGGTGAAAAGAACACCACTCGACGAACAGGTTCCACTTCGAGGCGTAAGCCTGTCTTGTAGATGGTGCACGTGCTGAAGTGATGGTGTTAACTACCTCTTGGGGTAAGTCACCTAGAACCTCCGCGTCCCGTCCAGGGGCCAGACATGAAGCTTCCACAGGTCTGGACGCGGGTACCACAGGGTGCCCCGTCTCTGAGTCAGAAGATCCTTCCTCAGAGGAATCGGCCAAGGAGGGGCTGTTGCGAGGAGCATAAGTTCTGGGAACCAGGTCCGGTTGGGCCAGTACGGCGCCAGTACGGTCCTGCTCCTCGTCCTCCCAGTGTCTGTGCAAGTAGGCTCACTGGGGGAAACTGGGCGTTGTGCTGTGCGCAAGGGCATCCATGCCGAGTGTACCCTCGGTCAGTGAATAGAACCACTGGCAGTGGGACGTTTCTGGGGAAGCAAACAGGTCGACCTGTGCCACCCTGAACTGTCTCCAGATCAGCTGAACCACCTGGGGGTGGAGTCACCACTCCCCTGGGAGCGCAGCTCATGAGAGCTCGTCAGCCACACGGTTGCGCACACCATGGACATGAATGGCTAGAAGCGACCTCAGACTCTTCTGACTCCAGAGGAGGAGATGGCGGGCGAGTTGCAACATGCGACGGGAGTGCAGACCACCTTGTCGGTTGATATACGCAACGGTCGCAGTGTTGTCCGTGCGGACCAGCACATCTTTGCCCCGTAACCGCCCTTAGAGGCGGCTCAGAGCAAGATGTACCGCTAGCAACTCGAGGCAATTGATGTGCCAATGCAGGTGCGGGCCCGTCCAAACCCCTGACACTGCATGCCTGTTGTACATGGACTCGGCCGTGTAGCCAATGCTGAAGCGGTCTCATATGAAGCAGGCCGAGCGGCATTACTGCCGCCGCAGCTGCCATATGCCCCAGGAGCCTCTGAAACTGTTTCAGTGGAACCGCCATCCTGCCTTGAAACGTGTTCAGGCAGTTCAGCATCGACTGGACATGCTCCTCTGTGAGGCGCGCTGTCTGCTCGACCGAATCCAACTCCAAACCGAGAAAAGAGATCCTCTGGCCAGGGGCGAGTTTGCTCTTTTCCCTGTTGACCTGAAGACCCAACTGGCTGCGGTGTCTGAGCACCAGGTCCCTGTGTTCGCACAACTGATCCCTAGACTGTGCTAGAATGAGATAGTCGAGATAGTTGAGGATGCGAACGCCCCGTTCTCTCATGGGCAGAAGGGCCCCCTCTGTGACTTTCGTGAAGACACGGGGGGACAGGGACAGCCCGAAGGGCAGGACTTTGTACTGATATACTCGACCCTCGAACGCAAGGCGCAGAAACGGCCTGCGAGGAAGGATCGAGACATGAAAGTACGTGTCCTTCAGGTCGATCACTGCAAACCAATCTTGGGGACAGATGCATTTGAGAACGGATTTCTGCGTGAGCATCCTGAACGCTAGCTTGTGGAGGCTTCGATTCAGGACTCGCAGGTCCAAGATTGGCCGTAACCCACCGGTCTTCTTGGGTACAATGAAGTACGGGCTGTAGAAGCCGGTCTTCATAACGGAGGGACCGGCTCTATCGCGTCCTTCGCCAGCAGGACAGCGATCTCCGCACACAGGACATGGGCATCTGCAGCATTCACCGAAGTGAAGCGGACACCCTTGAACCTGGGGGGGCACCGGGCGAACTGAATCACGAGGATGAGTGTGGTCCGGTGTTTGACCGGCCACAACTCTGCGAGCCCCCTGCGGACCCGGAGACGGAAGGAACTGCTCTTGTGTTGAGAATTTGGGTAGTTGGCGGAACAGAAACAAAACGGAACACAAGATTCTCCTCCCGGCCCTCCACCGGGGGATGGAGCAATGCGGTCACCATCTCCAGAAGAGCAGTCCTCCTCACCTCCGGGTCGCCCGTCTCGGGGCTGCTTGCCCTTGGCCTTGCCACCCCTCTTGGCAGGCGCCTGGACGGGTAGGGCGGCCTGCTTGTGCCCGGCTCCACGACATCGCTTGGGTGGAGGCTGCTGCTGCGGCACGGGAGTGGAGGCAGACGCAGGCGCCTGCCCTCGGCAACGAGCAGACTGAGGCGCTGCCAGCGGCGGGGTGGAGACAGCAGCTGACTGCCGTGGCAGAATGTGACTGATCGCCTCAGTCTGCTTCTGTGCGGCCGAGAACTGCTGGGTGAAGTTCTGGACCGCATCGCCGAAGAGGCCAGTCTGGGAGACGGGGGAGTTAAGGAACCTGACTTTGTCGGTCTCCCTCATGTCCGCCAGACACAGCCAGAGATGGCGTTCCTGGACCACCATAGTGGACATCGCATGACCCACGGCCCGCACCGTAACCTTCCTCGCACGAAGCCCGTTGCGGTTCTCATTTCCTGGAGAACTGCGGGATCGTGACCACCCTCGTGCAAGGTCTTCAGAGCCTGGGCCTGATGGACCTGCAACAATGGCGTAGCGTGTAAGGCGGAGCCTCCCTCTCCACAAGCCTGGTAGGCCTTCCCGATCAGATCGGATGAGTACCCACAGGCCCTGGAGGGAAGACACGGGTTCCCCCTGGAAGTGGAGTTAGGGCACAGTTGCATAGCAACGGCCTGTTCCACGGGAGGAACCTGCGTGTATCCTTTTGCAGGTCCGCCATTGAGGGTGGTGAGGGAGGAGGATCCACTGGGCCGGTTTCGGGCAGTAAAAGGTGCCGTCCATGACCTAGTGAGCTCCTTGTGCACCTCCGGGAAAAAAGGGACCGGGGTGGGTGCTGAGAACCAGCACGGGCCACCCCAAGAAACCAATCATCCAGCCTTGAGGGTTCGGGACATGGTGGAGGGTTCCACATGAGCCCGACTCTCTCGGCGGCCCGGGAAAGCATAGCCATCATCTCCGGATCAGTATCGGGCACAGCGGGTCTTCCCGGAGGAGCCACCTGCGCCGACACGTCCTCTCCAGAGTGTTCTGACCCTCCCTCTGATGCAGTGATGTACATCTGGTCCTCGAGAGGAGCCCCAAAGGATACGGATGATGCACACCTCGTGGATGGCTCACCGCGTTCCAATGGCAGTTCTACTGGCTGCGGAGTGCGAGAGGGATGAGGGTTGGTTCCCTGGGGGAAACGCGCTCACCGTAACCTTCAAATCAGCTGGGCCAACACCGACTGAAGAGATCACTTCCGAAAGGCGGCTTCCGTCTTCTGTCAGGACTGCGAAGTAAGGAGTGATATCTGGCGTAACCATCTACCACTCGGCTCCGAAGCAAAATGCTGATTTGATGCAATCACCTGTGTCTCATTTATACCCGCACGGCGTGGCATGAGCATCTGGTGCAATCATTGCATGCCAATGTGCATTGGCTCGTTTTAGTTACACTCGAAGTAGATTGGCTCTCGCGAGCGAGATTCCTATTCGTCGGTACTCCGACATGGCGTTGAGAGTGACCGACTAAATGGGAAGTAGTCTGTCAAGATTAGGTATATGTACATTCCATACTCATCAATAAATGCTGTTTAAATCTATTCCGAGAGTTGTCATTATTGAACTATGAATATAAATGCGTGAGAGTTTTAATTACATGTTTTAATTAAATCCCTCTGTGTTAACTGCAAGAAAATGATCTGTAGGTTGCAACAACAATCATAACAAGTTGCTCAGACCACTCATCCTCCATTATGTCTGGTTGAACAACGGTGAGACCTTTTGTACACTTCTGGCAGGTTTAAAAATTGAGTTGCAACCACACAATTTATAGTTTATCAATGTGAGTTAACACACTGTGAACTGAATATGTACATCTTTATTTGTTGTCTTATTTTTGGTTGCACACCATTATTTGGCCCATCATTTTATATAACCTCTCATGCATTGTGACAAGAGGGTGAAAACAAAAACAACATCAGTTAGAAAATGCATTAACCTCAGGAAAGCTGGGCTTTGGAATGGAAGGCACCTAAAGATGATTTTGACACTGAGCCCCGCGGTGAGGTTGAGCTGCGGTGCATAGTACACCTTCTCTCAGATGGGTAGCGTGTACTGTTATTCCGCCTCTGGGAGAAACACATTTTAGTGTCAGTCTTTTCAATGTTCACCGCAAGCTGAAGTTATGGAAATGTATTTCTAATTTCCGGCTTAAGTGATGTTAATATTTGCCCATGTCGGCAGGTTAATAACTGCATCAGCCACTTTTGCTGCACACAGGCCTCTTCACTGATACACTTGGCACACTCATTACCCCCTGTTTCACGCTTGAACGCTCTGTTTTTAAATCGAAGACAATGTTCAGTTCTTTGGACAGTGCAGTGGCATTCCAAGAATCTGTCCTTCAGACCTGCAAAAAAAAAAAAAAAAAAATACAGAAAATTGTAACAGGCTTCAGGCCCCTGAGGGGCATTTTTATTTGAACCACCTGCTTTATTGACCTTAAAACGCCTGATGACAAATAACTTTACAGTGGATGGGTTGCCCCGCAACTTACTCGTTTCATATCAAATCATATTCTTCATTCCTGGCCAACCAACAGAAACCAAACCAATAGAAAATGACAGAACATTATGCCAGTGCTGGACAAGCATCTTTAAAAAAATAAAAAATAAAAGCTTCAAACTAGCTACCTTAGCAACCTATTTCTTAGAGAAATTAGCTGGTTATACTAGACACTACATGGAAAAAAATAGCTAAGCTATCATATTTATCACAATGCACAGTTTTTGTTTAATGTATAATTTTGGAGACTAATTGTCCTATTAATGGAGTGTTTTCACTAGTTAGCAGTAACTTGTCATCTCAGCTGAATATATGTTAGTAAATTTATGTTGGATGTCTCGTCTTGAAAAGTATGCATTATCTTTGGACTGCAGACTATTGGTTCTCTATTCTTTATCTACATTTGTTTTGATGACGTATTTTTGTATGCCAACCAGGACATTAGCATTTTACATGGTTTATTTTTTTTATTCATCATTATTGCTGTAAGTCCCATAATATTACACAGCAATCCACCATATGTGAAACTGTTGATACTTTACTAACCAAACTCATGTCACAAGCAAGACACATTACATGAACAGAACTCTTGTGTAACCGTAGTACACATAGTCTGTGCACATAGGCAGGGCTTAAGTTATTAAAGAGCCTGACTTTGGCAGGTCAGTAAGTTTTGTTTCTGGGATTGTGGAAGGTGTACTGTATTTGTGATGTGTAGTGGTGTTTTGAGATTCAATGTTCTTGGGGGTGAGCAGTAATGAAGGGGGCTCTGCAATAGGAAGGATATGACGTGTGTTCCTCTTGTGTTCTCCCATTGCATCGGATGGTGTTTGTGCGAGGCTCCTTGTTCACCTCTTTTACAGACTGCAGTGGGTGACTTGATGCGTCGTAGTATCGCTTTTGAGTAATCCTCTTATTAAGGAGCTGTGCAGTGACTTGCTGGGTATGTTTGGGGGCTGGCTCCAACAGTCTAGAATTAATAGAAATGGCTGATCGTGTCTGACGTGACAATAGGCTTTCTTGCAGGGGCACCCAACGTTGGGTCACAGGAAATGTTTCTCAGGTTTAGGAGTTTAATCCCTTGTCCCACAGCCCCCATTTTGGCAAGTGGGGCATAAATAACATTCCCAAAATAAAAAGGTTGCTGCTCATAAGTCATAAGTCATGAATAGAGACACATAACCAACATATATTTAGAACGCCAAGACTTAAGAGTTCATTCCTCAGACTGTTATTAATATGGAGATATATAATCTCAAACATAAAAACAAAACTAAATAAATAAACTAAATAAAAATATTACAGATATATTTTTAAAGCATAAAAATATGGTGTAAATGTAGTGTAGAAACTGATTTTTATGAAACATTTTCTAAGACCATGTCATGTGAGTTTTTAGAGAAGGCTGATGCTAATAAAATACTTTCTTGCCCTGTAAACACCCACTTGCACTCTATTATCTATGTCTGGTGTGGCAAACTGCCCCATTCATGTTCCTATTGTTCTCACTCGACAAACCTTTCACACCTCCGCCAGGCATGAGACCTAATCTTCGTTATTCTTTTGTTTTTATCAAGCCATTATTAGCCTTTATTCTAGCATTACATGGCTTGCCCATCTACACCACTTTGATCCCATTATACATTAATCCACCTATTATCTGAAGTCTTTTTAGAAAAAAAGAGCATATTTTTGGGATCTTATGTGAGTTCTTGTAACAAATTAGATATTATATAGAATAGCTCATGGTGGAACAAGTCCATTAGAATAAATAGAATAAATAGAATAAATAAAAATAATAAAATAATATATATATATATATATATATATATATATATATATATATATATATATATATATATATATATATATATATATATATATATATATATATATATATATATATATTATGCTTTTACTCAACACTTTTAAACCACCATTGAGTGTTTGTAATAACTTCCAATTTCAATTTAATTTGGATTTTAGTAATTTGGGGCCCTATTTTAATGACATAAGCCCTATAATGTTAACATGATTTATTGATCCAAATCATAATGTTTATTAGCTTCTTGTTTCACGTGTAGAAATATTTATTTGGGTTTGCTTTTCACAGAGCTCAGAGCGAGGAAGTGTACAGGACAGTGTCATCCAGAAGGCTGGAATTATGGTCACATAATATGATTGACAGCTCTCTGAGGTCATAACTTTTCTGTAAACCAGGAACAGAAAAGACAGACAGACTTTCAGCTCTTTGGGTTGCATTATTCAGATGGAAATTAATATAAATTATATTCTCTATGACAAAATATTTTGCAAACGTTAGAATAAATCAATATTTCTCCAAATATGCACACTTTAAGACTAAAAGCCCTAATGGATGCTGTTCAGTGCAGCTGTGTGAACACAAATAAACCGGAGCAGACGTGACTGAACACGAGTGCGTGTTTTTATTCCATTCAAAATATCAGTTTCTGATAGTTACTTTTACACTCCTTACATAAATTAAGAAATGAATGTCACTGCAACTGAATTTTATCTTAAACAGAGGTCAAATATCAAATCTGGAGTCTTACTTTTTCAAATGATACACAGTTTGTCCAGATCAAGTGTGATGTTTTAACGTGCAGTAAATATTAAACAGCAATAAACTGCGGTGGCTGGTGACACAATGCAGGTTAAGGAATTAAGAAATACGTCAGTCCCATCTCTGTGGCAAACCGTTCTATCTTCCAAACAGTTTCACTATGGGTCGACTGGTAACATGGATAAAGTCACAATTTTTCGCAAAGTCTCTGAAACGCTGACTTGTGTACTGTCAGAATGAGTGTGTGAGGTGTGCCACGCACAGAGAAATACCTCTTCAGTTTCATGATTACAGCTGAAGATATTGTCATGGAGAAGGTCAATCTCATACCAACCTGGGTTTGAGTCCACAAGTACAGTGTTGGTCACCCTATTCCAACATCTGTTACCACTGTAAAACAGGATAGGTCTGGAACTGGATATGAGCAAGGAATGGCTGTTATGGCCAGCCACATAGAATCACAGAGCTAAGAGTCTGTAGCACCTCGTCCTCTGGCTTATGCAGGAGCTGTGTGGATTGGTGTCTTCAGTATAGGTTTCCTGTACACACTGTCTCTGTCCTTGACAGCTAGCAGCTCCTTTTCTCTCTGAGTGTATCACATATGTTTCTGTGAGTGTGCGAGTCACATACGCAATCAGTCACATTAACTTGTGCTGGCTTGGTGCTGCATACAAGAGGGCAGCTCTTATTTGCAGCACCAAGCCATCACAAGTTAATGTGAATATTAAATCATAGTATGATAAGACAGATGGGGTGGACAAATGTGACTTGAGAGTGTCAAATGCATGTTGATGCTGCTAGTATCTCTATACTAGTGTGTGTGTGTGTGTGTGTGTGTGTATATATATATATATATATATATATATATACACACACACACACACACACACACACACACACACACACACACACTAGTATAGAGATACTAGCAGCATCAACATGCATATATATACAGTCACCTAAAGGATTATTAGGAACACCATACTAATACTGTGTTTGACCCCCTTTCGCCTTCAGAACTGCCTTAATTCTATGTGGCATTGATTCAACAAGGTGCTGAAAGCATTCTTTAGAAATGTTGGCCCATATTGATAGGATAGCATCTTGCAGTTGATGGAGATTTGTGGGATGCACATCCAGGGCACGAAGCTCCCGTTCCACCACATCCCAAAGATGCTCTATTGGGTTGAGATCTGGTAACTGTGGGGGCCATTTTAGTACAGTGAACTCATTGTCATGTTCAAGAAACCAATTTGAAATGATTCGAGCTTTGTGACATGGTGCATTATCATGCTGGAAGTAGCCATCAGAGAATTGGTACATGGTCATAAAGGGATGGACATGGTCAGAAACAATGCTCAGGTAGGCCGTGGCATTTAAACGATGCCCAATTGGCACTAAGGGGCCTAAAGTGTGCCAAGAAAACATCCCCCACACCATTACACCACCACCACCAGCCTGCACAGTGGTAACAAGGCATGATGGATCCATGTTCTCATTCTGTTTACGCCAAATTCTGACTCTACCATCTGAATGTCTCAACAGAAATCAAGACTCATCAGACCAGGCAACATTTTTCCAGTCTTCAACTGTCCAATTTTGGTGAGCTTGTGCAAATTGTAGCCTCTTTTTCATATTTGTAGTGGAGATGAGTGGTACCTGGTGGGGTCTTCTGCTGTTGTAGCCCATCCGCCTCAAGGTTGTGCGTGTTATGGCTTCACAAATGCTTTGCTGCATACCTCGGTTGTAACGAGTGGTTATTTCAGTCAAAGTTGCTCTCTATCAGCTTGAATCAGTCGGCCCATTCTAGCATCAACAAGGCATTTTCCCACAGGACTGCCGCATACTGGATGTTTTTCCCTTTTCACACCATTCTTTGTAAACCCTAGAAATGGTTGTGCGTGAAAATCCCAGTAACTGAGCAGATTGTGAAATACTCAGACCGGCCCGTCTGGCACCAACAACCATGCCACGCTCAAAATTGCTTAAATCACCTTTCGTTCCCATTCTGACATTCAGTTTGGAGTTCAAGAGATTGTCTTGACCAGGACCACACCCCTAAATGCATTGAAGCAACTGCCATGTGATTGGTTGATTAGATAACTGCATTAATGAGAAACTGAACAGGTGTTCCTAATAATCCTTTAGGTGAGTGTAGTATATATATATATATATATATATATATATATATATATATATATATATATATATATATATATATATATATATATATATATGCCAAAAGTTTTGGGACGCCTGCCTTTCCATGCGCATGAACTTTAATAACATCCCATTCTTAATCTGTAGGGTTTAATATGGAGTTGGCCCACCCTTTGCAGCTATAACAGCTTCAACTTTTCTGGGAAGGCTTTCCACAAGGTTTAGGAGTGTGTTTATGGGAAATTTTGACAATTCTACTAGAAGTGCATTTGTGAAGTCAGGCACTGATGTTGGATGAGAAGGCCATTACAAGTTTGTAATGGATCATTACACGTTGATGCTAATTCAGTTTTCTTTCACGTATCATCTTCAACCAACGAATAATCCAAGTAAATTTTTTTTTTTTAACCAAATCATTATGATATCATTATTAAAAAAATTTGTAAAAAAAAATAAAAAAATGAGGAAGAAAAGGGTGTGGTCTGCTAACGGAGACAAAAAAGGACATGCATGAAGGAAAGGAAGTGAAGAGTCGTGGAAGTGAGAGCCTGGTGGAAATGGCGGAATGGAGTTGCTGAGCGGTTGCCTAGAATAATTTGTTTTGTCGTTGGAGTTTAACTACTATCGATATGGGTACACCAGGAAGATCATGCTGGAATACTTAGATGTCCTCTGCTTAAGGAAGAATTGTGACAATCGGAATGGAATAGGCCTACCAAGGTTCAACGGCATGCCGAACGGGTTTGAGAGATTTTGATTTCTTTTTTCTTTTTTTTTTACTTGACTGCTGGCATAATTATTCTTGAACAAACTCCATCCTTGACTCTCAAAAATAGGCCCTTGACTATTCGAATATATAATTTTAACTTGAATATTTTTTGTTGAAGTTTTGTATTTTTTATTTTATTTTTTGTCTTATGAAAACTGTGATCTAGAATATCATTACATGTAAGTTTTTTTTTTTTTTTTTTTATTACAAATTCTCTGAAAGAGTCTGTGCTCTTTGTATGTTTGAACTGAACTAATAATACTTAATTTCAGAACTTTTTGAGAGTTATTTAATGTGTTGGAATGCTGGGTGGGGTCAATTTTTTTTAGACAGTAATTTAAACTGTCTGGTGCCCGAACTAAAACTTTAAATTACCTGGGTGGCCACACTACAAGTTCCTCCACACCAAACTCACTCATCCATGTCTTTATGGACCTTGCTTTGTGCACTGGTGCGCAGTCATGTTGGAACAGGAAGGGGCCATCCCCAAACTGTTCCCATAAAGTTGCGTGCATGAAATTGTCCAAAATGTCTTGGTATGCTGAAACATTAAGAGTTCCTTTCACTGGAACTAAGGGGCCAAGCCCAACCCCTGAAAAACAACCCCACTCCATAATCTCCCCTCCACCAAACTTTACACTTGGCACAATGCAGTCATGCAAGTACCATTCTCTTGGAAACCACCAATTTTCACAGACTTATCCATTGGATTGCCAGACAGAGAAGTGTGATTCGTCACTCCAGAGAACATGTCTCTACTGCTCCAGAGTCCACTGCATCCGATGCTTTGCATTGCACTTGGTGGTGTAAGGCTTGGATGCAGCTGCTTGGTCATGGAAACCCATTTCATGAAGCTCTCTGTGCACTGTTCTTGAGCTAATCTGAAGGCCACACGAAGTTTGGAGGTCTGTAGCTATTGACTCTGCAGAAAGTTGTGACTGTGATTTTACGTGGCTTACCACTTCGTGGCTGAGTTGCTGTTGTTCCCAGTTGCTTCTACTTTGTTATAATACCACTAACAGTTGATCATGGAATATTTAGTAGTGAGGAAATTCACGAATAGACTTATTGCACAGGTGGCAACTTATCACGGTAACTTTTGACCCGTCGAGGCATGGACTCCAGAAGACCCCTGAAGGTGTGCTGTGGTATCTGGCTCCAAGATGTTAGCAGCAGATCCTTTAAGTCCTGTAAGTTGCGAGGTGGGGCCTCCATGGATCGGACTTGTTTGTTCAGCACATCCCGCCCATGTGCAGCTGTGCTCCTCAAACCATTCCTGAAGCATTTTTGCTTTGTTGCAGGGTGCATTGTCCTGCTGAACGAGGCCACTGCGACCAGGGAATACCGTTTCCATGAAAGGGTGTACATGGTCTGCAACAATGCTTAGGTAGGTGGTATGTGTCAAAGTAACATCCACATGGATGGCAGTGTCAAGTCAAATAAGAATTATAAATAAAATATAAACAAATAAAATGCAAGTAAACATTTTTTGTAACTAAAGTGGTCTCTCAGCCAATCAGACCATGGGGCGGAAAATAGAAAAGGAGAGTCAGTGCTGCAATGACTAGGCTGACGCAAGCTCTCTGATGAAATCTGAACAGTGGGACACGGAGAAAGTGCACAGACATCCAACACGTCGTCAAATAATGGAGTGTCAGCCGTTGAGAACTTTTGAGAACTTGAGACCTATTTGTTTTGCTTCTGTAAATGGAAGAAAATTATGCTGGTGAAGCGACAGATGCTGAATCAGTTTATGACACAGCAAATCTGTCTGTGCTTGTCACGGAAAGATTCTGTGACCTACTTCCTTTAACTGATCATTACGTGACTATTTCAAACAGAATGTAGTTCTGTGTAGCAAATATCAATGTAATTAAGTTTCTGGTGTATGTATTTCGATTTAATTGTGGGAGAGAGTGGTGATAAAAATATTAATTAATTCTAAAAGTTCACACGTGATTAGGCAGATAATTTCATATACACAATGGCATTCGGTGTTCAGGTTCTGAATTGTGTATGCTGCAGTCTGTACAAAAAATTTATTTAAGCTTGTTAATAATATAAATGCTGCATTTCAAAAGAGATAGAAATAACTGACAACAACGTGGTTTAATAAGCTTTATTTACATATTTTGCATTTTTGTTTCTGTTAAAGGTTTTTCACCTTTCTTATGTCACTGCTTCTTTGAGCTTATCAACATAATTCATGCAATAAAAAGAAGAGTGGAATCCAGTTAAGGCCTCTGTTGATATGTCTCTCCCTTTCAAGCAGAGAAATTGTACACAAAAGGAATAAGCTTGACAGGCAGGACCCAAGGTTTCCCAGCAGAACATTGCTCAAAGCGTCACACTGCCTCCGCCGGCTTGCCTTCTCCTAGTGCATCCTGGTGCCATGTGTTCCTCAGGTAAGCCATGCACCCGGCCATCCACGTGATGTAAAAGAAACCATGATTCATCAGACCAGGACACCTTCTTCCATTGCTCCGTGGTCCACCGCTTTTGGTGGTGGACAGGGGTCGGCATGGGCACCCTGACTGGTCTGCATCCCCATATGCAACAAACTGCGATGCACTGTGTATTCTGACACCTTTCTATCACAACCAGCATTAACTTCTTGAGCAATCTGAGCTACAGTAGCTCATCTGTTTGATTGGACCACACGGGCCAGCCGTCGCTCCCCACATGCATCAATGAGCCTTGGCCACCCATGACCAGTTCACCACTGTTCCTTCCTTGAACCATTTTTGCTAGATACTGACCACTGCAGACCGGGAACACCCCACAAGATCTGAAGTTTTGGAGATCTGACCCAGTTGTCTAGCCATCACAATTTGGCTCTTGTCATACTCACTCAAATCCTTATGCTTGGCCATTTTTCCTGCTTCTATCACATCAACTTTGGGGACAAAATGTTCACTTGCTACCTAATATATCCCACCCACTAACAGGTGCCAGGATGAATAGATAAGTGTTGTTCACTTCACCTGTCATAATGTTATGCCTGATCAGTGTAGTAAACAAAAACAAATTTACAACCCACTGCTTTTAAAGCATTTTGTTGCTATGGTGAGCATTACTGCATGTTTTCACCTTCACTTAATAGTACCTCAATTGTGCTCAGTGAGAGAAGATGGATTTAAAATTCAGTGTTGAAAAGGGTTTAAATATGCAGAAGATTTTTGAAAACCATGCTTGAGGAACATGGAGGACGTTTTCTAAAGAGCAATATTAAACTGCCCAAGACAACCAAAAGGACTCACAAACAACCATCACAAAGCATAAAAACAGTCTGTAAACATCCAAGTAATACAACAGTATTTGTCACGTAGATGCTTGGACACGATGACCAGAACTGAGGAAAAACTAAAAGAGGAATGTTAATTTGCATGAACACAACACATAAAGAGACAAGTGATGATACTTACTTGATGTCGTTAGCAGATGTGATAGGCTTGTATTGATAAATTTGAGTCTTACAGAACCTTACAGAAGCACACACAAGGGAACAACGCTGAGACGAGAAGACTGGAAGACGACTTGGATGATGTGATGACTAGAATGTGTCTTGGATGACTGTAGATCAGCTTGGATGCAGAAACAACAGTATCTAGCAAGCGCATCAAGAACATAAACACATAGCATCAGACAATGGCTGTATGAGAGTGTGTGTGTGCTCTTTATAGTGCTGTTGATTGGTGCTTGATGATGTCCAGGTGCATGTGATCAGTACTCTGGTGACGGTTGAGTGAGGGAGAGCCTGGCATGATCGTGACAGTATTAAGATGGTTACGTAAACTTTTGAAATGGTTAATTTGTGTAAATTCATTATTTTGTCTTGTGGACTATTTGTCAACATCTGTCATGAGAACAGCTTATTTAGGACAGTACTAAATAAAATACAACATGCAATTTTTATGATCCCTCTTATTTTGTTAGTATTATTAACATTCTAGAAGGGGAATGCCAACATAATGAGCAGAACTGTAAAGTAGATTCCCCAACACTGATACACTGATACTGAAAAAAATCTGAAAAAAAAAAAATGAAAAGGGAAAATATTTGAAAAGACAACTTTGATTGGTGAGATTGATGGACCCAGTTGTCAAACTTCAAGTGACATTACGGGAGCCCTCTTTGTTTTCATGAAGCCTTACAGGCAGCGTTTTTAGAATACAAATATCTCTGGGCGTTGTGCATGTATTATCCAAAGCAACAATTCAAGTTTGGCTTTTACAAGGACAAGGGACAGCAGGCAGGATGCTGGGAGGGCTTTGTGAACTGCAGAAAACCACTAGAATCCTCTAAGCCCCAGGGCCTTCACCCATGTTCACTGCCACCATCATGAACTTTACGCCCAGAGCTGCAAAGTTCAAAACAAACACACCCTGACACATACATACTCAAACAAACAGTTTCTTAAAATAGATTGAGAGACTGAGTGAGAAGATGAAGAATTAGTGGCATTGGATGTCTCTTCAGCTGCTTTTAGTGTTTTTGTATGACATTTTCCCTGCATATATTCCAAGAAAATGAACAAATAACAACAAACTAAACAAATGTGTGCCTAATAAAAATAAATAAATAAATAAATAATTCTCAGTGCTTGCCATCAGGTTTCAAGTGTGCCACAGTGGCATTACTTACATTGTGGTAATTGCCTGTTTTCAGAATTATCTGGATATACTTGGCATTTGCATTTAACCTTTAATCTTGTCTATAATTTGAAAAAAGTAGCAAAATCTCTCTAAAGCATGACACTGCCCTACGTCTAATGGTTGACTGCACTGCATATCAAATGCAGCTTTGCTCCTATCGGATATCAAAAGACTGTGTTCAAATATTAATGAAGCACATGTGTAGTGGACTGACCATAAATAACAGGGTTCACCAGGGACTATTTATGACACTGGTGATCAACAGAGCAATAAATCAACTGTTCTGCTTCAGTGCGACCCTTTTGTATTACACTCTGTATTATTTGTTAAGTGGTTGATTTTATCTAAATTTCTTCCTATAATATTAAGGGAATGGTAAATTATGGTTCTCACGGAAAACTTACTTTCATAATGCTTGGGTGATAAAGAGCCTATATCCCCAAGTCTATATGACAGTGTTTCCCAACCCTGTTCTTGGAAGCACACCGACAGCATTTGTGAATTCCAAGCAGAAGTGAGCATCCCTATGCCCTATTCACTCTGAAAGGCAGAGCCCTTGAAGTGGGGACTTCGAGGGAGCAAGGTGCTTATGTGTCATAATGTAGCTGTTTGGCATTTGCATTTAACCTTTAATCATGTCTATAAATTGAAAACGGAGCAAAATCTCTTTAAAGCATGACACAAGGGAGCAATGAATGACAATGTATTTTACTCATTAGCTTCACCTGGAATGTTACCATGACAACGCAGCTCAGCGTCCATCACCCCATTAGCAACTCTTACAATAGGAATTTCTTATTATTGCTGTTAATAAAATTGATGCAAAGAATACACTGTAAAAATGGCAGGAATTTACCAGGAGTAGCTATTATTTTTCAATAAATTACTGTAGTCAGAAACTTACAGTGAAATTAATGCATGCAAAGAATAATTTGAATTGAAGCTAAAGCCTATAGGTCCCAGCGCAAGCAGCAGCCACCTCATACGCTGACCATTCAAATGGGAAACTCACAAATTGAGGAACTGCTATGTTCCTGCACAGCAGGGTAAGTGAAGTTAGAAAATAATCTAATAATTATAAATCAAACAACTTATCCAAAAGTCTTTTGGAATAAACACAAGACATTAGCCTGACCACCTTGCAATGGTGACATTCTTCCCCTTATATTTTTTTGCGTGCCAGGCTACTGCTCACACATCGTGGGTCTAATCTATGCCTTGAACCTGGCAAGAGCCAGAGATGCTAAGATGAGCCACACATCAATCAACAACACAAACAAAGTCCTCCTGCACGAGTCTACCACAAAATAAGGGCAGTACCAATATCATCGGCAGTTGTCGCTAAAGCCAACAAAAACTAATCGGCAACTAATCGACTGTCGGTATGCAGGAAGCAGGTAAGTTGAAAATTATGGTTATGGTTATAGTTATGGGATGTGGCAGACGTATACATTATGAACAAAGAACCGTCATTATTTCCAAGCAATGCTGTGCTGAGTTAGCTATCTAGCTAACTAACATTAGCGTGTTCTTACCTTGGAGCAAACGTAGGTGTTTTTGTTAATCCTGTCGACATTTAGTTGTGAATGTGGCCTCCCACACTGCTTGATTCATGAGCGGGCATTTCTCCCCTTGGGTTTTAGGTTTGAGGAAGGGAAAAAATTTCACCCCCACCCCGTTTCAAACTTTTAGGATACTGGGTATCAGATTTGCACAATCCATACGCACAGCGCTTCGGCATGTTTCTCTCTCGAAAGCTTGACAGACCTTTTGATATATATATATATATATATATATATATATATATATATATATATATATATATATATATATATATATATATATATATATATACACTCACCTAAAGGATTATTAGGAACAACATACTAATACTGTGTTTGACCCCCTTTCACCTTCAGAACTGCCTTAATGCTTCAAGGTTGTGCGTGTTGTGGCTTCACAAATGCTTTGCTGCATACCTCGGTTGTAACGAGTGGTTATTTCAGTCAAAGTTGCTCTTCTATCAGCTTGAATCAGTCGGCCATTCTCCTCTGACCTCTAGCATCAACAAGGCATTTTCTCCCACAGGACTGCTGCATACTGGATGTTTTTCCCTTTTCGCACCATTCTTTATAAACCCTAGAAATGGTTGTGCGTGAAAATCCCAGTAATTGAGCAGATTGTGAAATACTCAGACCGGCCCGTCTGGCACCAACAACCATGCCACGCTCAAAATTGCTTAAATCACTTTTCTTTCCCATTCTGACATTCAGTTTGGAGTTCAGGAGATTGTCAAAATTAAAAACATTTGTTAAAACAATGACAAGCTAGAATAAAATAATCTAATTGGCTGATTTTAAGTTAGTCAAGCTATACTACTATTAGCGTTATTTCAGCATAAAGATTTTACCAATATTTTATATCAAATTCATAATTGTTTGTATAGTAAAGCAGCTGCTGAGATTTACCTTTGAAAGGTGTGACATCATCTTATCAACAAAATATATTTTTTTTCTTCTATCACCTAATGATGCACAAACATCAATACTCGACATACAAAACACAACAATGGTGACACTCAACAATAGTAATTCTGAACATTATAAAATAACCAACAAACTGCTAAAAGTGAACCAATTGATCAAAAACTTTTCTTCAAAAACATAAAATTAATTTCCTATTATCACTGTAAAGCTAACTTGACTTGACTTAAGCCCAGTGTTGCCAACTATTTTCAAAGGAAAGTAGCTAAAACCTGCCCCAAAAAGTCGCTAGATGACCTCATGCGTCAATTAGCATATTTGTAACGTCATCACGTCGTATGTGTGTTCTGCCTGCCTAATGTGTTTTCTCTCCTAATCCATGCTCACATTCTGTATTTTAAAATATAATATAGCCGACTGTCCAATAAAGATGTTCTCATTTCCTATATCTTTTTGTCATAAAATAGAATGAATATGATATAGTGAATGACACATATAATATGATATATAATGATTTTATATGTGTGAGAGAGACTTAAATAAGTGATAAGCATTAAAGTGTGGAAATCATAACGGTCAAACTAAATTATTTAAATATAAAACAAAGGAAGAAGATAAGTGATAAATCTGTGACAACACCTCATGACCTGAAATGGATGTGCAGCTCGATCATGCATGTCTGTCAGCTCCAGTGTGCGTTCAACGGCATGTGCTGCTGCTCCTCTCAACCACTCACTGAACAGGGTAGACGCAGAGAGAGGTGTGATGGCAGAGGGAAAGCAAGACCTCACGCTCGCAGGACAGTACTGACAACATTTGTAAAGTTACTGAGGTTTGTCCAAAAAGGCGCTAGATTTGTTGGTAGTCTTTTTTTTTTTTAAAGTCGCTAAAGGAGACTGAAAAGTCGCTAAATCTAGTGACAGAGTCGCTGAGTTGGCCCATCGTATACACTCTGTCCGCGTGCAGCCCAATTTTTGAGACCATGCAGATGGTGCGTGCACAACAGCGCATGTGCAAGAAAGACAGAAATGTATGCAAGGTGACAATACACACAGTAGGCACTGTGCGAAGTGTGCAGTCGTCGAAGAAGAGAGGGGAAAGAGCGATTCAACAACAGCACACTTGAAACAGGAGGAAAACACTACAATAGACGGTGAACTTAACGAGTTTGTGTGAGGTTTATGTGTTGTTGTTACTTCTGAACTATGTTGCAATGGGTGATCCACTATACGTTTCTTCTTCGATCCTGCCATGTGAATGTCCTGTTGATGACACGACTCAGTGCTGCCCTCCAGTGTCTGGTAGAGTATTAAAAAAATATACTGTAGTGTGCATGTCTCGAACTTGGCCATCCCCACCCATCTGCGGTTGAGTATAGTTTAAAAGCTCTGCAGACACGACTGCGCGCAAGACGCGTCCGGATGCGGAAATTGAAGTATACCCCTTTAAGGAATTCCCTATTAAGTCCTCTTTGTTGGGCACTCACATTTGAATGTAATGCACCTCATGACCTGAAATGGATGGGTCAGATAAGGGAGAAATCCTAATTGTGTGCTGTTGGTGTGCATCTAGGAACAGGGTTGGGAAACACTGCAATTTAATTTGTTTTTAATAAAAAAAAAAAAAAAAAAAAAAAAAAATCAAACGCACAGCCTTTTTTCAAAGTACATTTCTTTTGACTTTTTGTACACATACACAGGCCTGACACATGCCCAGTTTTGAGCAATCTCTTGCCATGAGTTACAACCCATATAAATACTGCAACAACAACAAAAAAAGATGTGCATGTGCAACCTGCATGTACAAAGTATGCACGGTTACAAAAATCTGGCGGTGTGCGTTTAGTATGCACATACTCTTCTGATGACTAAATCTGCATATGCTGACCCTCGGGTAAAAAATGAAGTATACTTTGGCCTTCATTGTGTCTATGGAATTTGCCCTTGTTTTATTGACTACCAGGTAAAAATGATGTCCATTTGATTAACTGTGCAGTTTGAGGCATCATTCATGTTGTCCTGTAGCGATTTTAATACTTATAGGTTTTTCAAAAGTATGAGCAATAGCAATGCCATATCAGGCACCACTACATATGAATTCAAAAATATTTAATCAAATGATTACATCATATTTGATAGCCATGCAAAATTGAGTAATGGTTTAGAATGAGAAGCTAGTTTGGTGTTATAAGCATATCACAATGGCATGTTTCAGGGAATTATTTGCATAATTATGTGTTTTTTGCAATAATGTCAGTTTGAAAGACACCTAATTAATGAATCCTGTTTACAATTTTTTTTTTCTTCAAAACATTACCTCATGGCCTGTTGTCACATCAGTAAAATTACATTCTCTGGAGAGGCAGAGTCATACAGGCTCAGCCAAGTCCTCATTGTGATTCTTTTAAATTCTTTGAGCATTTTGAATAATTGAGGCAATATAGCACATAATCTTTTCTTTTTCTTTTGCACACACACTGTGATAGGCTCCAGCAACCCCGCGACACTATAGGACAATTGCCTTGGAAAAGGGATGGATATAATTGTACTGTATTGTTTAGTGCATGTTGTTCTTTATTACACGACTTTCTGAAATACCTGATTCTGATGTCAAATATTTTGTTGAACTGTATAACTGATTCATGATTCGTTGTATAGTACTGTTTATTTGCACATCCACACTGATATATTTTAAAATATCTACCTAAGAGAATAAAAATGGTAATGGTTTACTTTACAGTGTTACACTTGTCACATGTAATTAGTATACTAATAACAGTAAAATATGCATAATTACATGCAACTAACCCTACACCAAACCCAAAGTACATTTTGTTAATTAATATTACTTAGTATTACGTATAATTACACTGTAACAAGGACACCTTGAAATAAAGTACTTTACAAGCTACAGTAGTGTCCAAAAATTATGTCTGGCATCTTCACCCTTTATTAAAATATGATAACAAATTTGTTAAAGATTTTGTTAGCATATTGCATGGTTGTGCTTGAAGTCAACTGTTTTATATCACACTGAAAAATGTGTTCAAAAATAGAAAATTTGTGTGGACATAATTTTTGCCAGGCTGTCATACAAATAAATAAATAAATACAATAAATAAATTATATACTCATGCAAAAACAAAAGAGAACCAATAACTGATCATAGTCATTGTGTATTTTTTCTGGTGAACTTTGTTTTTCTATTATTTTACCTGCAGCTGTAGTTTTCTTTTTCTTTGCCACATAATTTTGTCAGATAAATACCTTAACCAATTTTGGTGTTTTGTTCTTCCCTCATATTTAAATATAAAATATTTTTGATTATTATTTCAAATATTTTTTGATTAAACCATTCGGTTCAAATTTTTTGTATCAACACATTTCACCTCACATATGAAGGTCGAGCAATAATGATAGTGACACTTTTAGTAAGCAATATTTATTTTTATTTTTAAAAACATACTGTAGCACATATAATCTTTTTTGTGCTGATAACGCTTTACGTTCTGTAGAAACATTCCTGTATATGTAATTTCATTATAGTCGAATATTTATTATACAAGTGCAAGTTAAAGAACAATTAAATTACAACTGAATTGATCATTCTATTATCAGAACACAGTGTAAGTGAGATTCCCTTACTCAGAAAATGTTAAAGGCCATCAATAAGTACACACACACACACACACACACACACACACACACACACACACACACACACACACACACACACACACACACACACACACACACCCTAATCACCACCAGGTTTGCATAGATTCCACTGTTTTATTCACCATGTCTGTTACAGACTCTAATTATAGCTTTCACCAGCTCAATGAAAGTGATTATGTGGTGTAATTATTAAATGCAATTAAGAATGGTGTCGTAATAAAAGGTCATGTGACATTTGGTAAAGCACTTTCATTGCATGGTATCCCTAAAAGCACATCGTACTCTGACATATGCAAGCATGGCTACATTAATTTTTTAAAAAGGGAGAGTGAGGTGCCCTTTCTAGCTCTTGTCTCTTGGTCAAGAGCTCACGCGTGGTGAAATAAATTCATCATGGCAATTAGAAGGGTTTTTTAGTTCGGGCTTGTATGAACTTTGCTTGACAAATGAGGTAGAAGACAACCTGCCGTGATCTTTTTACCCAGTCAGAGTCTTCACTCAAACTCTTTGTGTGTTACAGTCACTCAGAGTGGACAAACAAAGAGCTGAGCTTCAATGGATGAAAAAATTGCTAATGAAATTTAAAAAGTCTGTATCAAAGGCTCCATCCATGTCATTTTAGTCCTGTTTCTTCATCTCTCTGGACTACATCTGGTACTGAACTTGAAAAAAGATTTTGATATGAGAATTTTAATGCAGCATTCATTCAGGATGGAAATGAAAAAAAGAAAGAATGAGAAGCTGTACATAGGCAAATGATAAAGAAGTTTGGTTCAGTACAGAGGCGCTGGAAGAACCTTTTTCTCACAACCTTTTACTATAATAAAATAAATATTTGTAAGCACAAATCTTACATCTTCAGGATATATTGATGTGGAGATTTGATCAGTGGTAGAGTGTTTCCTCTTCTTTGAGATATCACAATAATATAAGATATGGAAAGATATTCATGATGTTCTACCTGTTAATAGCTCTTGAATGTCTTCATTCTTCTGTGAATGGAACTAAAATATACCATACTGAATGCATCTACAGCACCACAACAAAAGTATGTTGTGAGGTTACAGTCTGTACTGACTGTGATGTGAGAAATATATTCAGTGCCATGAAATAATACAAAGACAATAATACAACGTATTTTTCCATACAACATACAGCGCGACCAGTTCTTTTTAATAAATCAGTCAAAGTGATAAAAAAGATCTAATTAGAGATCTGTCTGAATCAGGTGACTTCTATGTTTATCACATTCACATTCTCTTGTAACAATTGGTATATCAAATTGGTGCAACAAACCATTTTTTTGTTTTTTGTTTTTGTTTAGCATTTATGTGAATTGTGCAATTGTGACTGATTATTGAGGAATTAAAATAATTTGTATTAGAACTGACAAGGTTGTAGTAAAATAATTTCTATAGTTATGGATACTTCTAAATATTATTAAAGGGGTCATGAACTGAGAAATCCCATTTTCCTTGAGCTTTTGACATATAAGTTGTCATCATACTATAAGAATATCCTGTAAGCTTCAGAACTGAAAACTTCCTTGTTAGACCAAAAACAGCTTTTATTGTAGCAAGCCCAGATAACAACTCATTGTGGAATGTGCGTATAGGTGAAAGACCATCTCTGCAGAAGAAGATCATCTCTTACTTCATTATTGCAACTTTGGCCCCACCCACTGCCGTGTTAGTGAGATGACGAGGAGAGAAGAGCAATACAGGATGGACTACAAATAACATTACCTTCCTTGGGATCATAATGCTAGGAATGTGGTTATTTTAATATTTATTATAATATTTTCAACAATGCAAATGTCTCAGTTGAGCATTAATTATTTGTAGTCGGTACATTTCACTGTGGAATCTTTGGTAAATTAGTTGGTGCAGGCTTTGCAAACAGACTTTTACGATATGGACTCGACAGTAATGCGACAACATGTACAGCTTTCCTGTTGCTCAAGCAATAAGAGCGTGGCGCTAGCAACGCCAAGGTCATGGGTTTGATTCCCAGGAAAAGCAAGAACTGACAAAATGTAAAAATGTGTACCTTGAATGCAATGTAAGTCGCTTTGGATAAAAGCGTCTGCCAAATGTAAATGTATGTAACTGTATTAATTCTAATGCCTGATCTGTGATCAGTGATATGTAATGATTCATGTACAGTCAGATGTTCTTTGTCTACAATGCTCATCACTGCAACCTTTCATGTCACGATCTAAATACAATGCTATAATCAACACTTTTCACAATTAGTTAACCTTGAGAGCTGTAATAGTAGCTAAAAACGTGCTAAAAGTTTTCGAGAGAGTTCCATGTAATACTAGCTATTTCATGCAAAGATGTTAGCCAATCACAGCAGTGGGTGTTTACACTGAAGTCTCACAACAGAAACACTCCTTCAAACAGAGCGTTCAAATCAGAGGGCTAAAAAAAACAGTTCGTAGATATGGGAAGAAGGAGGCAGGAACTGGTGAACATTTAAAAGACTTTAATAAATAAATTAACAAAACGGAAGTAACGCGGGCAGCCCCTCACGGACGGCTGCCACACACACATATAATAAAACATAAACAAACAAACAAACCACAACGTAAAGTCCAAGCCTGGTCCTCTCTTGTCCTTCACTGTTGTCGCTCGTCCTTATATGCCTCCGAGCTCCCTCATGAGAGGACTCGAGACCGGTGTGCGCTCCTCCCACGCTCCTCTTGCTCGCTCCTCCCACGTCTCTCAATCGTCCACCTCGCCACAAAAATGCCTTTTTCTTTTCTTTTTTTTAATGGAAAAATCATACTAACATTATAAGTGCACCACAGGAAACATAATAAAACAATGCAGTTCATGACCCCTTTAAGAGTTATTAATGTGTTTATTGAACATGTCACATGTCACAACCTTCAAACTTCAAACTGGTCTCTCAATGAAAAAAAAAAATGATCAGGTATATTTAAACAAAAATTCAAATTGTAATATTATATTAAAAGCCTTTATTCAAATGGAAATTTCATGACAGAAACATTATAAACATAAGAATGCAAATAATGGCCTGCAAACCCACGTTTCTGCCACAAATGCCTTCCTCAGGGTGCAAACCTGATTTTCTATATTTATACAGCACAGTGAATGACAACCATCTGTAGTCTCTCAGTGACTTATATCATGAGCAGTTTGATTTACAACACAACAAAACAATGCATTAATCTATGAAAACATTTTAAAGTGAAAGTGACATGTGAAGGCCAAGTATGGTAAGCAATATTCAGAATTTTTCCTCTGCATTTAACCCATCCAAGGTAGTGCTCACACTAGGAGAAAACCATGGACACACATCAGGAGCAGTGGGCACTATATATACACATATATACATATACATATACATATACATATACATATACATATGTATATACACTCACCTAAAGGATTATTAGGAACACCATACTAATACTGTGTTTGACCCCCTTTCGCCTTCAGAACTGCCTTAATTCTACGTGGCATTGATTCAACAAGGTGCTGAAAGCATTCTTTAGAAATGTTGGCCCATATTGATAGGATAGCATCTTGCAGTAGATGGAGATTTGTGGGATGCACATCCAGGGCACGAAGCTCCTGTTCCACCACATCCCAAAGATGCTCTATTGGGTTGAGATCTGGTGACTGTGGGGGCCATTTTAGTACAGTGAACTCATTGTCATGTTCAAGAAACCAATTTGAAATGATTCGAGCTTTGTGACATGGTGCATTATCCTGCTGGAAGTAGCCATCAGAGAATGGGTACATGGTGGTCATAAAGGGATGGACGTAGTCAGAAACAATGCTCAGGTAGGCCGTGGCATTTAAATGATGCCCAATTGGCACTAAGGGGCCTAACGTGTGCCAAGAAAAACATCCCCCACACCATTACACCACCACCACCAGCCTGCACAGTGGTAACAATGCATGATGAATCAATGTTCTCATTCTGTTTACGCCAAATTCTGACTCTACCATCTGAATGTCTCAACAGAAATCAGACCAGGCAACATTTTACCAGTCTTTAACTGTCGAATTTTGGTGAGCTCGTGCAAATTGTAGCCTCTTTTTCCTATTTGTAGTGGAGATGAGTGGTACCCGGTGGGGTCTTCTGCTGTTGTAGCCCATCCACCTCAAGGTTGTGCGTGTTGTGGCTTCACAAATGCTTTGCTGCATACCTCGATTGTAACGAGTGGTTATTTCAGTCAAAGTTGCTCTTCTATCAGCTTGAATCAGTCGGCCCATTATCCTCTGACCTCTAGCATCAACAAGGCATTTTCGCCCACAGGATTGCCGCATACTGGATGTTTTTCCCTTTTCATACCATTCTTTGTAAACCCTAGAAATGGTTGTGCGTGAAAATCCCAGTAACTGAGCAGATTGTGAAATACTCAGACCGGCCTGTCTGGCACCAACAACCATGTCATGCTCAAAATTGCTTAAATCACCTTTCTTTCCCATTCTGACATTCAGTTTGGAGTTCAGGAGATTGTCTTGACCAGGACCACACCCCTAAATGCATTGAAGCAACTGCCATGTGATTGGTTGATTAGATAATTGCATTAATGAGAAATTGAACAGGTGTTCTCAATAATCCTTTAGGTGAGTGTTTATATATATATATATATATATATATAGGAAGTGTGAATCCTCAGGAGGGGTCTAGGCCAAAATAATAAACAAAAGTATGTCTAACTAAGAAAAAGAATAAGATATAACATACCTAACAAAAGAAAAACCCCAAATGAAAAACAGCAAATCTCACCTTACTCCCTAGCTAAACAATAACCATGAGAAAATTATTTATAAAGAAAAATGACAACCTCCTCCCTACAGCTTCCTAAAAGAAATATAAGTTACATGCTTTGACAGAAAAGAAAGACGACAAATAGTATGGATCTTAACTCACAAAATAATATAATAATAATATAAACAAAAAGGAATGAAAGGCCTCGTCAGAACAAGGACCATCTCATGACACAAAGAAACACTCGCCCTTAAACGACAGCGCACCAAACACTGCAGCAATGTTTGAAAGAGCTACTGTCTAGGGCAGGCGACGGGAAACAGCACGACACCGTCCACCCAGCGGAACTCCATGACACGAATACGGAGCTCTGTCCTTCTGCCATCTTTCTCAGCTTTTTAAGCGCTTCCGCTCATCAACATGATCTGCTGCAGCTGAGCCCAATTACACGCTGCACAGAGAAAGAGGGAGGTAGAGAGAAAGAGAGAGAGCTGCATGCAATACACATCACAACATAATAAGAATACACAACAAGAAAAAGAAAACTTACGTCCAAAGACGTAACAAGTCTTACGTAGCCAGACCTTCAGACTGATGGCAGAAGGTCTGGACTCTATCGCAGCTTTCATTGGTTGAGGACCACCCAAGAGGACGTTTGACTGACATGTAATGTAACCAATCACAGTTCGTTTTGTTCCACATCATGCTTAGGGGCGTGAAAATGTAAAGTCTATGACCCTGCAATAACAGACTGGCGTGCATCTATAAATTATTCATTCAAGAATGTTGTGCAAATTTGCACTGCAACAATGAAGCTGCAAACTTCACATACTTTTGAAAGCATTTAGTTGATCCTGATGAGCGGTCATTGTCACAGTTGTAAACACGACGGCATTCTTCTTTTGGCGTCACGGCATTTGTTTTCAGTTGTTTTTGTTGAATTGGCCATTGCAATACCCATAAAACGGATGAAATATCTACAAAGTCAGCGATAGGAATCTGCTGGAACATTGAAAATGGTGGACTGGCCCCCTCAAAGTTCGTACCTCAACCCCGTCGAGCACATTTGGAGCGAGTTGGAAAATAAAATGGACAGATCTATTGTATATTCAAAAGAACGTTTTTGGCTTCAGCTGCAGAAGGCATGGGATAACATTAGTGTTGAAGTTCTCCGGAAATATATTGACACTATGCCAGAGAGATGTGCTGCTGTAATTGCTGCAAAAGGTGGACATACCAAATAGTATTAAAGGTAAAAGTGGATAAAAACAGTACGACTCACTTCATCTGATATTTATTGTGCTCAGAGCAACCATCTGCATGTTTCATGAATATTATGAAATGAAATCATGCTTTGGAGGCAACAAAAGATCAATATTTTCAGATCTGTCAGGTGTTCTAATAATTTTGGCCACCACTATCTGAAAATATCTTGCCATAGAAAAGTTCTTATTTCATTTTCTAATGCCAATTTTAGTTTTGAGACCCTATCTGGCTTTGTTCTCCCAATAAAAAAAAAAAAAAATCAAACACACCTATAGCGATTCACCACATATTATGTTACAATTAATGAAAGACTCGACCTCTAAACTTTTATCAATGTTTTTGAAATAAGCTATCATCAGCTAAAACAATATACATGAAGTTTTACCACAGGAGAAGATGTTTTAAAGGACACTGGAGGAAACTTTATGCACCTCTTTTCATTATACAACAGTTCATAATGACCACATCTGTCAATCTCAAGGCAAAAGACACCATAAGCATCATAAATCGAGTTTGCGGGCTATATTTCAAGTCTTCTAATGCCATAGGACAGCCATATGACATACATTTAAGTGGTTATTCACTGAAAATCTTCCCTTCCACTCAGCTCTTAAATCAAATAATCACACTTTTGGTGCAGGTCAGACATCAATGACAAGAAATTTCATGTCCTAAGACCAAATGTCTTTGTCATATTTGATTTGAGCTGCAGTGGAAGAAAATGATTTCTGTCTGTTCCTGCATCCCACTGTTCCTCACACAAATCTTGTGATCTCAGAAGACTTGTGTAGAATATAGCTGACAAGTTATACAGGCTACTGTCATTGTACTTTTGTGGTGCTATGTTCCACAGACAAAACAACAGCATGGGTTTGGAACGACACATGCGAGGAATTAAAAAACAGAATTATCTTTGTTGGGTGAACCACTTTAATATCAGATGACTAATTTTGGTTGAGTGGGCTTCTGCCTCTCAACTACAAATAGCGCAAATATTATGAGGTCCAAAATTGCTTTGCAAAAATACTTCTGATTATACCTTTTTTTATTATTATTAAAATGTTTAATTAAAAAAAATGCCTGTTTTTCTGACCAGCCTCTTTGTGAATTACTTTAAAAATATGTGGAAAAGGAAACAAATGTGCCAGTTTTCCATCCTGATGAGCCAAGCAGTCGCATACAGGTTGAAAATGTTTGAAAATCACAAGTTCAATTGAAAAGGTTTTTTTTTTTACACAAGGCCCTGTCATATGGTGATGATGTCTGTTCTCATTTTCCACAGATTTCTCTAGGCTGTTATGATTTCTCAGTGCCACTGAGAGCTTTCTTAATCTCAGTGTCAATAAGTATGCTAATGTAAAATCAGAATGTATTATTGAAGTTGCATATGAAAGGAAATAATGGTGCATTAGACTACTTTAAAGACCTTGAGCAGTCAGTCATGGCCTTCGCCTGAACCTGCATTTGCATTTGCTTAAAAAAAAAATCTCACTAAAATCACTTCTTGCTCTGATAAACTGCCTCGTAAGCGTGTGACAGAACTTACACTAACTACACAGTCGCTCCATCACTGCAAACCAGAGCGAGAGCCTGCCAAGCTTTGGCTGCATGCATTCTGGGAGAGCCGACAGGCCTACACCTTGTTAACAGCACTCAAAGTGGCACTGAACCCAGTCTTTTTAAAATCTCATTCCCCAAAAACCTGCAAGGTTTTCGTTCCACAAAAAACTGCAAAGCCTCCAGTCATGGCCACGTAGGGGGCTATGGGACAGAGAGATTCACACCGCATGCTGACAGAGTGTGCGAGAGAGGGGCTACGGGCTCGGCAGACAATGAGGCCTGACACATGCCAAATCAGCCTGAGTGCACACACAGCAGAGCCTTAAGGCAAGTGACAAGGTACTTGGCCTCAAAAATGAGCTCATCTTGCCGAGTTCTGCACTTAAAGTGTGGCTTGAGAGTTACTTAGCTCATTAATGGTAACTACATTTGCATTTCCTGAAGGAAAAAGCAGTGTTTTCAAGGCAGCACAAGAATAGTGTTAAAGTTTAGGGTACGTTTAAATTCAAGGCTTTAGTTAACACATTTTAAGCAGCGTTTCAACACACGTCCATGACATGTATTCTGTTTCATTCCTTTGTGCTCTGTGTTTAGAACATTTTCAGAATGCAAATAGATGTTAAAGAGAGAGAGAGAGAGAGAGAGAGAGAGAGAGAGAGAGAGAGAGAGAGAACGAACACATTAAAGGGTTAATTCTGTCATTAATTACTCACCCTCATGTCGTTCCAAACCCATAAGGCCTTTGTTCATCTTTGGAACACAAATGAAGATATTTTTGATGAAATCCGAGAGCTCTCTGACCCCTCCAGAGACAGCAATATAATGAACACTTTCAAAGTCCAGAAAGGTAGGAAAGTAGTGCTAATTGATTAATCGCATACAAAATAAAAGTTTGTGTTTACATAACATGTGTGTGTACTGTGTATAATTATTATGTATATTTGAGTACACACTCATTCATGTATATATTTAAGAAATTTGCATGTATATACTGTATATATATATATTTATATAATTTATCTTATATATAAATAGAAATATTTTATATATATAAATATAATGTATTTTTCTGAACTATATACATGCATGTGTGTGTATTTATATACACATAATAATTATACACAGTACACACACATATATTATGTAAACTCAAACTTTTATTTTGGATGTGATTAAACACGATTTATCGATTGTCCAGTACTAGAGTAAAAATCATCCATGTGACTCCAGTGGTTCAACCTTAATTTTATGAAGTGATGAGAATTCTTTTTGTGCACAAAAAACAAACAAATATAACGACTTTATGCAACAATTTGTTCTCGTCTGTGTCAGACTCTTATGCTGTTGACATAGTGTAAACAGAGAGTCTGACACAGACTAGAAGAAGAAATTGTTGCATAAAGTCATTATTATTCTTGAAAAATACTTTTTTATAAATAAAATTAAGGTTGAACCACTGGAGTCACATGGACTATTTTAAAGATGTCTTTCCTACCCTTTTTGGGCCTTGAGTGTTGGTTACATTGCTGTCTATGGAGGGGTCAGAAACCTCCCGGATTTCATCAAAAATATCTTAATTTGTGTTCTGAAGATGAATGAAGGGCTTACGGGTTTGGAATGACATGAGGGTGAGTAATTAATGACAGAATTTAAATTTGTGGGTGAACTAAAAACGAATAACATTAGGATAAAATGGTCTGCCAGAGACACTGCATAAGAAAAACATTCGTTTTAAAGCTTTTAAATATTGACAAAACCTTGCAAATAACATTAGCATAAAACATACACTCACCTAAAGGATTATTAGGAACACCATACTAATACTGTGTTTGACCCCCTTTCGCCTTCAGAACTGCCTTAATTCTACGTGGTATTGATTCAACAAGGTGCTGAAAGCATTCTTTAGAAATGTTGGCCCATATTGATAGGATAGCATCTTGCAGTTGATGGAGATTTGTGGGATGCACATCCAGGGCCCGTAGCTCCCGTTCCACCACATCCCAAAGATGCTCTATTGGGTTGAGATCTAGTGACTGTGGGGGCCATTTTAGTACAGTGAACTCATTGTCATGTTCAAGAAACCAATTTGAAATGATTCGAGCTTTGTGACATGGTGCATTATCCTGCTGGAAGTAGCCATCAGAGAATGGGTACATGGTGGTCATAAAGGGATAGACATGGTCAGAAACAATGCTCAGGAGAAATCAAAACTCATCAGACCAGGCAACATTTTTCCAATCTTCAGCTGTCCAATTTTGGTGAGCTTGTGCAAATTGTAGCCTCTTTTCCCTATTTGTAGTGAGGATGAGTGGTACCCGGTGGGGTCTTCTGCTGTTGTAGCCCATCCGCCTCAAGGTTGTGCGTGTTGCGGCTTCACAAATGCTTTGCTGCATACCTCGGTTGTAACGAGTGGTTATTTCAGTCAAAGTTGCTCTTCTATCAGTCGGCCCATTCTCCTCTGACTTCTAGCATCAACAAGGCATTTTCGCCCACAGGACTGCCGCATACTGGATGTTTTTCCCTTTTCACACCATTCTTTGTAAACCCTAGAAATGGTTGTGCGTGAAAATCCCAGTAACTGAGCAGATTGTGAAATACTCAGACCGGTCCGTCTGACACCAACAACCATGCCACGCTCAAAATTGCTTAAATCTCCTTTCTTTCCCATTCTGACATTCAGTTTGGAGTTCAGGAGATTGTCTTGACCAGGACCACACCCCTAAATGCATTGAAGCAACTGCCATGTGATTGGTTGATTAGATAATTGCATTAATGAGAAATTGAAAAGGTGTTCCTAATAATCCTTTAGGTGAGTGTATAAGGTGATTAAGAAAAAATTTATACATGTTAATCTATACCTACCAATAACATTTTCATAGGGTACTCCTTTTATGATGATTTTATCAGAGCTGCTGCATAATGGAAATTCTCGTCAAACGGAATGTTCGAAAAGTGCGACTAATTTATATAAACTGTAATTTAGAGTTCTGAACACTTAAATTAGAAAGATTTTGCTGTATTTTAAGTAATGATAAGTTATAACTTGATTGCTTTATTAGGGACAACATAGGATTTACAATGTACTTCTGATCTTTAGATTTCACATGTCAGAAAGTAGAAAAAGATTTATAAATATATTTATATAAATATATACAGTATCTATATGAATTTTGCAGTTTAATTCTGCAGAATTCACTGTTGCTATATGAACAGATTTAATTTAGGCTTTTATTCATATTCTAACATTCTTCAAAATTAAATATGACAAAGGAATGTTAAATGGCTGTTTGATGCATGAGAATAAACCTAATTTGTTCTTGCTCGTCAAGCAAGCACAATTGAGCTTTCGCGTTTATCATATTTGATTAGCTCTATATTTTGTGAGTACAATTCTATCTAACTACAGTAGTCTCATGCTAATTCATTTCCTGTAATGTTTAGGCCCGGTGGAAATATTTTTGAAATGGTTTGTATTTTTATGATTAATGCTTGTACGCCCATGTACGCCCATTGTAATCGAAAATAATTTGCCTACAGATATGACAGAAGTGAATTAAAAACATACAAATTCTTGTACAGTCTGTACAACAGCTCAGCGTTGTCTGTTCAGGGATGATTGCCATCAGAGAAGCGCTGTTTAAACTTTATTTTACTCTGCCATCTAAACTAAAAACAAATCATGAAAATCTTTTTGAAAGTGGGACCTGCACAATACCTCAGGCATTCACAAACATTTGGAAATGATGCAGGAATGTAAACGGCAGGGCTGTTTGTAGAGATGGGCGGGGATTGAAATTCCCAGACTTCATCTCTTTTCATCGACTCCTAATCAAGGAGACAAGCCATGTGGAAATGCAGCTGCATTGATGGAGGGGATAGAAGGAGGTTGAAATTCATGGGAGTATGCAGTCGGGCTTAATTGCATATTTGCCAGCTCTTAGCAGGCCAAGTGGAAGACAATGGCAAGCTGTGCAGACAGGTAGAGAGTGAGATTTATTTTTTTTTTCTACAGGACACTGACTGATACGCCTCTGGAAAACATCTGCGGGGAGCCCAGACTCCCTGGAGTCTGAGATTCAGGTTATCATTTCCCTGTGCAATCCAATGTGCCAAAATGTAAAATTGCTCTCCTACCACTTACTCCCTATCTGAAATCTAGATTATTATGACTCTAGGTGACATGAAGCCTAGATCGTAAGATCCTTTTGTCCGCAGACCACCATTCTGTTAAATTACCGTCTGATGAATATTGCACAAAAATGGAAAGCACTTTCTTCATCTGACATTATTGATCTTCTAAAAATAATGGCAAACATGTTGCTGTCCTATGACACTAAATCTACTGGCACTTTACCGTAAAATCCTGGACGGACCACAAAGACACACTTACACCATAATATTAAAGTTTAATCAAAGTAGTAACATTTATACCGAATTACCAGGGTGTGTATAAAGAAGGCCTGAAGAACAAGTTGTTTGGGGGAGGGGTGACGGAGGGGTCATAGAAAGTCTTCTTGTAAAATTAAGCTTTACCTGTGAATATAAAGATATTCTAACTGTAAATCTAATTTTGCCATCCCTGAAAGGGGTCATACCATTGGCATAACCTGATCACTGAGCAGTTGAATTAAATGCACTATAAAACCCCAATCATTTAAGGGCATGCATTTGATGCATGGACAGAGCAAAAAAAATGCATGTGCAGAGTTCAGTTGAGTGATAAAAGTTGCCCTCTTTAATGCTGTTAAACTGACTTTACAAAGGAAACTGTTTGCTGAAATATCCACAACATTAACACCAACGTAGAATTCAACATAGAATTTATTACACATAAACATTTAGGCTACAACGGCCATTTTCTTTTCAGAAGCTGCATCTGAATTGGTATTTAGATATATTTAGAGACCAAAACAGTTTGATTACCAACATTCTTCATTCTTCTTCTATGTTCTGAAAAAAAAAAGAAGAAGAAAAAAAAAAAAAAAGAAAAGTTATACAGTTTTGAAACGACATGAGGATGAGTAAATGTAAACAAATATATTTTTTTATTTTTGGGCAAACTATCCTCAAAATATGAAACACACACACACACACACACACACACACACACACACACACACACACACACACACACACACACACATGTTGGTGCACCTATCATTATGAGGACTCTCCACAGACGTAATGGTTTTTATACTGTACAAACCGTATATTATATCCCCCTACACTGCCCCTACCCCTGAACCTACCCATCACAGAAAACATTCTACATTTTTAATAAAGCATTGTGTATGTTTTTAAAGCTATTTGAAATATGAGGACAAATGAAATGTCCTCACAAACCACGTTTATGATGTAATACCAATGTAGTTATGCAAATTTGTGTCCTCATAAATCACATAAACAGGCTCTTACACACACACACACACACACACACACACACACACACACACACACACACATATATATATATATATAAATATATATATATATTAGCAACATTTTTTTATTTTTATTGAAGAGATGCTCAAAAAAACCTAAAACTGCCAATAGGTGGTGGTAAATGTCAAAATGAGTAAGTTATTGGGCCCTATCATACACCTGGCGCAATACAACGGAATGTGCGACACAAGTGTTTTTTGTTCGTTTCAGCCAGATGCAGTTATCATTCTCACATCCCGATGTCTTTCACGCACCCGCGTGAAAGGTACTGACTCGCACTGGATACTCATTGCATGTATCAGAATTACCTATTTGCAGTAATTACGAATGAAATCGGTTAATTATTTGACCAATCGTGGCAAAACACATGTATTTAAACTGACTCGTCAGGTTGAGGGTGTCTATATTCCGCTATGTAAATAGCAATCCACCATGGCATGAGTGCAGCTGGCTTTTAAAGGGATTGGGAGATGACACTCTGATTGGTTTATTGCACGTTATGCCCAACACACACCAATGACTCATTAAGAGACTAGGTATAACCCTTTTAGACCATACGCCAACCATTTTTTCCATCGTTAAACTAGCAAAAGTGGATTCAGACATGCCCAAAGTGCACCTGCGCCATGCGCATCAGACCATTCAAATATTCAGAAGTTAAGTAAATGGCTCACATTATGAATGAGCAATTGAATCATGGTCCACCTGATTGATTTGATTAAAAAGCAGATTCATTCCGTAACGATACACCGCTGTGTGTTGCTCGCACAACAGTTCTGCTGTGGCTTTACAGGTAATGTTTTTGTTGGCAAATTGAGACAATACCAAAGCAGACAAGATTGTGTCTAAAATATAACACAATATTAAGTTCTTATTTATTGAACTGTTATATAAAATCAATATCACATTTGCACTACTATTTGGGACAAAAAAGGTATGATATTGTGCTTGCTACTTGTGTGATATTGCTTAACTATATCATGTGTCATAAATATGAGACATTTTTGCATATCTTGAATTTTAGGAGAATTCTATGGGCTACATTGCACAGTGAATTGCCCTCCATCTTTCGCTCATCTTTGGTTTCTTCACCAATCAACTGTATGAAATGTAAGATGACCTACGAAGGTCTCTATAAATCTTACATTTCATATCTTATATAATTTCATATCTTTAATATCTTATATCATCTTACATTTCATACAGTTGATTTATCTATTTATAACTGTCCGATGATAGTGCTTAAGTGCCCATGATCATTTCTTGTCTCAGGGGCAAAAATGAGGAGTGAGACATGAAATGTGGGGTAAATGCGGTACTGAGGAGGGAGGTCGAGCTTAAACGTGACGGGGTTGACTTGCTGGATGATGGGAAAGGGGCCAATGAATCTGGGACTTTCCTGCACGGCAGACGCAGTCTGATGTCCCGGGTTGACAACCAGACCTTCTGCCCGGGGTGGAAGGATGGAGTCTTCGAGTGACGAAGGTCGGCTGTCATCCTGCGTCTGCGGAGGGCCCGTTGGAGTTGGTGGTGTACAGAGTCCTAGACCCTCTCGCTCTCCCGGAACCAGTTATCGACAGCAGGGACGTCCGATGGCTCCCCGGACCAGGGAAACAGAGGGGGTTGGTAGCCGACACATTGGAAAGGCGTTAGTCCAGTGGAAGGCTGATGGAGGGAGTTTTGGGCGTACTCGGCCCAACCTAAAAGTTCTGGTGGCCGTGACAGAAGGTACGGAGGAAGCGGCCAATCTCCTGGATCTTGCGTTCCATCTGCCCGTTCGACTGCTGTTGGTACAGTGAGGACAGGCTGACGGTCACACTTAGGAGAGTGAAGAAGCTCTTCCATACCCTGGAGATGAATTGAGGACCTCTATCAGAGACTATATCTTCAGGAATGCCGTAGTAACGGAATATGTGATTGAACATGAGTTCAGCGGTTTCCATGGTGGTTGGCAAACCTCTCAATGACAGAAGGTGGCAGGATTTAGAGATGCAGGTACATCCATCCGACTCTGGGAGGTCAGTGATGAAGTCTACTCCTAGGTGTGACCACAGGCGGTTGGGAATGGGCAGAGGATGGAGTTTACTGCCAGGTAGATGGCGGGGGCTCTTAGATATGGCGCAGTCCTTGCATCCTCGCATGTACCTTCTGATATTGGAAGCCATATTGGGCCACCAGAAGCATTGTTTGAGCAACGAGAGGGTTTCATTGACCCCAGGGTGGCCAGTGCCCAGAGAGGTGTGTGAGGAGTGGATGAGGGGAGTGCGCCGAGTGCGTGTGACATATTGCAAGCCTGGAGGGCAGTCCGGCGGGCCGTTGGTGGAGGCATTGGAAGAAGGCAGTGTTACTTCAGACCAAGTGATGAGACTGACAAATAACTTGTCGGGGATAATGGGCTCCACCTCTTCAGACTTGTCTTCAGGATTGTACATGCGAGAAAGGGCATCCACTTTGACATTTTTAGGACCAGGTCGGTAGGAAATTGTAAAATTTAATTGTGTGAAGAATAAGGCCCATCTTGCCCATCTTGGGATTCAAACGTTTGGCATCTCATAGATATTCAAGGTTCTTATGGTCAGTTAAAACCAGGAAGGGGTGTTTGGTGCCCTCTAGCCAATGCCTCCACTCTTCAAGTGCCAAGAGCTCTCTGTTGCCGATGTCATAGTTTACCTCCGCCGGGCTGAGCTTGCAGGAGAAGAAGGCACATGGGTGGAGTCTACTGGGGTTCCCCTGCTGTTGGGACAGGACTGCTCCCACTCTGGTGATCGAGGCATTCACCTCCACGACAAAGGGCAGCTCAGGGTTGGGATGGACGAGGAGCGGAGCGGTAGTGAAAGCGATCTTGAGGGCCTCAAAAGCTTCTGTGGCAGCGGGTGTCCAGGACAGAGACTTGGGCTTGTTTCTTAGGAGACTAGTGAGAGGACAGGCAAGGGTACTGTAGTCTTGAATGAAGCGACAATAAAAGTTGGCGAATCCGAGAAAGCATTGAAGTTCTTTGACAGATGTGGGGGTTGGCCAGGAACGGATGGCATCCACCTTCCTCTCGTCCATCTGGATGCCACTGCAATCGATGTTGTAACCAAGGAACTGCACTGATGACTTGTGGAAGGAGCATTTCTCAACTTTGAGGAACAGGTTGAAGCTTCTCAGGCGTTTCAGGACCTCAGCAATGTGGTGGCGATGTTCAGCCAGGCTCCAGGAGTATATCAGAATACCGTCGATATATACTAAATCAAAATCAAATCACCTTTATTTATATAGCGCTTTTAACAAGTCCAATTGTTTCAAAGCAGCTTCACATTGTGTTAACAATGTAAAAATAAAAGGAAAATAATGCAACAGAATTTGTACAGCCATTCTGGTGAAACGGTGATGTTATCCAGCTAATTTCAAGTATCATATAGTGTCAATGCGGGCAGATCGGTAATATAGAGAAATTTAGGTGTCCCCAACTAAGCAAGCCAAAACCCAGAGGCAACGGTGGCAAGGAACCAAAACTCCTTCAGGGTCAGAATGGAGAAAAAAACCTTGGGAGAAACCAGGCTCAGTCGGGGTGCCAGTTCTCCTCTGGCCGACGAACAAACAGTTTATGATTATGATTCTGGCAACATAGCAGGTCTTAATTCATATTAGGTAAATAGATATTCGTAAGATTATTCGAAAGATTGGAGTCGTCACGCCGAAGACGGGTTTAATGAGGATGTCGTGTCGATGCAGCATTTACGGGGGGGGGAGTTTATTTAACATGCTCTCTGCAGACATTTCAGGGATGCGTTGGTCATGTCCAGACGCAGGTCCACCATCTGATCTGGATACGGCCCGTATCCGGCTGACTGCAGTAAACCTCGGGATAAACAGAGAGACTAACATTAGCGTAGATGCCATTCTTCTTATGATGTAACGAGTACATCAGGTGTTATGGGAAGTGTTCCCGGTTCCGGATGACCTAGTTAATGCAGCCTAACAATCATTTACTGATTTGAATAATAAAAATGTATAATGTTTTATGTGTAAGCCATAGTAAAGAGATGCATTTTTAGTCTAGATTTAAACTGACAGAGTGTGTCTGCTTCCCGAACAATGCTAGGAAGACTGTTCCAGAGTTTAGACGCTAAATAGGAAAAGGATCGACCGCCTGCAGTTGATTTTGATATTCTAGGTATTATCAACTGGCCAGAGTTTTGAGACCGCAATAGACGTGATGGAGTATAATGCGTTAAGAGTTCGCTCAAGTACTGGGGAGCTAAACCATTTAGTGCTTTGTAAGTAATAAGCAAGATTTAAAAATTTATATGATGTTTAATAGGGAGCCAGTGCAGTGTTGACAGAACCGGGCTAATATGGTCATACTTCCTTGTTCTAGTAAGAGCTCGAGCTGCTGCATTTTGGACCAGCTGGAGTTTGTTTATTAAGCGAGCAGGGCAACCACCCAGTAAAGCATTACAGTAATCTAGCCTTGAGGTCATGAACACATGAATTAACTGTTCAGCATCGAAAGGATGTACCGTAATTTAGATGGTAGATGGTAGATAGTAGAATGCAGTTTTACAGATGTTAGAAACGTGGCTTTCAAATGAAAGATTGGTATCAATATACTAGGACAAACTTGTGGAGAAACTCCCGGAGCACCTCATGTATGAAGTCCTGGAATATGTAGGGCATCACCAGGTGTTCGTAGTGGCCTGTGGGTGTTACGAAGGCAGTCTTCCATTCGTCCCCCCTCACGTATTCGGATGAGGTTGTAGGTGCTGCGTAGATCCAACTTGGAACTTGGTGAACACAGTGGCACCTTGGAGATCAAGAGCAGCGGGGATGAGAGGAAGAGGATAACGGAACTTTACCGTAATCTTGTTGAGGGCTCTGTAATCGTTGCAAGGCCGCAAGCCTCTGTCCTTTTTGGCCACAAAGAAGAAGCTTGATGCAGCAGGGGAAGTAGATGGGCAGATGTAACCTTGATCCAGAGCCTCCTTGATGTATTCCTCCATGGCCTTCTCCTCCGGAATGGAAAGGGATAAATCTTTCCACGGGGCACTGGCTCACCTGGAAGAAGATTGATGGCACAGTCCCATGGCCAGTGTGGAGGCAGCTTGGAGGCACGCTTGGAGCAGAAAACGTCTCTGAAGGGGGCATAGCAAGGAGGGATGTCTACTGAGCGTTTCTCCACTGGACTTTCAACGGATGTAGCATTGATGGACAGGTCTTGGGAATGCAGAGGGACTGGAAGGGCAGAAAAACAACCCGGGAAGCAGCTGTCGCCCCACTTCAGGACTTCTCCAGTCTTCTACTAGATGACGGGGTTGTGCTGCTCCAACCATGGGCGCCCTAAGATGACATCAGCGGTGGACTCCTCCAGAACCAGCAGGTGAAATTTGTTCCACATGAAGGAGGCCGACTTGTACTTGGATGGGACCAACGGAAGAACACGCCTTGCGACGGCTGATGGGTTTGCCGGTTATCGAGTGGATCTGGTAGATGGTTGAGCTGGCTGATGTCCGGAGCTTGAGCTGGCAGCAGAGGGTGCCCGAGATGAAATTGCCGGCTGACCCTGAGTCGAGGAGTGCGTTAACTGGAAGAGACACACCGGCAGCAGTAAGGTTTACAATCGTGGTGAGTGGCTTCATTTTACGTAGGGAAGGAATGATGGCACTCACCATGGGACGAGGAGTGGGGCATTCGGAGATGAAATGCCCAGCCATTCCACAATACAAACAGAGATTCAGGGTCAGCCGCCTCTGGCGCTCAGTAAAATGAGTGCTCTCAACTTGCATGGGTTTGTTGGCTGGTTCTGGAGGTCTGACATGCTCTGGCCGGCGGAGGGAGGGAGAAAGCGTTGACTGGTCCTGGTGTTCTTCAATACACGACTGCATACAAGTGGCGATATGGATGGAGAGTTGAAGCATTCGAGCCCGATGGTATCCTCGTATGCAGCGAGATGCAACCGCACTCGAGGATCTAGACCCTGTTGGTAAGTCGTCAACAGGGAGCACTCGTTCCATCCACTGGCAGCCGCGAGGGTTCGGAAATGTAAGGCATACTCATTTACGGACATGGAACCTTGTTTCAAGTGGTATAGTTGTTCTCTGATCGCTGAATCCCAGGTCGGCCTCCCAAAGACCTCCTTGAAATGAGAGACGAAGCTGGAGAGAGACTGGGTTATCGGGCTGCCCTGGGACCATAACGGTTCTGCCCAACAAAACGCTTTGCTAGTCAACTGAGATATTATAAAGGCTACCTTTTGTGCGGTCTTTGACATACAGGTGCGGTTGCATCTCCAGGACCAGCGAGCATTGGAGGAGAAATCCATCACAATCCTCCACCGCACCAGAGAAGGGCGCCGGTCTGGCCATGGGACTGGCGTTCACTAGCGGCGAAGAAGCGGTGGTGTTGTTCCCGGAAGTGCTCGCTGGTGAAGGTGCAGAAGGCTCGGGGGTGAGAGCTCGCCGAAGAGCGTCGACAAGATCCGGAGTGCTCATTCTGGTGCTCTGTAGCGGTCCGGTCTTCTGTTACGCACAGGCAGACACGGAGAACAGGTAAGGATGGACTATGACACAGTTTATTGACAAGAACAGAATGAGCATGGCAGGTGAGTGTAAAACAGGTTGCAATGGTGAATCAGGTGGTGCACAGAGTGATACTTGTCTTGTGCTTTGCAGATGACGAAGAAGACGCTGGAGATGAGGGAGACACAGGAGACTGGACGAGGAGACACAGGAGACTTGGAAATCCAACAGTGAGGCAGGTAGGTATCGCGGGTGAGTCCTTAAGGTAAGCATAAGCATAGGCTGTGTGCAAACAAGACCGGACAGTGACTGTGTGAGAGCGTGGGGCTTAAGTGCTGGTGGTGATTGCGGGTACATTTATTATTGCTGGAATTAGTTTTAAACTACATGATTATAACTTTTTAATAAATTGATAACACTGTCATGAACAAATTTAGGGTAATAGAGACAACTAATATTGAATTAATCAATAAATATTAGACACAAGAAAGCTGGCACAGATGTATTAAAATATGTATGTATCATTACAATGTAAATTTATGACAGTTATTTTCTTAAAGTAAGCTACATGATTGACAAAAGTATTTGACAAAGTTGTTTTTGTGACAGTTTCAGCTCTGTGATGCAACACATCAGTGACTGGATTCCTTGCTACATTTTGTTCACTCGTTGCTGATGAGCACTCAACTGCCATTCGCTATATAGGGATATTAGAGAATGAGTGAGCAAGTGAGTTGACAATGAGAGTCAATTCCTGTGCTAGAGTCAACCTTGACTCAAAGGCTATATCGACTTTTTTGGAGTATCATTTATCTTTTCTATCACTTTTAATTGATTAATTCAGTGCATCCTTGCTGAATAAAATTAACCATGTAGCATTTGCATCCATTTAAATGTGCATTCTTTGAAAACTTAAAATGAAGAAAATTGTGAATGTTGTTGTCGTCAGGAAATATTAAATATTACGTTTTAAAATATTATTTATACAAAGAAGCAATAAAAACAATCATATGGCTTTTCGAACTGATATATTATACATGTTTTTATATATTAAGTCCAACATTCATCAAACCTTGTATTGTCTTTGCAGCCAAATTACATGTTCTTTGTAGTTCATGATTAAATGCATGAAGAATTCCCCTCATCCAGAGAAGTGCTCTCTACTCCAGGCCTTTCTTCAGCCTGCACAGCCTCATTACAGTAATAAGAACAATATTGAGTGCATCTTTGCAGAGAACATGAACGGCAACACTGGCTAATGTACACTGATACCTGCAATAATGGTTCATCAGCCAAGCCAACTGCTGGTGCTGAGTGAAAGAAAAAAAATATATATAATGACATGACCTCAATGCTGTATCTTTTCTAGGGAGTATTTGCATTGTGGTTTCATTGATTTTCATTAGGTATGTTTCAGGCACAGAGCATGCTTTAAGTAAAATGAATGCTTGTAGAATATTTTTACTTTAGTGTCTCATGGGCAGTGCACAAAACCATCCGTATGTATCCAGTGCCTGAGTTAGGTGAAAGATGATTAACCTGAGACAGGATTACTGACTGGGCGATGGAGCCAATGCCCCAGGGCCTGTGATTGTCAGGGGCCTCCAGCTGAATGACCTGCAGTACCCACGACATTTGAAAAAGGCTACTGCAAATTGAAAAAGACAGAAGAACGGTGCTTGATGTACCAATCGGCTGCTGTGTCAATGTAAAATACCCAAAGATATGAGAAATGTGATCTGCCCCTGTTCCCTGAGTCCTGGGGCCTCATTTATAAAATGTTGCGTAGAAACTGTCCTACGTTTGATCTAAGATAATTTCTCAAATGTGTGTATGTGTGATTCCGGAAAACGAATGTATGCACAAAAACTCTTTTGCATATATATATATATACACACGTCACATTTTGAGAATGGTGAGAGTTTTTAAAGAAGTCTCTTCTGCTCATCAAGCCTGCATTTATTTGATCCAAAATACAGCAAAAGCAGTATTATTGTGAAATTTTTACAATTTAAAATAATGAAAAAATGTTTTACACAACTGTTTTCAACATTGATAATAATCATAAATGTTTGTTGAGCATCAAATCATCATATTAGAATGATTTCTGAAGACTAGAGTAACACTGAAGACTGGAGTAATGATAATTTCACAATATTACAGCTTTTTTGTATTTTTAATAACATAAATGCAGCCTTGGTGAGCAGAATAAACTTCTTTAAAAACATTTTAAAAATCTTACTGTTCTCAAACTTTTGACTGGTAGTATATACGCTCACCTAAAGGATCATTAGGAACACCTGTTCTTTTTCTCATTAATGCAATTATCTAATCAACCAATCACATGGCAGTTGCTTCAATGCATTTAGGGGTGTGGTCCTGGTCAAGACAATCTCCTAAACTCCAAACTGAATGTCAGAATGGGAAAGAAAGTTGATTTAAGCAATTTTGAGCATGGCATGGTTGTTGGTGCCAGACGGGCCAGTCTGAGTATTTCACAATCTGCTCAGTTACTGGGATTTTCACGCACAACCATTTCTAGGGTTTACAAAGAATGGTACGAAAAATGCCTTGTTAATGCTAGAGGTCAGAGGAGAATGGGCCGACTGATTCAAGCTGATAGAAGAGCAACTTTGACTGAAATAACCACTCGTTACAACCGAGGTATGCAGCAAAGCATTTGTGAAGCCACAACACGCACAACCTTGAGGCGGATGGGCTACAACAGCAGAAGACCCCACCGGGTACCACTCATCTCCACTACAAATAGGAAAAAGAGGCTACAATTTGCACAAGCTCACCAAAATTGGACAGTTGAAGACTGGAAAAATGTTGCCTGGTCTGATGAGTCTTGATTTCTGTTGAGACATTCAGATGGTAGAGTCAGAATTTGGCGTAAACAGAATGAGAACATGGATCCATCATGCCTTGTTACCACTGTGCAGGCTGGTGGTGGTGGTGTAATGGTTTGGGGGATGTTTTCTTGGCACACTTTAGGCCCCTTAGTGCCAATTGGGCATTGTTTAAATGCCACGGCCTACCTGAGCATTGTTTCTGACCATGTCCATCCCTTTATGACCACCATGTACCCATTCTCTGATGGCTACTTCCAGCAGGATAATGCACCATGTCACAAAGCTCAAATCATTTCAAATTGGTTTCTTGAACATGACAATGAGTTTACTGTACTAAAATGGCCATCTTTGGGATGTGGTGGAACGGGAGCTTCGTGCCCTGGATGTGCATCTGACAAATCTCCATCAACTGCAAGATGCTAGCTTATCAATATGGGCCAACATTTCTAAAGAATGCTTTCAGCACCTTGTTGAATCAATGCCACGTAGAATTAAGGCAGTTCTGAAGGCGAAAGGAGGTCAAACACAGTATTAGTATGGTGTTCTAATAATCCTAATAATCCTTTAGGTGAGTGTATGTATATATATATATATATATATATATATATATATATATATATATATATATATATATATATATATATATATATATATATATATATATACACACTCAAATGGTGTGAAAAGGGAAAAACAGTCCTGTGGGCGAAAATGCCTTGTTGATGCTAGAGGTCAGAGGAGAATGGACTGACTGATTCAAGCTGATAGAAGAGCAACTTTGACTGAAATAACCACTCGTTACAACCGAGGTATGCAGCAAAGCATTTGTGAAGCCACAACACGCACAACCTTGAGGCGGATGGGCTACAACAGCAGAAGACCCCACCGGGTACCACTCATCTCCACTACAAATAGGAAAAAGAGGCTACAATTTGCACGAGCTCACCAAAATTGGACAGTTGAAGACTGGAAAAATGTTGCCTGGTCTGATGAGTCTCGATTTCTGTAGAGACATTCAGATGGTAGAGTCAGAATTCGGCGTAAACAGAATGAGAACATGGATCCATCATGCCTTGTTACCACTGTGCAGGCTGCTGGTGGTGGTGTAATGGTGTGGGGGATGTTTTCTTGGCACACTTTAGGCCCCTTAGTGCCAATTGGGCATCGTTTAAATGCCACGGCCTACCTGAGCATTGTTTCTGACCATGTCCATCCCTTTATGACCACCATGTACCCATTCTCTGATGGCTACTTCCAGCAGGATAATGCACCATGTCACAAAGCTCGAATCATTTCAAATTGGTTTCTTGAACATGACAATATGTTCACTGTACTAAAATGGCCCCCACAGTCACCAGATCTCAACCCAATAGCATCTTTGGGATGTGGTGGAACAGGAGATTTGTGCCCTGGATGTGCATCCAACAAATCTCCATCAACTGCAAGATGCTATCCTATCAATTTGGGCCAACTGTTAGTTCTTCAGTTCTGAAGGCGAAAGGGGGTCAAACACAGTATTAGTATGGTGTTCCTAATAATCCTTTAGGTGAGTGTATATACACTCACCTTTTTTTTTTTTTCCACAGAATTTTTTTCGCAGGTGCGTAATGTGACTATGCGAAAACTCATGTTCTGTTGTCCTGTAATTATCAAATATCATGCTGATATTTGCACATGTAAAAATAATAATAACGGGTTACAGAAATCTATCTATTCTAATTTAATTAGAGTAGATTTATCTGCCAGGATACATAACTATTATTAGGGACAATAACTATTATTGGGATAATAATAATAATTAATAATTACTATAATTATTATTACTACTGCTTATAGATTTCCAAATACCTGCAGTACTCCGACTCTGCCACAAGGAAAAGTGTGTACGTCTGCTCAGACCCTGACGTGGCGATAAGCACTTTTCCACGTCAAAGACCAGTTTTATAAATATGAACTTTGCCATGGATTTTAGCATACACACATTCTAAGATCAAATCTGTGCGTTCGCACATTCTATAAATGAGGCCCATGTAGTGCAGGTGTGATGTTGTACATTATAGTACGTTATTACAGTTTAACGTTTTTCATTTTATTATGCACATTTTTACATCTTATATTTGCAATGTAGTTTCTTGCTTTTTGGACATCGTAATGTCTCACAATTTTCTTTTTTTTTAATCTTTTTTTAATGGGACAACTCCAGTAGATAGAAATCCTATGGTCTTTTCCTTGAGTTTAATTAATAGCTATACATGTGAAATATTCACATATGAACAGGTGGTTTTAGGGGTAGTGAGTTTTTATTTGTGAAGCAAATAAACAAAACAAAGGAAGCATCAGATAATCGAATGACCCTTTCTTCTTTGTTGTCGGTGCATGCTATTTACCATCTTCTCTTTATAACAGATATTTCTAGGCCCTCTTTAGCATTGCGCTGGCCTCCTCGAACCCCTTTTCCTCAGGCTGAACGAGAGAGAAACAGAGTAGTTACTCAACCTCAGAAACATATCCAATCACCTGCTGTCCGTTGATAATGGAGCCAGGTGGAGGCTGGTAATAGAAAATGTGAATTGCCGTGTGTCATGCCATTCGGTGAAGAAAAAAAACAAAAGTGATTATCAATATTTCACCTGACCCATCCTTCTGTCAGAGTCCATTTCCATCCGAGGATTCCATTAAGCAGAATTCACACAGATACTAAAGCCCAGACAATAGAAAAAAATCTACTACTTGGGCTCCCTCAGGTTTTGACATGGAAGATGTAGCAGACCCTTGTATTTGTGATGATGGAGTCACAGGAATCAGGGTATCCATGATAACACAAGTGACCAGACAATGGCTTCAGTAATAACAGGTATTCTTTGTCTTAAATTATCTTGCCCAAATGACTGATAATGTATCTTTGGTGTAGGACATTCATTTTCAGTGAAAGATAATGCCTTTATTCCGGGTTCTTCACGAGACGTTAATGACTTGGGCCTCTGGAGCCAAATACTTTGGCTGAACAGGCAGGTTGGCTGCAGTTATCAAATAATAATCCATCTTTCATATTGAAAATCCCTTTGCAGTTATATGGTTCATTCCTGGCCAGGTTTTATGCACATATATTTAGTTGTTTCTTTGGGGATGCCACTATTAATTAATCTTCATTTTATTCCTCTAAAGAGTTCACCCAAAAATGAAATTCTGTCATTTTTTTTATTCACCCTCATGTTGTTCCAAACCTGTATGCTATTAATTTATGTTTTTGCCATGGAATATAAATGCAGGCATTTTGAAGAATGAAAAATAAGGCTTAAAGAAGCCTTAATAAGGCTTAGAGAAGCCTTATAGAAGCCGACCTGTGATGTCCTGTTTTTCAATGCTATAGTACTGACGAGGGGGATACGAATAGGATAAGAGTGTAGAAAAAGAAGAATGATGAGCATCAGTTGTATGTTTTAAGAGTTATTAATAAAATAAATTAAAACAAGATGTATACGATGGACCCTCTTCTCAGCATTGGAAAACCTTGATTTTGCTGATGAGCTGCCTTTGGTCTCACACACTCATCAACACATGCAAGAGAAAACATCACGTCTCAGCTACTTTGCACAGCAAGTTGGCCTGGAAATTAACCAGAAAAAATCTGAAGTGATGGCACTAAACATCTCAGATCCATTACCAATACATGTAAATGGAGAAGCTCTACTAACAACAAATGAGTTCACCTATCTTGGGAGTACTGTAAGATATGATGGGGGTGCACACACAATGACATTAAAAACAGAATAAACAAAGCCAGAAATGCATTCAGAATGCTAAACAACATATGGAAGTCTCAGCAGTATAGAAACAAAACAAAACTCAAATTATATCAGAGCTGCGTTCTATCCACCCTACTGTACGGCACAGAATGCTGGAGAATGACAGCAAATGACATATGTCAACTATCAGTCTTCCACACAAGAAGTCTGAAAAGAATCTGTCTTTTGATTTTTTGGCCAAGCAAGATATAAAATGAGGATCTATTAACAAGATGTCAACAAGACAGCCTGGACAGCATCATAACAAAGTGGCACTGGAACTGGATTGGGCATGTTTTGAGAAGAGAGCAAGACAGCATCCCAAGAGTGGCCCTTCATTGGACACCCGAAGGTAAAAAAAAAAGAGGATGACCCAAGATCACCTGGCGTCGCACAGTAGAGGAAGAAATGAAATCTATGAACCTGACATGGGGAGATGTCCAGAAAAAAGCCCAGAATCAACCAGAGTGGAGAACATTTGTTGCTGCCCTACATGCCAGAGGCATAATGGGCAGTAAGTAAGTAAATAAAGTAAATATGTATCCCGTTCACCTGCAGTGGCCTGGCTTTGTATTGATACCTGGAAAATAAACTACTACCTTCTCCAACACACCTGCCTGAAAGTTTCAAGTAGATGCCTTGAAAATCTTAATTAGCCTTTTCAGGTGTGCTGAATTAGGGTTGGAGCTGAACTCTGCAAGACAGTGGCCCTTCAGCAGCAGGATTGGACACCTCTACCATAAAATTTGTATGTGGAATATGTAAGGGATACTCCACGGCAATGTGTGCATTACACAATTTTCATGCACGACGTGGAGGTAAAGAACCACTCAACGTGCAGCGGCATCTCAGATCTGTATGTGCAAATAATGAGCATACACTTAATGTCACGTATTGCTGCAGTAAAGTGGCAAACTAGGGGAGAGCGGGGTTGGTTGGCACACTTTTCACTCTCTGTCATATCTCTCATGGCAAACAGGGAAACTAAAACACAATGGTAAAACAGAACAAAACAGAACATACACGTTGCAGTACGCCCCCCTCAGGTAGGCGCATTATCGTGCCGTAACAGTATAACTGAGGAGGGAGGGTGGGGGCTATGGAGGAGGATGCAGAGTAGGCGGAGAGCAGGAAACCAGGGGAGATGAAAGACCAGGGTGGCGATTATGGTGAGAGGAGCCAGGGAGAAACCAAGAGCAGGAGTAGCCAGGCGGGGACCCAAAGCACAGCCAGGACAATGGCCCACAGTGGAGTTGAGTGTGGGTGGAGCCAAGGTGACACCAGAAGGATGACTGACGGAGATGGGGCCAATGGAAGAGGAGACCAGGGTGCAGATGGAGGGCCAGCAAGATCCGGCGACACTGATGGTCCTGGAGGCCAAGGCGCAGCCACAGTGATGAGCACCCAAGGTGGAGCCAGGGTGCCAGAGGCAAAGCTGATGCGACTGAAGATCAAGGCGTAGCCAGAGGGAATAATAATTTATGTGGTAAAATGCCTTTTAATGCCTTGTACTGACTGTACCTTTATCCCTTAAATTATTTATGTGGTGAAAAGCCTTGTAAAGCCTTGTTATGACTGTACCTTTATTCCTTAAAGGTTTGTCTAGTTTGAACTTGTTCAGTCATCTTGGCTAACGGCCACTTGCTAGCAACTGTTTTCTCATATTTTAATTTGAGTTTATTTTAATCCCTTGAGATGATCTCGTTTTTGAGGGGTACAAACATATACCAATCACAACATAAAAACAGAAACATAACAAAATACAATTAACAGTACATCAACAACAAAACAAACAGTAAGGAAAAAAAAAATGACCACCAAGTTTACCAAAATAAATAATAAATACACAACAAAATATACTACTCAAATAATACAATTATAAATAAACATATATTATACAAAGTACAAATATATATATATATATATATATATATATATATATATATATATATATATATATATATATATATTTATATATTCGCCTTCAGAACTGCCTTAATTCTATGTGGCATTGACACAAGGTGCTAAGCACCTTTAGAAAGTTGGCCCATATTGATAGGATACCATCTTGCAGTAATACTGTGTTTGAAGCTCCCCTTCCACCACATCCCAGATGCTCTATTGCCTGGTGACTTCTATGTACAGTGAACTCATTTGATTCAACAAACCAATTGCTAAGATTTCTTTGTGAAATGTTGGCCCATATTGATGGAAGTAGCATCTTGCAGGTCATAAAGGGATGGACATGGTCAGATTTGCTCAGGTAGGCCGTGGCATTTTAAACATCCCAGGGCATGAAGAAAGCATCCTCTCCACCACATCACCAAAGATGCTCTATTGGGTTGAGATCTGGTGATTCTGTTTATGCCATTTTGACTCTACAGTGAACTCATTGTCATGTTCAAGAAACCAATTTGAAATGATTCGAGCTTTGTGACATGGTGCATTATCCTGCTGGAAGTAGCCATCAGAGAATGGGTACATGGTGCTCATAAAGGATGGACATGGTCAGAAACAATGCTCAGGTAGGCATCAACAAGGCATTTTAAGCCACAGGAACGATGCCCAATTGGCACTAAGAGGCCTGAAAATCCCAGTGTGCCAGACCGGCATCCAACCATCATACTCAAAATTGCTTAAATCACCTTTCTCCCATTCTGACATTCATTACACCACACCCATCAGCCTGCACAGTTGATTAATAAGGCATGATGGATCCATGTTCTCATTCTGTTTATGCCAAATTCTGACTCTACCATCTGAAAATGTCTCAATCAGAAATCGAGACTCATCAGACCAGGCAACATTTTTCCAGTCTTCAACTGTCAACTGGCAATTTTGTGTGAGCTTGTCCGCAAATTGTAGCCTCTTTATCCTATTTGTACTGGAGATGATGGCGGTACTTGCTGTTTGTAGCCCATCCGCCACAAGGTTGTGACGTGTTGTGGCTTCACAAATGCTTTGCTGCATACTTTGAAGGTTAGATCAGAAGTGGTTATTTCAGTCAAAGTTGCTCTTCTATCAGCTTGAATGTAACCGGTCTGATGGCCATTATCCTCTGACCTCTAGCATCAACAAGACATTTTGATTGCCCACAGGACTGCCATCAAATGATACTGGATGTTTGTCCCTTAATCAACTAGCCCACCATTCTTTGTAAACCCTTGAAATGGTTCTGCTATCTATCTTCCCTGTGAAAATCCAAACCAGTAACTCAGAGCAGATTGTGAAATACTCAGACAACCCAATCTGGCACCAACAACCATGCCATACTCAAACCGTCTTAAATCACCTTCTCTTTCCCATTCTGACATTCAGTTTGGAGTTCAGGAGATTGTCTTGACCAGCATTCCACACCCCTAAATGCATTGAAGCAACTGCCATGTGATTGGTTGATTAGATAATTGCATTAATGAGAAATTGAACAGGTGTTCCTAATAATCCTTTAGGTGAGTGTATATAGGCATAATCAACATAACAACAGTAACAGTATCAATGATGACATGTGCAATCTACCCTAAAATAGGATAAGGATTGTTTAAACAACCAAAATGATGTAATGGATCTAATGTCTGTGGTATATTATTCCAGTCTATTGGGGCTTTAAACATAATACTCTTTTACCAATAGTAAAATGAAGAGTAAAAAAATAAGTCTGGACAGAGTGCCTAACTTGGTAATTTGAAGAAAAAGGTAGAAAGTATTGTTGTAGATAACAACAGAGTGTCTATTCACACCAAGCGCATATAGTGTGCCTTGTTGGCAAGTGCTATTCGCACTAGCTCCGCCTAACAATGCCTGGCTGTGCCAAACAAAACAACAACAACAACAAAATAAAAACACTCAGCTCACTAATTCAACGTCTTCAGTGGTGCAATCAGTAAAGTGTATTGCTAATAGATCATTGTTTTGATGTGATTAACCTGGGTTTGAATCTGCCTTTTGCAGAGCTTGTTCTTCTCTCTTTTCTCATCACAAATCACATCGTAATGGCATTTACTTTCAATAAAAATTAAGAAAATGTTCTAAATGTGGAAATAAAGTGCAGAACGAAATGTTTAATAATAATAAAAGCATTTATTGGGTAGGGTTAGGGGTAGGGTTAGGGGTAGGTGTAGGGAGGTGCCTTAGAATGAGTTGAACCAATATTTTAAATTGTTCTCTGATATCTTCATAGAGGGTATGTGGCTTATTTAAGGTCAAAAACTGTCCAGATACAGGTCCATTTACAACCCTAGAAATTGTCCCTAGAATGAAATAGTCTGTTTTTGCCTAATTTGGAAGGGTCATGAATAATAATGTTGAGCTCTGCTCTGATTGGCTCATTTCAGCAGCTCACACAAGTGCAGTTATTCACCAAACATAATCGCAAACAGCACAAGCGACAGAACACAGACCGACTGAATGATACTTTAAGTAGAAAATCTCAAATGGAGATGATGAAATGCAGCTTACTTGTTTATTGGTGTTTTCCTGATCATCTGCACGCACGAGAGAGAGCTTAAGGAAAAGAAGCATTTCTTTGGGCACCACTGTAAAAATGCCATCGAAACTATTCTGAAGACAGTCAGTTTCGTTCAGAGATCCATTCATGTAAATCGTTAACAATGATTTTGCTGGGCCTATTTATACCTGGTCTACGTTTTTACAGATCAGATATCTATCTGATTTATCAGAACGATTCCATTTACACTTGATCACATAAATGTGTCTTCGGAAAATGGATACAAATCCGATCTTCAATTCCCGCACTATATGCAGATTTAATGGAGTTCACATCACCGAAATCAACAGATATGAGCTGCATTTTATTGATCAAAAGCTAGGAGACAGCAATAGGAGAGAGAGTGGCATAAGCACTGGTAAGATCATTTAGTTTCTTTAATTTTAATGATGATTGTGTATTGAGCGTCTGCAACTTTCACTTTCATTTGCAGCAGTTTGCTGAAGAGATATTCAGCTGCTCGTCTGCGGCGTTGCGTTCTGCAGTAGTGCTGTCGTATCTAACTATAACATGTCATACAGCCCATAACACGCTCTCACACATTTATCTATAAGCATTGTTGGGAGGAGTAAAATTTACATATGTGGTTTCAACAGCCAGATACACTTGTCCAGTTTCGTCTGGAATGCGGCCCAGATCACCTCCTGTAGTGGTGTGAGTGATCGGATTTAAATCCCTCTCAAATGCGTGTCGGAGGGTCTTTTCACGATTGGATCCAGCTACCTGATCAGAGAAAACTCAAGTGACCATGTGTAAACAGGCCCACTGTGTCTCGTATTTTCTGTGCACTCTCCTCTTTGCGTCCGTCTTCAGCGTGTCCCATCTCTGGCCTATGTTAATGTCCTGTTAACGGACTTTGTAATATTTTCACACAAATGGCATTCGGGAAATGATTACAATGCAGTTTGTGTGCAAGTCCGGATTGGAGATTAGCCAAAATTAAACCAAAAAAACATCTGGTTGTTACTTGTGTGTTTGGAGCACAAAACCGGCTGTTCCGATTTATGGCCGGTCAATTTATGCGGTGCGAATTTTGAGGTTGCAGAGAATAAATTTTAGGAGCATATGGAGCAATTTCGAGCCTTGATAATGTTTTGTTACTTATGTTTCTGTTATTTATCGGGAGCTACCGGGACAGTGATTAAGATCTACCAGTCAATCGCGATCGATGGGTTGGTGACCACTGATGTAATCCAATAATGTTGTGTTATGTAACGCATGTGTTTTGGAGGAGGCGTGGCTTTGGGCGGCGATTTGCAGGGAGGGTGGAATCGTAATGCTTTCAATGCTAACAGGCTAAAGTTAACATTTCACAGATTACCTATTGCACCTTTAACACACACATTCCAGCCAATCAGAGATGTCTATTCAAGACAAACCATGGTATAATCTCATTCACAATCATGTTCAGATTGAAAACTGGAAGATTCTTCAAAAACTCTCCTTTGGAATTACTAATTAACCTAAAAACGTGTACTCAAAAAGTTTTATAAGTGTTTTGAATCTATTTCTATTATTATTAATGCCTATCTAAAATAACTTTTTGTTTTCTTCAAAGGTTTCATCAATTTCTCTTATTGCCCAAAACCAATTGCATTTCTTTCTCTCTTTCAACATCAGATTAACGCGGGTGTGCTTTGAAAGGCTGCTGCCTTAATGACTTAGCAAGGCAAACATCCCCGGTGATCCACACAGAGGTTTGTGAATCCATATGCAAAATGAGAGTCTGCTCTGACTGATTAGTTTTCAGGAAGACAATCTTTCCTCCCTATTGCCTAGATTAGTTGTGATCTTCCATTGCAAACATAGCTATCTGGATGTCATCTAGCTAACACCGGTATTTGTCAGTCTCAAGACAACGCTTCACCGAAAAAGTCCCCTCTACCCAGTGTCAAAAACTCACAAATAATCCATGTGCATGAGAATGATAATTAAGAGTGGAGTTAATCAAATCATAAAGCCATAAAAATATGCAGATGCTGGAAAGACTTAATGGCTGTAAACAACGAATAGTTTATCTATTTGTCATAAAATCTAATGGGATTTTTTTCCCCCTATAATAATATCTGCACACATGAGCAAAGGCTATATTAGTCATCGGTGGCTGAACACTATCATAGGGCTGTTACTAATGGGGTGAAAGGTGGGAACAAATCTAGGGGACCACAGCTCCAGGGGGACAATTTTAGTAGGACTGATGTAGGATACAATATAATATATTCAATATACTGATGACAATATATATATATATATATATATATATATATATATATATATATATATATATATATATGTATATATATATATATATATATATATATATATATGTATATATATATATATATATATATATATATATGTATATATATATATATATATATATATATATATATATATATATATATACACATGTATATATATACATGTATATATATATATATATATATATATATATATATATATATATATATATATATATATATATATATATATATATATATATATATATATATATATATATATATATATATATATATATATACATATATATATATATATATATATATATATATATATATATATATATATATATATATATATATATATATATATATATATATATATATATATATATATATATATATATATATATATATATATATATATATATATATATACATATATATATATATATATATATATATATATATATATATATATACACACAGGTGCTGCTCATATAATTAGAATATCATCAAAAGTTGATTTTTCATTCAAAAAGTGAAACTTGTATATTATATTCATTCATTACACACAGACTGACATATTTCAAATGTTTATTTCTTTTAATTTTGATGATTATAACTGACAACTAAGGAAAATCCCAAATTCAGTATCTCAGAAAACTAGAATATTACTTAAGACCAATACAAAGAAAGGATTTTTAGAAGTCTTGGCCAACTGAAAAGTATGAACATGAAAAGTATGAGCATGTACAGCACTCAATACTTAGCTTAGGCTCCCTTTGCCTGAATTACTGCAGCAATGCGGCGGGGCATGGAGTCGATCAGTCTGTGGCACTGCTCAGGTGTTATGAGAGCCCAGGTTGCTCTGATAGTGGCCTTCAGCTCTTCTGCATTGTTGGGTCTGGCATATCGCATCTTCCTCTTCACAATAGCCCATAGATTTTCGATGAGGTTAAGGTCAGGCGTGTTTGCTGGCCAATTAAGAACAGGGATACCATGGTCCTTAGACCAGGTACTGGTTGCTTTGGCACTGTGTGCAGGTGCCAAGTCCTGTTGGAAAATGAAATCTGCATCTCCATAAAGTTGGTCAGCAGCAGGAAGCAGGAAGCATGAAGCTGCGTTGACCTTGGACCTCAGAAAACACAGTGGACCAACACCAGCAGATGACATGGCACCCCAAACCATCACTGACTGTGGAAACTTTACACTGGACCTCAAGCAATGTGGATTGTGTGCCTCTCCTCTCTTCCTCCAGATTCTGGGACCCTGATTTCCAAAGGAAATGCAAAATTTACTTTCATCAGAGAACATAACTTTGGAGCACTCAGCAGCAGTCCAGTCCTTTTTGTCTTTAGCCCAAGGTGAAATGGGTTCTGATGCTGTCTGTTTTTCAAGAGTGGCTTGACAAACAAGAAACAATGCTCATTGTAGGCTGTGGCATTTAAACGATGCCCAATTGGCACTAAGGGGCCTAAAGTGTGCCAAGAAAACATCCCCCACACCATTACACCACCACCACCAGCCTGCACAGTGGTAACAAGGCATGATGGATCCATGCTCTCATTCTGTTTACGCCAAATTCTGACTCTACCATCTGAATGTCTCAACAGAAATCGAGACTCATCAGACCAGGCAACATTTTTCCAGTCTTCAACTGTCCAATTTTGGTGAGCTTGTGCAAATTGTAGCCTCTTTTTCCTATTTGTACTGGAGATGAGTGGTACTTCTGCTGTTGTAGCCCATCCGCCACAAGGTTGTGCGTGTTGTGGCTTCACAAATGCTTTGCTGCATACTTTGGTTGTAATGAGTGGTTATTTCAGTCAAAGTTGCTCTTCTATCAGCTTGAATCAGTCGGCCCATTCTCCTCTGACCTCTAGCATCAACAAGGCAATTTCGCCCACAGGACTACCGCATACTGGATGTTTTTCCCTTTTCACATCATTCTTTGTAAACCCTAGAAATGGTTGTGTGTGAAAATCCCAGTAACTGAGCAGATTGTGAAATACTCAGACTGGCCTGTCTGGCACCAACAACCATGCCACGCTCAAAATTGCTTAAATCACCTTTCTTTCCCATTCTGACATTCAGTTTGGAGTTCAGGAGATGGGAGCATATGTTGTTCTAGAACTTGGATATACCTTTCAGTATTGATGGTGCTTTTCCAGATGTGTAAGCTGCCCATGCCACACGTACTCATGCAACCCCATACCATCAGAGATGCAGGCTTCTGAACTGAGCGCTGATAACAACTTGGGTTGTCCTTGTCCTCTTTAGTCAGATGTAGTAGATGACATGGCGTCCCAGTTTTCCAAAAAGAACTTCAAATTTTGATTCGTCTGACCACAGAACAGTTTTCCACTTTGCCACAGTCCATTTTAAATGAGCCTTGGCCCAGAGAAAATGCCTGTGCTTCTGGATCATGTTTAGATATGGCTTCTTTTTTGACATATAGAGTTTTAGCCGGCAATGGCGAATGGCACGGTGGATTGTGTTCACCGACAATGTTTTCTGGAAGTATTCCTGAGCCCATGTTGTGATTTCCATTACAGTAGCATTCCTGTATGTGATGCAGTGCCATCTAAGGGCCCGAAGATCACGGGCATCCAGTATGGTTTTCCGGGCTTGACCCTTATGCACAGAGATTGTTCCAGATTCTCTGAATCTTTGGATGATATTATGCACTGTAGATGATGATAACTTCAAACTCTTTGCAATTTTTCTCTGAGAAACTCCTTTCTGATATTGCTCCACTATTTTTCTCCGCAGCATTGGGGGAATTGGTGATCCTCTGCCCATCTTGACTTCTGAGAGACACTGCCACTCTGAGAGGCTCTTTTTATACCCAATCATGTTGCCAATTGACCTAATAAGTTGCAAATTGGTCCTCCAGCTGTTCCTTATATGTGCATTTAACTTTTCCGGCCTCTTATTGCTACCTGTCCCAACTTTTTTGGAATGTGTAGCTCTCATGAAATCCAAAATGAGCCAATATTTGGCATGTGATTTCAAAATGTCTCACTTTCAACATTTGATATGTTATCTATATTCTATTGTGAATAAAATATACGTTTATGAGATTTGTAAATTATTACATTCCTTTTTTATTCACAATTTGTACAGTGTCCCAACTTTTTTGGAATCGAGTTTGTATATATATATATATATACACCGATCAGGCATAACATTATGATAATTATCCTAATATTGTGTTGGCCCTCCTTTTGCTGCCAAAACAGCCCTGATCAATCGACTCCACTAGACTCCTGAAGATATGCTGTGGTATCTGGCACCAAGATGTTAGTAGCAGATCCTTTAAGACCTGTAAGTCTGTAAATTGCAAGGTGGGGCCTCCATGGATCAGACTTGTTTGTTCAGCAAATCCCACAGATGCTCGATTGGATTGAGATCTGGGGAATTTGGAGGCCAAGTCAACACCTCAAACTCGTTGTTGTGCTTCTCAAATCATTCCTGAACCATTTTTGGGTTTGTGGCAGGGCGCATTATCCTGCTGAAAGAGCCACAGCCACCAGGGAATACTGTTTCCATTAAAGGGTGTACATGGTCTGCAACAATGCTTAGGTAGGCGGTACGCAACAAAATACCATCCACATGGATGGCAGGTCCCAAGGTTTCCCAGCAGAACATAGCCCAAAGCATCACACTGCCTCCACCGGCTTGCCTTCTTCCCATAGTGCATCCTGGTGCCATGTGTTCCCCAGGTAAGTGATGCACACAAACCTGGCCATCCACGTGATGTAAAAGAAAACATGATTCATCAGAACAGGCCACCTTCTTCCATTGCTCAGTGGTCCAGTTATGATACTCACGTGCCCACTGTTGATGCTTTTGGTGTTAGACAGGGGTCAGCATGGGCACCCTGACTGGTCTGCGGCTATGCAGACCTATACACAACAAACTGCAATGCACTGTGTATTCTGACACCTTTCTATCAGAACCAGCATTAACTTCTTGAGCAATTTGAGCTACAGTAGCTCATCTGTTTGATTGGACCACACGTGCACGTTCCTTCCTCGGCCCACTTTTGATAGATACTGACCACTGCAGACCGGGAACACCCCACAAGAGCTGCAGTTTTGGAGATGCTCTGACCCAGTCGTCTAGCCATCACAATTTGGCCCTTGTCAAACTCACTCAAATCTTTACACTTGCCCATTTTTCCTGCTTTTATATCAACTTCGAACACAAAATGTTCTCTTGCTGCTTGATATATCCCCCCCACTAACAGGTGCCGTGATGAAGAGATAATCAGTGTTATTATGTGTCAATAGGTCATAATGTTATGCCTGATCTGTGTGTATATATACATATGTGTGTGTGTGTGTGTGTGTGTGTGTGTTATTCATTTCCATTTTGTTTTACTTCTAATAAACTCCAAGGTAAATTTAACTCAAAGCAGAGCTCCAGACTAACTTTTTGCCTTGGTTGCACTGGTGAGCCTAACTTTTTTATATAGGTGCACCAGCACAAAATGTAGGTACACCCAGATTTTTCCCCGGCTCGTGTCACCTTTAACGCTACAATTTCAAGGTCACCTTTTTATCACACTCCATATACATTCATATATATTATGTAAATGACAACATAATATATGCATTTACACAGGATTAAAATCATGGGAAACAATGCTTTGAACATTACTATTTTAAAACTACAGTTTTAACAAAATGTTATAAATGAATAAAAGAAATAATGACATAATAAACAATGAAATACAACTCATAATAAATAAAAATACAGAATTTTTATTTCCTCTGCCTGCTATATTATATCACACTTTGATGATTGTCAATTATGTGGTAACGTTACTGATTTGCAGGCTACGGTAGCCTATAGTTGTTTATATTCTTAACAAAATTGTGCCAGCTGGAACAAATGCTATAATGAAATTATGAATTATTATGGGTAGATGACTGCAGGATTAAAAGTGGTCGAAAGTTTTTTCAAAGAGCCAGAAAGTCACTTTGCAGCAGCACAACAAATTAACAATGTTAGCGTTTCAGATAGGACAGCATATATATCAGCAAATATCATTCTCAAAGAGATTCTTTTTGGAATATAATATAACAATGCACAATCACAGTGACGCCGACTGGGTTAAGCATTCACTGTATCTGAGGGAAATGTTGCAGCGCGATCTGCCAGTCTCTTCAAAGGAAGATTACAAACGGCGAACGCCAAATGATTACACACAACGACTCTGTTATGTTGGTGGTTTGCTTGACAATGTGAGCACAGAGCACTCAGATCGTAATTTTAAACACACAGCACTGAGCAGGCCTACCACAGCCAATCAGAGGCAAAGACCCGCCCCATCTCTGTCTCTGATTGGTTTAGACCATGATATGGTCCAACCAGATTGTGAGTTCTGTCAAAGGAGAACAAAAAAAAATTTTCTCTCACTGAATATCATGCTTTTGTCTGAAATAAGTCACTAGAGGATTAAAATTGGTTACAAACTGCAATTCACGAAAATAATAATAAAAAAGGACGAGGTGCAGAGTAATAAACAGTATATTGCAGCCCTAGCAACAGCCAATTGCTCTTAGCAAGGACGGAGGGGCATAACTCAAATGGTACGTCATCTAGGTGTCTTTTGGGAGAACAAAAACATCCATACTGCTCAGAGGGGTGGTGGCTGGTGTTTATCAAAGCTATACATCATCATATGTTAAAGACAGATCTTATAACACATGTTCACAGCTGACATCATTATAAAAGCTTCAGACTCAGTCTCAGATTGAGTGAGTGTGTGATAGCTCTTTCGACCGAGGAGAAGAGAGGAGATGCAACCCAAAGCTAAGCTTAATGACACCATAGCAAACATTTCTACAGCATTGAGGGGGGCAACGCCACTTGATGACACAAAACATAAATCTCTGTAATTTGTGGAGGGTGTTTCACCTTGCCTTTGGTCCAAACTGCCAAGATGCTTAATCTGTTAACCTTAAAGGAAAAGGCAATCATTTTTTCTTTTGTTTACAATCATGGGGGCAGCGCACCCTATGGCTCAATGGAGGGGATACGAATGGATGTCTTAAGAGCTTGTGAACCATTCCCCTGACACTCAGCTAGAAATTGCAGCAGTCCTTTTTATATATTGAGGGGTTTTATACTTATAAATGGCTTAAATGGAAATACCGCCCTTCTCTCTTTGGCCCAATAAGAAATGTCTTGAGGACAAGGAATCTCAATAAAGAAAGGATGAGCAACGAGGGGGCATCACTGTCTTTTTATTGTCCCTGGAACACATGATCTGCAGTGGAAATGATGCCACATATCTTCCCTGACAAGTTGCGGGGGACAAAATGATAGAGAGATCCAAAATTGATTTTGCACAGATACTAAAACAAACAAGGTCATATTTGGCTGGGGAGCTAATAATGCCCACGATCTACACTGTGAAATCGGCCTCTGCTTCTCGCAAATGGAAAACACTGAGATATAAATAAGGATGATTGCTCATGTTCTGGTTGAAATGGAAATGTGAATTGCCCTTAAACGGACAAAAAGCTGGGAAAGGTGCAATCCATTTACTATGCCCCAGAACCTGAGAGATCTATGCTGCAGTCGGACTGGGAAACAGGAGTCAAAGATGTATTAAGCTTAGGAGACTGTTAAATTTGTGATATTGTCTTGGCCTAAAGGATCAAGTAGAATGTTTTTAGATTAAGAAACATATCTGAACGTTTTGTGAAAATCTGATTTAGCAAATAATCTCTTGTAAATTGAAGGAATAGTCCACCAAAAAGAAATAATAATATCATGTATTTTGAAACCCTCAATTAACCCCAAACAACCCTTTTTATTAATCAAAATAATAATAAAAAAAAAAAAAAAAAAAAAAATGTACGCACTGAAAATCTTTCCATCCCCTGCAGTACTCAAATCTTATGCACACTCCTAGATTTTAGAAGTACAAGATTGCGGATATGCCGTACTTGAATCTGAGCACAAATCAGATTTTATAGTTTTGGCGGAGGACAATATGATCAGGGAACTGCAGCTATCATATGGCTTTAGAACACTTGGAATATAGCACAAAAGTTATAGAGGTTTAGAGTTTTAGCAGGCTTTGTTCACTATGACCTATCACTGTATGGAATAGATCATATAAGGACACACATTGATCTCATAGGTACTAATTTGAATCCGACTTGCAGCATTTCTTAATCCTCCATCATTTCCATCATTCTTTATTTTACATTGCATAAAAACTTTCATAAAAAGGTTAAAAATATGCCAAAACATTACTAGGCTCACTGATATTACTTGCAGAGGTGAGCAGTATTGATCTGAGTGAACATATTGTATTTTTGACATTTCATTCACAAAGAGAAATATGGCCATGAGGGAGCACTGCATTTCTGCTGAACTGTTTTAAAGTACTGCAAGCACATTTTGTAGGGAAAATACCTTACGTAATAAAAAAAATATATTAAACATATTATTACCCAATCTTCTTAAAGTGTCATGATCAATGACATTGATTATAGTGGAAAATTTCTACAACTCTTAGCAATAATAATATTGTGGGGCACAGAAATTGCAGGAGCAAAGGAAACTGTGGACACTATTTTTGGACATGATATTTCATCCCCTCCTGATTTCAGATTCATAGCCTCTGTAGTTGATCAATTTCAATTTCAACTCCACCTCACAGCTAATCTGAGAGATCTTTTATTGCTTTCTCCCAGAGTTTTACACCAGCAGCTGCTCCTCTGGAGACCAAGAGAGGGACCTTCTATTTTTTTCTCTACCATATGCACTTGGTATCATTGTTCGGAGTCGACATACCAGACAGGCAAATTGAGCAGCCTGTACAGATGGTTTTAAACCATGTTTCTTTTTGCAGTAACCCCCTCGAGAAATTCCCAGGGTACAATAGGTGATGAGTCGACAGATGTTTATATATTTATAAATATTACAATTTGTCAAATCTTACACAATGAATGCAGTGTTGGGGATTAACTACTGTACCTAAAAGTAGTGACACTACTTTTTTCAGCATTATGACAGCAGCTCAGCTGTTAGTATAGCTTTTCCAATAACTAACTAGTTTCAATCAAGCAGCAGTGTAGTGAGGCACTGTTTTCACAACATTTTGTATTGTGTTGTGCACACAGTCCTGCAAATCGCATTAAGAGTCAGTTCTTTAAAATGATTCAAATTATCAAATGAATGTCCAATAAATGTCCTACATAAAACGTCTCGGTTTCGTATATAACACTCATTTTCTAAAGGAGGGAACAGAGAAGTTCTTCTTCACTTCTGGGAGCCCTATCAGCTTTGAGTGTATACAGAAAGAGCCAATGCATATTGGCATGCAAGATTTGCATCTTGCGCTCCGCCCCCCAGCACGGGTATAATTATGGAAGCGGATGCGAAACAAATACATTTGTTTTTCAGCCAAGGAGCCGGTGGTACAGCAACCGTGGCGACTGGATTTCACTGAAGCATTGGGATCCCTATGGAAAATGCTATGGCTGTTGCCACTTCCAGCACCCTGCGTAAGCCCCTTCAGACCCCCGTCTGTTGGGATGGAAACTTACGCAAAGCGAGTCACTACTGCTATTCCGCATGCACTCAGCAGACTATTGGATAACGCTGGGAAAGCATGCCCTGAGGGGACACTGTGGAGTCCACATCCTACCCGAAGGGAAATATCATGTGGAAGATACACATATGGACTGGTCATCCAACCTAGGCGGGAGACTACACCAGACAGAAATGGCAGAGTGGACTCTGCCAAGGGAAGACACGGGCTCACCGTAGGGAGCCGTACTGTGGAAAAATACACATACGGGACCGCCGTAGGGTCACAACATATGGCACCTAGCTCAGCAGTGGACACAGCTCTGGGGTCCACTTACACTACTGGGCCTGTCGTCAGATGCTCCGCCACATCTGACAGCCGTATGGTGGTGGAACCAGGGAACTTACTGGAGCAATAAAGCGCACTTATCCGATCCATCGGGAGGGGAATGGCATAGCAAGCCGACACTTAGAATAGGCACTTCGGTGTTACTGGCTGATTGAAGGGAGCACATGGGAAGAAACCGGCGCTACACAGAGGCTATAGAATTTAGTGAATGTGTTAGGTGTCGGCCAGCCCTCAGCTCATATATCTGTCAGCGAGGTGCCATGCGCCAGCGCCCAGGAAGAGGCAACACTTCTCGTGGTGTGTGCTCTCAACCTGAGTGGGCAAAGCATGCCCTGGGTTTGGTATGCCAAGGCAATGGCATCCACTATCCAGTAGGCCATCCTCTGCTTGGAGACAGCCTTTCCTTTCTGCTGGCCTCTGTAACAGATGAAGAGCTGTTTTGAGGTCCTGAAGCATTGCGTTTTGTCCACTTATAACCGCAGAGTGCGAAAAGGACAAAAAAAGCCAGGGCTGGGTCTGCCTCCTCCGAGGGCAGCGCTTGCAGGTTCACCACCTGGTCCCTGAAGGGAGTGATAGGAACCTTGGGCACATATCCGGCCTGAGGTCTCAGGACCATGTGAGAGTTAGCTGGCCCAATCTCTAGGCATGATTCGTCAACCAAAAATGCCTGCAGGTCCCCTACCATGGAAGCCAATGCAGTCAGGAGCACTGTCTTCCAAGACAAGATTTTCAACTCTGCTGACTGCAAAGGTTCAAAGGGCGCTGTCTGCAGTGCCATCAGCACCAGAGACAAGTCCCAAGAGGGTATGGAGTGAGAATGAAGTGGATTTAATCTCCTCGCTCCCTTCAGGAACCTGACGATCAGATCATGCTTCCCCAAGGACTTACCATCAACTACATCATGATGTGTGCCAAAAGTGGCAACATACACTTTGATGGTGGAGGGAGACAGCCTTTTCTCCAACCCATCTTGCAGGAAGGAGAGCACAGAACTGACCGAACATTCTCATCGAGAAGAGCACCACTCAACGAACAGGTGACACTTCAAATTTGATGTGGGCCCCCAACACTCTCCACTCATATAATATACGGTGGGCCTATATAGGCATGGAGGCCCACATCTCACCTAATAAGCATTTCTAACAAAACGGACATTAAATTAAATAAATGCAAATAAAGGTTATTGCTTTTACTTATTTTACATGCAAAGTTGTATATAAATATATCAAAACAATGGCATTAATTGACTAATAACTTCTTAATTGTGCAAGACTATATATATATATATATATATATATATATATATATATATATGTGTGTGTGTGTGTGTGTGTGTGTGTGTGTGTGTGTGTGTGTGTGTGTGTGTGAGATGTCCTTGATGTGCTAAAGTGTCATACACCAAGTTGGGTTTGGAGGAGGGCAAAAACATCTAATAGCTGTTAAATATATTTAGAAAGCTTACTATGCAATTACATAGTTTTTTCTATGTTTATTGAATAGCCGTCCCAGCACAGTATTAAGATCACATGATGCACATGGTTGTGACAATATGGCATAAATCTAAAACAGAAAATTTAATGAAAAAAAAGAAAAGAAAAGAAAAACAGCATAAAACAAGCACAGGGCGAAAAAACAATTGACCGAGACGGGAATTTGGATGAGATGGATGAAAGCCGGCTTGCCTAACATCACTGTTCATTGCAACAGCACAAACCGGTAAAAATCGAACAAAAAAGGAACAGCACCGGTAATGATTTAGACCCCATGAGGTGAGGAGTTCTGTAACATTTTTTTTTTTTTTCGTTTGTGTTTCATTAAATATTTAAGAAGAATTTATTTTAATTACAGCCAGGGTTTCTTTGAATGCCACAAACCAGCACAAATCAAGCACAGCCGAACAGCACAATTTGTTACAGTTACAGGGTTCCTTTTAATGGCACAAATCAAGCATAAAAGAACTGCGCCGATAATGATTTACACCAAAAGAGGTACAAATGTACTTTCGATCTCTGATGACGAATTACAGATACACTATATTGCCACAAGTTTTGGGATGCCTGCCTTTACATGCATATGAACTTTAATGACATCCCATTCTTAATCCGTAGGATTTAATATGGAGTTGGCCCACCCTTTGCAGCTATAACAGCTTCAACTCTTCTAGGAAGGCTTTCCACAAGGTTTAAGAGTGTGTTTATAGGAATTTTTGATTTTTGACCATTCTTCTAGAAGCACATTTGTGAGGTCAGGCACTGACGAGAAGGTCTGGGTCACAGTCTCTGCTCTAATTCATCTCCAAGGTGTTCTATCGGGTTGATGTCAGGACTCTGTGCAGGCCAGTCAAGTTCCTTCACACCAAACTCGCTCATCCATGTCTTTATGGACCTTGCTTTGTGCACTGGTGCACAGTCATGTTGGAACAGGAGCCATCTCCAAACTGTTTCCACAAAGTTGGGAGCATGAAATTGTCCAAAATGTCTTGGTATGCTGAAGCATTAAGAGTTCCTTTCACTGGAACTAAGGGGCCAAGCCCACCCCCTGAAAAACAACCCACACCACAATCCCCCCTCATGCACTGTTCTTGAGCTAATCTGAAGGCCACACGAAGTTTGGAGGTCTGTAGCTATAGACTCTGCAGAAAGTTGGTGACTTCTGCACACTGTGCGCCTCAGCATGCGCTGACCCCGCTCTGTGATTTTACGTGGCCTACCACTTCATGGCTGAGTTGCTGTTGTTTCCAATTGCTTCCACTTTGTTATAATACTTTTATACTTTGTTATAATCACTAACAGTTGACCGTAGAATATGTGGTATTGAGGAAATGTCATGAATGGACTTATTGCACAGGTGGCAGCCTATCATGGTACCACACTTGAATTCACTGAGCTCCTGAGAGCGACCCATTCTTTCACAAATGTCTGTAGAAGCAGTCTGCATGCCTAGGTGCTTTCTAGGTGCTTTTATTTATTTATTTATTTTTACAATTGGTATTTCAGTTAGAGATATCTCTATTTTAATTATCACTAGTAGCATTGTAATTTGAGATATCTATAATTAGAATTATTCACAGTACAAAATCATTTATAGATATCTTTAATTACAATTTCTGCTAGTCAAAACTTGTTTGTAGATATCAGAAAATATATTTTATATATTATATATTATATAATATATTTTCCAATGGAAGTCAATGGGACGAATATGATGTAAAAATAGCATTGTAGATATCTTGAATGTATATGATTAGTCAAAATAACATTGTAGATATCTTCAATGCATATTATGACTACTCATAATCACATTTTAGATATCTTCATTCCAATTATGAAGATTCAAAATTGCAGAATAGATATCTGGAATTGAAATTTTGACTAGTCAAAACTAAATTACGACTAGTAAAGCCAGGTGTCAAAGTAGCTGGAACAACTTTTCTCTGTTTATGGATATGACAAGAAATGCACGGTTGTAAAAAAAAAATTCCTGTCAGGTCTAAAACATAAACGTTTATAATAGGCTTTACCTTAGTGAATCAGGGTAAGACAAACACATGTTGGAAGGAGGATTAATTATGTATTCACTCATAATACAAATTTTGTTAATTTTCATACATGTACAAAACCTGAAAAGTGCATCCTTCTGTGGAATCATCTGACCACCCACATCTGTACAACAAAATTGGTATGATCATTGTTCTAAATAATTCATTTTCATTTTTAGACAACTTTATTTTAAAGTTTTCAATATTCTATTTGTTTCTAGGTTGAGCTAAAAAGACTACAATGTATCTTATATTAAATGATGTTATATTATATTAAAAGGATGATTATCTATAACAGAAGGACATTGTCTACTATTACCTCCAGCCTTACACTACTGTATCTTAAAAATGATCTCTGATATATTGAAAGGAAACCACAGACATGATTTTGAAGATTAGTTTTAATCACAGAAGTCTCACTCCTGATTTTCTCTCTTCAAACTTCAGCCTGTGGGGAGAGGCACTCTCACATTTGCCCATCTATTTTGTCCCTCAAATGAGGTGACTTCAATTTTGGGTCTAGTAAAATGAAAAACGCTGGCAAAAAGATGTATTCTGCTCTTGAGTCTGCAATGAGACATGATTCCCATACAGATATCCACCATAGTGCACCCAGTCGGTCTGTATGTGCAAAGAGATGGTAGCAGCGAGATGAGCTGCCTTATAGTTCTATAGGAAAGCCTGATTATAAAAAAAATAAATAAAATAAAATAAAAAAAACTTTAAATAAATATAGTACCTGTAACAAATGTCAAATTAACCTCCATATAATGTGTTGCTGTTGAAATGTTACCTATTATACAGTATTGTCTGTCTGAATACTTGATTATGATTTGGCTGGAATGTGTGCATAAAGGCATTAAATGCACAAAGCTGTTTATTGCACAGGAGTCACCTTTGGCTTTTGGCTTCCTTATTTGGGGACACTAAATATTCAACTATATTACTGATCTGCCTGCATTGACACTATATGAGAATTGAACTGAGCTGGATGACACCACTGTTTTCTCCAGAGTGGCAGTACAGTTGCATTATTATTATTTTTTTGTTATCACTGTGAAGCTGCTTTGAAACAACCTGCATAGTAAAAAGCGCTATATAAATAAAGGTGACTTGACTACATGAAGTACATTAAGTCAACATAATGTTCAAAATGGACCATCAAAATAAAGTGTTACCAATTTTTTATTTATTTATTTTTTCAGCAAAAACACCCCTGCTTTTCTAGTAATTAAACTTACAGCTTCACCATTAGTAGTTAGTACAAGCACAGATGCAGACAATTTACACATGCACAAGTCAAGTCACCTTCATTTATATTGCACTTTTTACATTACAGATTGTTTTTTACTTTACTTTTTTACATTGAAGCAACTTTACAGTGATAATAGAAAATTAATGGAAGAAATTAATGGAAGCATTTTGGCTGTACAGCAGCTCTAGCAAAAGTTATTGTCCAGCTAAAGTAAGTTTTTGATTAATTTCCATCGTAAAAACTCATTAGTTATTTACTTTGGGGCCACTTACACGACACCACGAAAACATTTAATGCGTTCTGGCTGTTCATTTGCATGGCAACAGTGTTTGGTGGCTTGAGAACGCAAACTTTGAAATAGGTTTTTAAATAGTTTTGAAATGATACCGTTATCATCTTCATGTAAACTTCAAAAACCTGTGAATCTGTGAGAACGGTGACAGCATGCAGGTAAATATTACGTGTGTAGTCTATAGGCTTTAAACTGACAGAGGTCCAGAATGGAGAAAAAAACCTTGGGAGAAACCAAGCTCAGTTGGGATGCCAGTTCGCCTCTGGCCGACGAACAAACAGTGTATGATTATAATTCTGGCAACATTACATTTCAGAAGTCATATAAGATCAAAAGATATTCGTAAGATTATTCGAAACATTGGAGTCATCACGTCAGAGACAGGTTTAATGAGGATGTCGTGTCGATGCAGCATTTACGGGGTTCGTTGGTCATGTCTAGACGCAGGTCCACCATCTGGTCTGGATACGGCCCGGATCCAGCTGACTGCAGTAAACCTCAGGATAAACAGAGAGACTAACATTAGCGTAGATGCCATTCTTCTTATGATGTAACAAGTACATCAGGTGTTATGGGAAGTGTTCCCGATTCCGGCTGACCTAGTTAATGCAGCCTAACAATCATTTAACTGACTTGAATAATATAAATTGATAATGATAATGTTTTATGTGTAAGCCATAGTAAAGAGATGTGTTTGTAGTCTAGATTTAAAGCAGAGTGTGTCTGCTTCCCGAACAATGCTAGGAAGACTGTTCCAGAGCTTAGGCGCTAAATAGGAAAAGGATCGACCGCCTGCAGTTGATTTTGATATTCTAGGTATTATCAACTGGCCAGAGTTTTGAGACCGCAATAGACGTGATGGAGTATAATGCATTAAGAGTTTGCTCAAGTACTGGGGAGCTAAACCATTTAGTGCTTTGTAAGTAATTAGCAAGATTTTAAAATTCATACATTGTTTAATAGGGAGCCAGTACAGTGTTGACAGAACCGGGCTAATATGGTCATACTTCCTGGTTCTAGTAAGAGCTCGAGCTGCTGCATTTTGGACCAGCTGCAGTTTATTTATTAAGTGAGCAGGGCAACCACTCAGTAGAGCATTACAATAATCTAGCCTTGAGGTCATGAACGCATGAATTAACTGTTCAGCATTTTGCATTGAAAGCATGTGCCGTCATTTAGATATATTTTTAAGATGGTAGAATGCAGTTTTACAGATGCTAGAAACGTGGCTTTCAAAATGAAAGATTAGTATCAAAGAGCACACCCAGGTTCCTAACTGACGATGAGGACTTGACAGAGCAGCCATCAAGTATTAGACAGCATTCTAGGTTACTACTTGTGGAGTTTTTTTGTCCAATAATTAAAAATTATTATTATTATTATTTTTTTTTTTTTCTGAAATAGGAAAGGATCGACCACCTGCAGTTGATTTTGATATTCTAGTTGGTATTATCAGCTGGCCAGATTTTTGAGATCGCAATGAACGTAAAAGACTATAATGCGTTAAAAGCTTGTTCAAGTACTGGGGAGCTAAACCATTTAGTGCTTTGTAAGTAATTATAAATTTTGTTTAAGTGTATACAATGTTTCAATAGGGAGCCAGTGCAGTGTTGACAGAACCGGGCTAATATGGTCACACTTCCTGGTTCTAGTAAGAACTCGAGCTGCTGCGTTTTGGACCAGCTGGAGTTTGTTTATTATGCGTGGAGGGCAAGTAGCTTTATTGGCATAATAAAAAGGTTTTTTTAAGAAGAAAAAGGGTGAAAATCATTGGTTTGTTTTCAGGCCTATTATTTACCCAAATGTTTCTGAGCGAACTGGGGTCCTGTTCCACTAATTACTCTTTTGTCGTGACAAGACTTCACCCTGACAGCCAGGTTTGAGCTTGCCAAAGTTTCCCCTAGCAGTTCTGGGAGTTTGATCTTGTTTGGCATCAGATTAAAGTCCATTTTTATGGCTTGTGAAATGGAGAAAATTGTTGTGTTATTTGTGTATAATTTGAGAATGTTGATTGAAAATGCAGTTCTGTTTCCACTTCATTTTGTGTGCAGTAGGAACACGGCCTGTCTAGTTTTGGTAGCCTGGATTTAGATGGTCTGCTTAGCACTGTCCCAGGCATTTTTTGAATAGAAATGTATAAAAAAAATGCTAAAAAAGAAATTGAAAGAATCTGCAGCACGGAACTATTTTATTTCAATAATAATTCTATCATATTCATTATTTAGGACACGTAAAAACACAGACCACTGTTTGGATGCTTAGTTTTCTAACAAACATAAATGTATGAACATTTCTGCCAATCAACCAACAACTGACAAGCAGACAGTCAGACAGACAGATAAATCCAAACCAGAATATCACCGCAGGTCAACATTGCATGCATACTGCACTCCAGACTGATTATTCCTAGAGACAGCACAATTGCTCAGTTGTGCTAATTGATCTGCTATAAGAACACAACAACTAATCATTCTGTGAACCAGTCACGACAAGTCTGCTTCTCTGTTAAGAAGATTTATATGAGCCATTGCTGTGAAGAGGGAAAAACTGTTTTTTTATAATGTTTCTGAAAACCACTGAAAAGAAACTATTCCAAGATGTAAGGTTGTCAAAAATGAATAATACTTGTGAAGCGGCACTACTACAAAAAGTAGTACTTCACAAGGTCAGTTCCCAAAGTTTTTGATCTGTATCAGTATGTGTCCTATTTGAAATGTTTCTATTAACTTCTCAATTCCAGCATTTTTTCAATGGCTCAGTGCTGCTTAGTACAGATCTTTATTGTTGCTTTATGTGTATAAATCAGCAGTGACCGAGGTTGTAAAAGCCTCAATTTTCAAAATTTTCTATATATTTTCTTTTTCTTTCAAGGTAATATCCCAAAAGAAAATTGTATTGCTCTTACAACACACTCTCATAAGTCACACCATGGATACTTTCTGCACCACCAAAATTTCTCTCTTGACTCAAATGTCAAAAATTAAACAAATATGTTTGATATCAATGTTTAAGTTTATATTGAAATATCTTTTGCTTGCAGGCGATATGCCTAGGCGAAACAACAGTTTATTTAGATCTCATCTGATTTTCCTTTGTTATTGCATATGGATTAGCATTATGAGGACAAAACCAAACCTCATAATGGAAGACCCATGTGAAAACTAGAATTTCAATCAACAATGAGTTCTGAGATTCTGAGTTCACAAAACAATAAGTAAATATCCCACAAAAAATCCAACAAAGTTCTGCAAAGTTCAATACAAAGGGCAATATTTCTTTAACAGTTTTTTAAGGACTACAACAAATGGCTGATAGGGACTACAACAAGCGTCTTCCCTAAAACTGACATAAACCCTGCCCCTGGTAACACGCAACAAAGGGGGTGAGGCCATGTTTGGATGCTTTAGAGAAGAGGAAGAGTTGTAGTAGAGCACATTTAGGAGTCTGCTCAAGCTGTCGCATCCGTCTTTTCACATTTATTGCAGTACAGTACGTAACATAAATGCAATAGCATGTCATAAAAGCAAGATGACAACATAAGTTATAACCATATTTAAACTAAACTATACCTGCTCTATCTTCATGCAGCATGTATTGTCTGGCTCTGAAGGCATCTGACAACAGTTCCCACACAAGCGATTTATAGATTATCATGACAGAATATCCTAATTGATGACTTGAAGATAGTTAACGCCACATCAGCTACATAAATTCATCAGCTAACCATTCAGAAATATTCTGTTGCATTCTACATGTTGTCACTTCTTGTTGAATCTCTCCATCATCAGTGGGGACATCAGAGACGTATTTTACATCTTGTGAAAAGGGGCATACTAGGACCCCTTTAATATCTATTGCCAATATGTGAATGTGAATTGCCAATCATTTCCAAGGTAGGCATCACCTAGTGATCAGAGTCCATTAAGAGGGTGCAGTATAGAAGGTTGGTCAATTCATTCTTTCAATTAATAACCTTTTGTTTTTGTAGCACACTGAATGTCTTTCCAGATTGTGTGGCATAATGTGCTCAAAAATATCTTAATCAAAGAATCATGTGAGACTACAATTATCAATTTTTCATTGTTGGCTTAATTTGTGAACACCCAAGGCACACCAAACATAACAAATGTTTTATATTATCTTGGATTGTAAATCTGCATTATGGCTACTGTGTGTAACCACCACATTTACTAATACACTAATACTGTGTTTGACCCCCTTTCGCCTTCAGAACTGCCTTAATTCTACGTGGCATTGATTCAACAAGGTGCTGAAAGCATTCTTTAGAAATTTTGGCCCATATTGATAGGATAGCATCTTGCAGTTGATGGAGATTTGTGGGATGCACATCCAGGGCACAAAGCTCCTGTTCCACCACATCCCAAAGATGCTCTATTGGGTTGAAATCTGGTGACTGTGGGGGCCATTTTAGTACAGTGAACTCATTGTCATGTTCAAGAAACCAATTTGAAATGACTCGAGCTTTGTGACATGATAAGTAGCCATCAGAGAATGGGTACATGGTGGTCATAAAGGGATGGACATGGTCAGAAATAATGCTCAGGTAGGCCGTGGCATTTAAACGATGCCCAGTTGGCACTAAGGGGCCTAAAGTGTGCCAAGAAAACATCCCCCACACCATTACACCACCACTACCAGTCTGCACAGTGGTAACAAGGCATGATGGATCCACATTCTCATTCTGTTTACGCCAAATTCTGACTCTACCATCTGAATGTCTCGAGAAATCGAGAAATCGAGACTCATCAGACCAGACAACATTTTTCCAGTCTTCAACTGTCCAATTTTGGTGAGCTTGTGCAAATTGTAGCCTCTTTTTCCTATTTGTAGTGGAGATGAGTGGTACCCGGTGGGGTCTTCTGCTGTTGTAGCCCATCCGCCTCAAGGTTGTGTGTGTTGTGGCTTCACAAATGCTTTGCTGCATAGCTCGGTTGTAACGAGTGGTTATTTCAGTCAAAGTTGCTCTTCTATCAGCTTGAATCAGTCGGCCCATTCTCCTCTGACCTTTAGCATCAACAAGGCATTTTCGTCCACAGGACTGCCGCATACTGGATGTTTTTCCCTTTTCACACCATTCTTTGTAAACCCTAGAAATGGTTGTGCGTGAAAATCCCAGTAACTGAGTAGATTGTGAAATACTCAGACCGGCCCGTCTGGCACCAACAACCATGCCACGCTCAAAATTGCTTAAATCACCTTTCTTTCCCATTCTGACATTCAGTTTGGAGTTCAGGATATTGTCTTGACCGGGACCACACCCCTAAATGCATTGAAGCAACTGCCATGTGATTGGTTGATTAGATAATTGCATTAATGAGGAATTGAACAGATGTCCCTAATAACCCTTTAGGTGAGTGTATATAGACCTACATATTATTATAATACATATAATTTAACTGTACAGTAAATAAAGAAACAAACAAAAACAAACAAACAAACAAAAAGTCTAACAGTTTTGCTGATCCACTAGCATGCTGTTGTCAAGCAGGTGGGCAGATGCCATCCGGTATGGCTGCAGAAATAAACAGCTTGCAGAATTTAATAAAGATTTCATGTTTGTTGCTTCATCCCCCTAAAATGTAGGCTATACACCGTCACTAAAGCACAGCATGATAAAGGATGACATTGATGAATGCCTCATCTCCATCTGACTAAAGAAACATAATGAGTATTAAGTACACACGAGATGATCGCAATGATTTATGAGGAGCAGTGTTTTTTGTATATTTGTAGCAAGGGGGAAACATGGGATAGTGTAACATGGCTTCTTCAACCTTTGGTTCTTAATTTTTTTATTTTTTTATTTTTGTAGAAATAAATAATGAATAATAAAAATATATATGTTGATTTGCTTTTGTGCTTTGCCATGCAGACCTTTTCCACTGAGAAAATAAATAAATAAATAAATAAATAAATCCACTTGATAATAATAATAATAATAATAATAATAATTTGTGCAAACTCATTTAGTATTAGATTTTTCTTCATGTCCACTACAATAGACACCAAGAATGAAGCAAATAAATACATAATATATATATATATATATATATATATATATATATATATATATATATATATATATATTTATTTATTTTTTTGTTTTTTTTTTTGTTTTTTTAACCATACAGTATGCTACTTATGAACTAGAGTTTAAACAACTGGCATTGAAGATTTTGAAAATAACACATACTGTAACAATGAGCAATGCAATATGAATGTAGAAAAAAGGTAACATGATAGGCTAAAGTGTCAAAAAACTAGTTTGATTCTTTTTGTTGGTTGCAGTGGGTGAATCTGAGTATATGTGTATGTGTGTGTGTGTACTTGCTGGTTTTAATAAATATTTGATTGTGTGCATATAGTATCAAGGCATCAGGGTGTGTGTGTGTGTGTGTGTGTGTGTGTGTGTGTGTGTGTGTGTGTGTGTGTGTGTGTGTGTGTGTGTGTGTGTGTGTGTTGCTGTGTATTCACTTATTTCACTTTGTCTGATTCTGTTTTTCATTAAAACTAATGAAAAACAGTTTATGGTCACAAAATAAAATTAAAAATGAAAACCTAATGTCCATTGCAATGGACAATAAACAAACAAATCCTGTGTTCTACAGCTCTGAAAGATCTTCAAATTAACTTTGAATATTATCACTTGATACTATTAAGATCATAGGTGTAAGTTGAGTATGCTACCTACCATGGATATAAATCTGCATATAAAAGGTAAAAAAGGAGCTCCTCCTCTTCCTTCCTCCTCACTCTTCAGAGTGAGCAACTTCAAGTACCTGGGTGTAAACATCTCCGAGGACCTGACTTGGACTGCACACATTCAGACACAGGTGAAAAAAGCCAGGCAAAGACTGTACCACCTGCACCAGCTGAGGAAATTCAGGGTTTCACCAGTTATCCTGAAAACTTTCTATTTAGGGCCGATAGAAAGTGTATTAACTGCATCACAGCGTGGTATGGGAACAGCACCAGTCATGACTGCAAAGCCCTGCAAAGAGTCGTGCGCTTATCCGAGCGTATCTCAGGGTCAGCTCTCCTGTCTCTGCAGGACGTCTACACCAAACGCTGCAAAGGTAGAGCTACTAAAATCATCAAGGACTCTAATCACCCTGCAAACCCTCATTTCACGCTGCTGCCATCTGGTAAGCGCTTACGACGCCTGATGGCCAAAACTGAGAGACTCAGGAGGAGCTTCTTCCCCCAGGCCATCAGACTCCTGAACTCAGTCACTTAACATCACGTGACTTCACTTCAGGATAAACATCGACATACTGACATTGCACTGCACTTTCTGTTCTCGTTGTTACTGTGTAACAACCTGTTATAAACCTGTTTGCACATTATATTTCTTTGTACATTTCTGTTAACCGCATATTTATAAGTCTACAGTTTACTCACTGCACAGTTTATTTCACTTATTTTATTCCACTTCTTTATTTATTTCTTTTCTTTTCTACTTGATTTATTTATAATTCTACATATACATATAGTACTTTTTTAGTCTATTTCTATTATAATTTCCCCCTTGTGTTTTTAACTGTGAATTTGCACTGTCCATGGAGCGGACCTGTTTACATTTCACTGCCGGTTGTATATTCTGTATATAACTGTGTATGTGACAAATAAAACTCTTGAATCTTGAATCTTGAATCCTGTCTAGTTAGCAGAGACGAACAGTAGTGAAGTATTTTTACTTTCCAAGTAATTTTATTTTTAAGTATATGTACTTTATCAGTGTTCTTTGGAAAACTTTCCAAAACATAATATTGTATGTTTTACTGCACTACGTTTCATAATGAATATCATTTAATACTTAATTACATAAAAAGGTAGTACTTTCTTACTTTTACTCAAGTAAGAAAGTACTATATTTTTATGTAATTATTAAAGGAAAAAAAACTTTAATTTATGAAATGTAGAGCAATAAAAGTATGACATTATGCTTTAGAATGTAGTGAAGTAAAAGTTTTCCAAAGAAAAACATTGATAAAGTATATTTACTTGGGTAGAAAGTAAAACTACTTCTGTCTGCCTCTGCTAGCTGGTAGTATCTTGTTCCTAGACTTACTTCTTACTTACTTATTCATGTAACTGAATGTTTTCAGAACTTGTTTGAGTGAATACACTGAGTACACTGGGCTGCTTTGCAAATGAGGGTCAGTAAAACAAGTTGCACAAAAGTCACTTTGCTTCTCAAAGATGGATCAATATCACAACTTCATATTCAGAACACGTAAGTACTGCATGTTATATTTTGTGAATATACACAAATCGCCTTTGTGAATGTGCTTGTTAGCACGCTGATGGCTAATGTGGCTAAAGCTACCATTGCCTCTGACTGTATTCCCAGAGATCAGAGCTATGTCATTAGTTTTATTTTTAAGAAGTAATAAAAGTGCTGTACACCTGTACAAATCCTTGGTCATTACAGCAGATGTACCAGAGGAAACATATTAGCCTGGCTAATACTGTATATCACTGAATATTGTTGTGGACAATGGAGGTCCTTGGAGTAAAAAAAAGGTTGCGAACCAATGGTATAAAGTGCAAAAGTGTTAAAGAAGTAAAAATCCTGTTCATTATACCCATAGAGAAATTGATTTTAGCGATAACAAAAACAGACCAAACTGGCTGTCAAGTGATGATATATGTTTCTATAGAAGCCACAGTTCAGTGTGATTTTATTTATTTTTTTATTTATTTTACAAATTGTGTTCAGTGTACACTATAGACTACCAATAATACACAAGAGAGATCCACCAATCAGAGAAGTCTCTGTTACTGGAAGCCACTCCAACACTTACTTTCATGAAGCATTGTGACTGATATAATTGAGTCAGTCCTATACAATGTGGATGTCAACAATTACAAAAAAAGACACACACACACACACACACACACACACACACACACACACACACACACACACACACACACACACACACACATATATATATATATATATATATATATATAGTCATTTCCAAATACTCATTCACATCAAATTGTATCAGTTTTTTTTTTTTTTTTTAAACACTGTTTAATTTCTGTAACTAACTGCTGCTGAAAAAATAGATGCTCTCTCTCTCTAATCAAACTATAAATGCAAAAGCCCATTAAAAATAATAAAGAAAATTAAAGAAAGAACGAGTGACAGAATTCATTAGTTTATGATCTTGTGAGTAGTCAAATAAAAAGTCAGAATTTTAAATCTGATTGAAATATAGTAATATGTAACATTATGCTTTAAACACTAAATCTAACTTAAGCACTTTTGGCAACAGATTTTGAAACAGTGTTGATCCCACAATGCCTCTGCGAGGGCAGCTTCCATAGGGAATGAATTGTAAACACCTGTGACAGAAGACAGACATTCCAATTGTATGGACTCAAAGTCTCAAAAGCCAGAATCAGTCTACACACGAGGATGGACAGTGCTGTAATGCTACATGACATTCTAAATATTGTGTGGAGGGCATGATCGTGCAGTAATTGAGGGTTACCATGGAGAAAACACGTCATGAATGTGAGGGATATAGAGGTATTAATATCTGCCATCAGTCATCATTCTCACCAGACATCTCTCATGGTTGGATGTGGCTACAGCCAACTCTCCAGTATTCATACACTTGTGGAAAAAATGGAACAGTAAATACAGAATGTCAACATAATGTCAGTTGACGCTGTTGCTTGTAGCATTATTCTATACACTCTTTATTCTATAGGCTGAAATTTCAAGCCAGAAACATGGCCCTACTCCATAGCCCTACAGGGTTTAGGGGCGTGAGTGAAACAGATTCCAGCAAGTAAGAGCTGTGTGAGTAAACCTCACTCCCCTGGCCTCAAGAGATGCACTAGCGACTGACACTAAGAGGCACGGACTTGAGCATCCTTGTTAGTGAGCCCGCCTCCCATGCCAGAAACGTCAGTTCGAATCCTGCTTGCAACAGTTCTCATGGTCTTCGCTGAGGATCTGTGCTCTAGTCAACAAGGTTTTCACAGTGGTCTTTCACTGTCACATTGTAAACTTAGGGCCAGATTTACTAACAGCTTGCACCAGCACAAACCATAGACAAAAAAAAAAAAAAAGATAGACAACGCACCGCCACTCTCTTCCATTGAAGCCGAAAATGTCCCAATATGGCGCTGACCTCTTGCGCTGATTCGGGACCCGAGTCTCCGCAGTAGTGAGCATGAAGTGAAGCCGCGGCATCAAGGCCCCGCCCACAATCTTGCAAAATCAGTTGCTACAGTCGGTGTGAAATAACATTTAAAGAAATATAGGAATTAAAGTTAAAGCTCCAATTTCCTCCTGAAAACCCCAAAAAAAAAAAAAAAAAAAATCAAATAACTAACTAAAACTTATTAAATAAAACAAACACTTGAACTTACATCAGCGTGATAAAAAGTACCTAAGATGACATAAAAAAAAATTTTTACAAAAAATTCTGATATGATTTCAGGGGGATGTTCAATTTTGGTTATTCTATGGTCAAACAGCAACTTTACATAAAGGATATTTGGGATGTTAACAGAACGTACTCATACGTTTCCCTGTTAGTCAGATGGGGACATAGCCTGGGAAAACCCAGACAACTTCCGGCAAATTTCTTGCAAATAACTTGCTCTGCAAGTTACTCTGGCAAATAGCCCATTCAAGCCCATTTCTAATCCCTCAAAATCGCGGCACCAATCAGAAACGTTGGGGCGGGCTTTACACGATGACGGTGAAGCAGATTTTGTACATTACAAAGATGGATGCTGCCGTGGAACATCACTCGTTCTAATCAGCATCACGTCTGTTTTAAGCGATTTAAACTTTTCCTTTTCATTAAAACCCGAGCAAAGAACAACACTCGAAGCCTTCATATCTAAAAAAGATGTTATCGCTGTCTTACCGACTGGATTCGGCAAAAGTCTGATATACCAGCTTGTCCCTTTGGTGCATAAGTCATCTGCATACGTCATCTCCTTCATCGCTCTGATTGGTTTTAGGTCTATCCAATTGCGCCCAGAGGCATTTGAGCGACGTCCGTTGGCGACACCCCTTTGGAAATGATTTGTCTATGAAGCTTTGCCAGACCATAACTCAGTTACTACTGAGAATGGTCTGGTTTTAACCAGGCTAATGGGGATATTTAATTCGGGACTGTGCTGCAACATATCTTGTTCAGTGCAGTGGTCTCTACACTACATTCCCTTAACGTTTGAAGGACCTTTAGGGGACCAACCTAGAATGTTATTTTTTCGGCCTTCCATCACGTTTACTGAATGTTTTCAGAACTTGTAGTGAATCAATGTACACTGGGCTGCTTTGCAAATGAGGGTTAGTAAAACACAGTATTTGCACAAAAGTCTCTTTGCTTCTCAAAGATGGATCAATATCAACTTCATATAGTGCTCAGGTGGTGAGCATTTTCGGACTGAAAATAACAAGCTCTGGTCTCTGTGAATACAGTAAGAAACAATGGTATTTTTAGCCACATTAGCACATTCAGAAAGGCGATTTGCAAACGCGCACATTCTAAAGTGCAGTACTTGCGTGTCCTATATATTAAGTTGGATCACAAAGGGTTGATATTGATACATCTTTGTGAAGCAACTTTTGTGCAAATCCTGTGTTTTACTGTCCCTCATTTGCAAAACAGCCCAGTGTACATAGATTTACACAAACATGTTCTGTAAATGTGATGGAAGGACCCAAATAGGACCAAAAAATAACATTCTAGGATGGTAACCTAAAGGTCCAGCAAACATTATGGGAATGTAGTGTAGAGATCTAGAGGGAATGTCCTATAGTAATGGTCCCCTAAACATTCCCAGAATCTGAATGTTCCCTGAACGTCCCCCAACCCTTAAAAGAACTCTAGAAACATTCTAGGAACATTACCAGGCGACATCCATGACACCAGCGGGTCGTGGTGTCAAGGTCCCCTAAACGTTCTGAGAATGTCCTTAATGTTCCGTGAAGGTCTGCCAAATAACGTCCCCGAACCCTTCAAAGAACTCCACATCATGATCGTCTCGGAATGTTCTGGGAACGTTACCAGGCGACATCCTTGACACCAGCGGGGACATTCTGAGAATGTTCTGGGAATGTAAAATGTTCTGGCGGGGAGTACGATTCTGAATCTGAATGATAGCCATGGTCTATTTAGGATAACTTTTCTTTTCCACGTTTAAGGATGTCACAGCTTTCAGACGCTCTCAACGCAATAGCTGAGGGTGCTCGTGATTCTTTAGCTCCGCCCACACAATACGCCTCCATCCGCTCGGTTTTGTTCGGAAAGACTCGGTACAGCATATCTTTCTTTTATAAATATAATAAAACTAAAGACTTTTTGGAGATATGAAGGATGCAATAGTACTTTATAGGTACTCAAACTGAGTGTTTCACCCCCCACTTCAAGTACCACTTCAGTAATGTATTTTTGTTGAATCCTCTGTTGACCTGTTATGATTAAATGTACAATTCAATGAACTGTATTTGAGTTCTACTTGTTGAGTATAAAAAAGTATAGGCATAGATAAAAGTTAACAGGAAATGTGTTTTGAGTTTAAAAAAATAAAAATGATGTAAGTTTTAGAATTATGACCTTTACCTTTTCAATAATTTTCTTACACTTTGAATATCAGGTAGGCTATTATTTAATTTAATTTAATTCAATTCAAATCTATTTCTAGCACTTTCCACAATTTTGCATGGTTGCAAAACAGCTTTACATAGAAGTAGTTATAAAACTTATATGTAGGCTAATTATGACAAAATGAAAGAAAACAACATATAATCAGTTTGAAAAGGTGAAAGAAAGTACCTGATCAGACATTTTATCACTTTAGTGTATCCCTAATACACTCCAATGCACCTGTACTAATGCACTTTTCTCATTAATGGTACTTTAATAGCCAGTTGCATTATGTTTATTAAATGTATCCTGACCATTCCTCAAAATTTACATCATTTCATAGCGTTTTCCATTAGGAGAAATGTAAGAGAAATGTTACTGTTTGTATTCCATACTCATGCACTGAAACAAATGCTGTTCTGCACATTCACATTCTTTCACCAACGAACAGAAATGAAAGCTCTAATGTAAGTTCATTACAGGGCACTCATTACATTCAGACCTAACCAATCATGATTTAATTCTCAGAGTATAAAAGATCGGTACTTACACATGTCTGAGTTCGCAGATCCTGATGCCAACATTACCTCCATCCTCCCCACTACCATCAGGATGGTCCCCGCCTATACCTCCCAGGGGGTCAGCTGTGCCCCTGCCTTCATCTTCAGGCAGGAAATGAGATGAGAGCTACGGACGGGGCCTACGCCAAAGAAGAAAAACTTGCTGGTCCGCTAATAAACTTGCTATTTTATTGTACATCATCTGGCCTCCTGAGTCTTTCTGGTAGAACTGTCTATGTTTTAGTGCGTGCACAAGAATAAAACTAATGTTATATGCTGGTTTATGCATCATGTCAAGTAAAAGGAAAGCAAAACTTTCTGTAGATAATATTTAATGTTGTGTCTGCTGGCTTTATTTCTTCAACAGATTGGCGTTTAACACCAAGTTAAACGCCCTTTTATGTTCTATACAGGCCGTTTTGACACCATATTTGTTACCATATTTTCACACACCACTTACTGCGCCTATATTGAGACTTTTCTCTGTGATTCACCATATTTAAATCCATATAATTTTTCCTGTCATTGTCAAAACTCTGTGTGCTTATAGCAGCACTTGTAACAGTATGAAAGAACACACAGTAACACCAGTGGCCATGGGTGGCCCATCTCTGCGTGGTGGCATAAATGGTAAAGCGAGTGCACTTGTGTGGCAGCGGCTCGGGTTCGATTCCAGTCCATACTGGTTCCTACAATTAATATACTAATATCTGTTGCCATTGTCTCACTGATGTCCACCGGATAAGCAAGTTAATGGTATACTGCACGATGACTATAAAATGTCAGCAAAAGGCAAATTCATAAGCTGTGCCATTATTTATAAAGATTACTTTATTGAAGCCTATTTGAAGCACACTATAATGATGCCATTAGCACACTTACAGTTTACTTGGAATGCCATTACAATGTGTTTTAAAATCACTAAAAGTTTGTTTTTAGTATAATATCAATGTATGTTCAACACTCTTACAGTGAAATTTAATTGCAATTGTAATGTACACGTGAAGTTTATGCTGAGTGAATTCTGCATTTATACAAGAGCATATTTTTTAAAATTGTACTTGTGTGCAAATACATCTATTGATGCTACTGGACACTTCAGTGATGTTACTGGAATCATTGGGTATTTCGGGTCTTTCAACATCATACACCCTCATCCAGGCGACCCAGCCGAGGCTGATCAGACCCCTGCTTGTGTCCATTTGGCAAATCTAGCTACTTTGCCCCCATGGATCTCCTCTCTTGAGCCATAGCCATCTTAAAGCTTTCTCTGCTGCTTCGGAGGTGTTATAGATGGCTCTTCTCCTCCTCCCTCCATCGATGCCTAGCAGACTGAAGGCTCTGAACAGGGATTGGGCCTCAAAGCCCCTGCTTCCAACCTCTATTGGGAGACACCTTGCTCTCCATCCTGCTTGTCGACACTCGCTGACCATTCCCTCGTACTTGGCGAGCTTCCTTTCATAGGCCTCTTCCAGGCGGTCTTCCCAAGGGACTGTTAGCGCCAACAGAACCACTTGTTTGGTGGACTCAGACAAGAGAACAATGTCTGGTCTTAAGGTGGTGGTCACAAAGTGGTTGGGGAACTTGAGTTGCTGCTCCAGGTCCACCAACAGCTGCCAGTCCCTCGCAGTGGCCAAGATGCCTGCAGATGTTTTTGCAGCTGGTCTTAGCTGCTCTCCAGTTCTGATGAAGGTGATGGCTTGCTTGGCCCACTTGACTCCTGCAGCAATGGCTTCAATGATGGCCTTTAGCACCTGGTCATGTCTCCACCTGTACCTCCCCTCTCCCAGTGCCTTTGGGCAGCAACTCAGAATGTGCTCTAGTGTTCCACACCTGGAGCACAGTGAACATATTGGTGATTCCACTTTGCCCCATATGTGAAGGTTTGATGGGCTGGGAAGCATACCATATACCGCCTGGATGAGAAACTTGATCCGCTGTGGTTCTGCCTTCCACAGCTCCACTCATGTCACCTTCCTCTTGATCGCATTCTCCCATCATATCCAGGCACCCTATTGCCTCATTCCCACTGTCCTGAAGGTTCTCTCCTCCTCGACCACTGCTTTCACCTCCTCCTGGACTAGGCGACGCCTTTCCTTCCCTTTGGTGGTGTCAATATGGGGAGTTCAAAAGGAACCCAGTCTAGCCCTGCCTCTTGTTACCACTCCCACCAGCCTGTTGTGATGTAATCTTGCCTCTGCTTGCCGAACAGCCCCCTCAGCCTTCCACTTCTGGCCAGTCCTAACTTCAATTCCACCTTTGGATCGCTTAAGTCTCTATATTGCAACACTTCCCTGACTCTCATTACCTTGAACTCCTCTTCCAAGGACTTGAGTGGCAGTTGCAGTTTGTTGCTGTGCCCATAGAGTGTGATGCTGCTTAGACTTTTTGGAAGCCCTAACCATTTTCTGAGGTGGCTGCTGACCTTCCTCTCTAAGCTTTCCACAGTAGAGATTGGCACTTCATAGACGAGGAGTGGCCACAGGATCTTGGGAAGAATGCCATGCTGGTATAGCCAAGCTTTGAACTTCCCTGGAAATCCAGACTGATCCACTGCCTTTAGCCCTCTGTCCAGCTCAGTGCAGGTTGACTGGATGGATGCTGCGTCCCTCAGGATGCTGTCTCCTTCCTTCACCTCTTCACCGAACCGTTCAGATGCGATGCTGACGATGATTGTTGTCATGGCTTGCAGTTTCCTGTCAACCTCTCCCCTCATCGTGGCCTCCATAATCTGATCGACATCGATGTGGTTCCACAGTGCGGTCATGTTCGCTGCTGGCCACTTGATCCGCCTCCTCTCAGACTTGATGCTGGCAACACTTGGAGGTTCTGGGCACTGTGGGGTCTGGCTCCTCCTGCATCTCTCCAGGTTGAACACCTGTGCGTTGTGTTGGTCCTGTCCCCACCAGACACTTCATCTTCCCTTGGTGGATCTTCAGGCCTCGCTCGTTCTTACAGATCTTGCCACATGCAAAAAAACAAAATGGCGCCGCCGTGTTCAGTCGCCATTCAGGTCGCTCCGCGAAGCTTTTATTTACTATTTTACTTTCTTTTACTCTCAATTTTTACAAACTTATCAACTGCATTGATCTGCTATGACAGCAAAACTCTTTTGGACATTGGTTACCTCTACACTGGACTGTTTCAGGACACTTTCGCCGATCCTCTGTGGCCATCTGAGATTCTTCGCAACGCCGAGTTGAACAATGGACAGACGAGTCAACGGTGAAGAATCAAGAAACACCGTGGGAAACACGCTGGGATTCGCAACAGACTGAGGAAAAGGGCATTCAGCCCTCCTCTCCCGAGCATTCTTCTAGCAAATGTTCAATCCCTGGAGAATAAGATGGACGATCTTAGAGCCAGGATAAGTTTTCAAAGGGACATGAGAGACTGTAACATCTTTTGTTTGCCCGAAACATGGCTCACGCCCGCAGTCCCGGACACAGCTGTGACGCCGTCGGAGAACTTCTCTGTTTTTCGGATGGACAGAACAGCCGAGGCCGGTAAATCCAAAGGCGGTGGAGTATGCTTCATGGTCAACAAGAAATGGTGCGACCCCAGGAACATCACCATTCTCTCGCGGTCCTGCTCACCTCATCTGGAACATTTAACAATCATTTGCCGCCCATTCTATCTGCCGAGGAAGTTTTCTGCGGTCGCCGCGACCGCTGTTTACATTCCACCGCAGGCAGACACAGCGCTGGCTTTATCTGGCCTTCATGATGTTGCCAGCGGCGTCATAAACAAACACCCCGACGCGGCATTCATTGTCGCGGGCGATTTTAACAAAGCAAACCTAAGAAAGTCCTGCCAAACTTTCACCAGCACGTCTCCTGTCCTACACGAGGAGCAAACACGCTGGATCATTGCTACTCTCCGTTCAAGAACGCCTATAAAGCTCGGTCACTTCCAGCGTTTGGCAAATCGGATCATGCCGCAATTTTCCTCACACCCGAATACAAACAAAAGCTCGTTCAGGAACCCCCGGTGAGGCGGGAAGTTAAGCGCTGGTCGCCCCACTCAGAGACCGCGCTACAAGCAGCTCTGGACGATGTGGATTGGGAAATGTTCTGAGCGAGTTCAGCCGACGTAAGCGAGTTCACAGATGTGGCGCTTTGCTTCATCAACACGCTTACAGAGCAAGCCACGCAAACAATAACAATAACGTCCTTCTCAAATCAGAAACCGTGGGTGGACAATTCAATCCGTGCTGCAGTGAACACACGCACTGCCGCTTACAACGCCGGTCTCCTATCGGGGAATATGACTGAATACAAATCATCCTGTTATGCTCTCATTTCCAACTCAACGACTCGCGGCACATGTGGCAAGGTCTGAGGTCCATCTGCTCCTTTGGATCTAAATCCTCTGCAGAGGTGAGCGCTGATCCTTCGCTTGTGAATGAGTTAAACTCTTTCTACGCTCGCTTTGACTGTAACCGCGGCAACGCGACTCCGCCAAGTGGCGCGTTAGAGGAAATTACTCAGAGCAGCAACAATCACGTGATCTCGGTCTCGGAGGATGAAGTTCAGAGAGCACTCAAGCGTGTGGACGTCAGGAAAGCTGCCGGGCCGGATGGTATTTCAGGCCGTGTTCTGCGGTCCTGTGCTGATCAGCTCGCCGGGTTGTTTACATCTATCTTTAATGAGTCCCTCGCTACATCTGTGGTCCCCACCTCCTTCAAAAAATCCACCATCATCCCTGTCCCTAAGAAGTTCTTTGAGAGACTCATTAAAAACACCATTTGCGCCTTCATTCCTGACACTTTGGACCCTCTTCAGTTTGCCTATCGTCCCAATAGATCGACTGAAGATGCCATCTCTCATGTCCTCCACTCCTCCCTCACTCACATCGACAGCAAAAGTGGGAACTACGTAAGGCTGCTATTTATTGACTATAGCTCAGCCTTTAACACCATAGTTCCCATCAAGCTAACCTCCAAACTCCTGGATCTCGGCCTGAATCCTTCTCTCTGCCACTGGATTGAGGACTTCCTCACTGGCAGGCCTCAGGTGGTGAGAATAGGCCAGTCCACCTCCACCTCCATCACCCTGAGTGTGGGAGCTCCACAGGGCTGTGTCCTGAGTCCCCTGCTCTACTCGCTCTACACACATGACTGTTTGTCCACACACAGCTCCACCTCTATCGTCAAATTTGCTGATGATACTGTTGTCCTGGGCCTCATTTCCAACAACAATGAGACGGCATACTTGGACGAGGTGGAGCATCTAACATCATGGTGCCAGGACAACTGTCTCTCTCTCTGAATGTTGGCAAGACCAAAGAAATGATTGTGGACTTCAGGAAGAGACAGCAATGGACATACTCCCCCCTCATGATCAGCGGGTCACCAGTAGAGAGAGTGAGCAGCTTCAAGTACCTGGGTGTAAACATCTCCGAGGACCTGACCTGGACTGCTCACATTCAGACACAGGTGAAAAAAGCCAGGCAAAGACTGTACCACCTGCGCCAGCTGAGGAAATTCAGGGTTTCACCAGCTATCCTGAAAACTTTCTATTTAGGGGCGATAGAAAGTGTATTAACTCAGTGCATCACAGCGTGGTATGGGAACAGCACCAGTCATGACCGCAAAGCCCTGCAAAGAGTCGTGCGCTTATCCGAGCGTATCTCAGGGTCAGCTCTCCCGTCTCTGCAGGACGTCTACACCAAACGCTGCAAAGGTAGAGCTACTAAGATCATCAAGGACTCTAATCACCCTGCAAACCCTCATTTCACGCTGCTGCCATCTGGTAAGCGCTTCCGTAGCCTGATGGCCAAAACTGAGAGACTCAGGAGGAGCTTCTTCCCCCAGGCCATCAGACTCCTGAACTCAGTCACGTAACATCACGTGACTTCACTTCAGGATATACATCGACATACTGACATTGCACTGCACTTTCTGTTCTCGTTGTTACTGTGTAACAACCTGTTATAAACCTGTTTGCACATTATACTCTTTATACATTTGTTAACCACATATTTATAAGTCTACAGTTTACTCACTGCACAGTCTACTTCAATTATTTTATTCTTATTTTTACTTTTTTCTTCTACTTGACTTGATTATTTATAATTCTACAGATATATATATATATATATATATATATATATATATATATATATATATATATATATATATATATATATATATATATATAGTACTTTTTTATCCTATTTCTATTATAATTCCTTCCTTGTGGTTTTAACTGTGAATTTGCACTGTCCATGGAGTGGACCTGTTTACATTTCACTGCCGATTGTATACTCTGTATATAACTGTGCATGTGACAAATAAAACTCTTGAATCTTATATGTACACTGCTTGCTTGTATTCGTTTGTCCATTGCCTTGGTCTAGTGCTGTTGAATCCGTCCGGTTGGGGTGCTCATCCCCCCATATTTCACTAGGGGAAAAGTACCGCTTGTTGGAAATGAGCCATTAATGAATTGTGCAAGGTGATTTACTAAGGTTTGCGCTGGTCAATTTACTGATATTGATGTTTTACCTCCCAAAAAATGCATGTCTTAAACAAGACGTTAATTTGTGCTGCTCTTGTGGTCATTATGAAAATGATCCGCCTGCGTCTGTGTTAATGTGTGCATTGTCGATAGATCACGAGCAGAACAGTCTACTCCCATCTACGCTTTTTTGGAATTGTGCTCTCATGCTAATTTGCCCTGCTTAGTAAATCTGGCCCTTACTGTACTGTGTACTCAAGGGGGCAATATTTATGCAAGTATAAATTACAATATATTTATACTTTTATAAATACTTTTAAGTTTTATTCAATTAATAATTTCAAGATTCAGTTTGAATTATTAACACTGTTCATGCACCCACTGAATAATTTTGTGTGGTAAAGCTATAAGGCAATACAAAACAAATTATAAAAAAATTAAAAAATTAAAAAAACACACACACTGGAGAAAGTGGAATATTTACCTATAGTATTGAAAATTAACCTGAAATGCATCCTATTGTTTTCCAGCGATGAAGAAGATCAACGGCTGCATGTGCAGCTTGTCGACAACTCAGGTAAAGACATTAAATGAAACAGCTACAACAACAACAACAAAATTACACAGCAAATTTCATGTTCAAAATTTTTTGAGAACTACTTGGTATTTTAGCTAGATAGAGTAGCTTGCCCAAACCTTGTCTTGATTTGCATGCTTGCTACAGTTACATCATTTCCACAGCAAGAGTTAATGACCTTTAGGTTGTTTGTGCTCAAAATTCAGTTCAACATAATCCAACTCTTTTCCCGGAGGCCTCGCAACAAAAGGTTTACACATTTGGGATAGAATCTCTTTTAAATGAATTAAAACCTTATAGTCATAGACCAGTTTTCCCTATTTATGCAATTCCTGACATATTATGGCAATTTGTTTTAATGAAAATAAAAATGACAACATTTGGAATGCTAGCTTTGGATCAAAATGCATTTTTTATGTATTACTATTCATCGCAAACACATATTGAGAAATGGCTAGATTTAGGGGTAAGGACCATGTTGGATGCTCAATATTTACATAATAGTATAATGCAAATAAAATTATTGTGACTGTGTTGGGTGCCTTACCTTACAGTAGAAGCAGACAGAAGCAAGCTGCATAGCTAGAGGTGTTTGTTTACTTGCATAATGTAGGCCTTTGTGTCTGGCTTTCATTTTTACCATGCAAACTTTTAAGTGACACTAGGCACACACTAGAAAAACCTCTGTCGGAAAGTTAAACATAATGCATAATATGCGTTTTGAGGGTGAGGCTTGAAAAACAGTTTGAATTCAAAAGGGTAAACATTTCTGAAAGCACATCTGCTTGGCAACAGTAGTTAAAGGTTACATAACACACACAGTTTCTGCCAATCTCATGTTAATCTTGAGAATCGTGAATCGCTGGGTAATTTGGGAAGCTGAACATGGTTATCTTTCCCTCACAACCTGAAACACACTTCTTTAGTGACATTGTTGATTTCGTGGTCTACAAACAAAATGGCAGCGCTGCCGATGGCTTCTGTAACTGAACGAAGCTTGCTGATGTACACGCTCTTGCTCTTGCTCTAGTGCATTCTAAAAGATTATTGTTTACATCATTATATTGTACAATAATATAGCTTAATAAAAAAAAAAAGATCTTCTAAAGCTTAGTTTGGTTATCAAGAGATGTTTTCATGACACAAAACACAAACATAGTTAAAACACACAATGAAGCAAAAGCTCTTTGCTCCATCAACAGAGACATGAACTGAACATTTAACTGTTGTCCCCTCTTGTTAAAGAAACCTGTTTTTCATTCAGTTGATCTTAATCATTGTTTTCACCTGTTATTTAGTTATTGATTGCACCAGTGATTGCCTCTATTTAAGCTCCAACCTGATTTTTCTTCTGCGTGCATCTCTACGGGCTACCCTGTTTGCTATTGCTGCTGTGCTCGCATGTGCTCTGCACTGCTCTTTTGGGATTTTTATCTGATATAATTCTCTGTTGTTTAAACTGCTAATTATAACCTACTCTTCTTCATATATTGTCTAACATTGCCTACCACATTAAATCTGACATCACTAGCTTTTAATCTAAATCACGATCACACGTTAGCTTTTCGCTAGCCTGTTAGCTTGCCATCTCTGCACCCGGGTTTCCTGTTTTCTGAGTTCATTAAACAACTGTGGTGAGTTGGATTAGTAAATAGACTCCATCAAACAACTTTGGTAAGTTGGATTAATCAACAAATACAGTAAGCCATGTCTTCTTCTCCAGTCATTGTCACTTGCACCGCATGTTTAGTGTATCTGTCTCCGTTGGCGAGCAGGGCTTCACATGTGATAAATGTAAGGAGATAGTCAGGCTGACGGAGAAGATTTCAGAATTAGAGACATGCATCCAGACTTTATTTGAGAGTAGTGAGAATGTAACAGCTTCAGACACTGCTTTGGATGCGACTAGCTTAGTGAACATTGTACATTGTTCGGTTCTGGCTGTAGAGTCCGTGCAGCAGGGCACTTGGGTGACGGATAGACGGCATAGTCGCGGATCAAAAAACCACTCTTCCGTTCTGATTAGAACATCAAACAGGTTCTCCCCACTCAGTGACGCACCCACTGAGAATCCTGTTAAAAGTGTCCTAGTTATTGGTGATTCTATTACACGGAACGTGAAAATAGAGCCAGAGCGCCTGACATCAAAGCAAATTTAAAAGTGCTGGCTAAAGCTAATCGTAAATTCTCTAAGATTATTATTCACGTCGGCACTAACGATGTTTGACTTCGCCAGTCGGAGATCACCAAAATTAACATTAAAGAGGTGTGTGAACTCGCAAGTACGATGGCAGATGCAGTTTTTTTGTTCTGGTCCGCTCCCTGTTAAAAGGAGTGATGAGATACTTAGCAGACTATCATCACTCAATGGCTGGTTATCTAAGTGGTGTCCGCAAAATAACAGGGTTCATAGACAATTGGAAAAGCTTTTGGGGCAGACCTGACCTGTTGAAGAGGGACGGCATCCATCCTTCTTGGAGTGGTGCTGCTCTTCTCTCTATTAATTTGGCATATAGTCTTAAAGCTAAACCTTGACTAACTGGGGCCCAGGTCAGGAAGCAGATGGACTGGCTTACCCGACCGTCTGCTAGCTGTCTCCTGTTACAGAAGTCAGATAAATCCCAACACAGAGACTCTTTCACCTAGATATTATCACATAGAGACTGTGTCTGTTCCCTGAATTAATAAGTACAAAAAAAACATCAAGACCATTCAACAGTAAAAACTTAATTGATGTCAAACAAATAAACAACAGATATAATATAGATGATCAAATGATAAAGCTCGGGTTGCTGAATATTCGATCCCTTTCCCCAAAAGCACTTATTGTTAATGATATAATTACAGATAATAATCTAGATGGGCTGTGTTTGACAGAAACCTGGCTAAAACCTGACAACTACATTACTTTAAATGAGTCCACCCCACAAGATTATTGTTATAAACACGAGCCGTGTCTGAAAGGTAAAGGGGAGGGGTTGCTGTAATTTATAATAATATCTTCAGTATTACTCAGAAGTCTAGTTTCAAATATAATTATTTTGAAGTTTTGGTGCTTTATGTAGTGTAATTGATAAATCCCGTTTGACATTTGTGCTGGCTACTGTATACAGGCCACCAGGGCACAATACAGACTTTATTAAAGAATTTGCTAACTTTCTATCAGAGTTAGTACTGGCTGCAGATAAAGTACTAATTGTTGGTGATTTTTAATATCCATGTAGATAATGAAAGACGCATTGGGATTAGCATTTAGAGACATTCTAAACTCTATTGGAGTAAGGCAACACGTGTCAGGACCCACTCATCGCCTTAATCATACGTTAGACCTAATATTGTCACATGGAATAAATGTTGATACCGTTGAAATTCTGCAGGAGAGAGACGACATCTCAGATCATTACCTAGTATCATGTATACTTAATTTAGCTAAGGCTGCAAAGCCGTCCCCTCGCTTCAAATATAGCAGAACTATCACTGCCGCCACTAAAAATTGCTCTTTAAATAATCTTCCTCATCAGTTTCATCTCCTCAGCATCCCAGATAGCCTAGAGGAACTCGATTTTGCAACAGAAACTATTGACTCTCTTTTTTCCAGCACTTTAGACACAGTTGCTCCCCGGCGCTTAAAGAAGATTAAAGAAAATAGTCCAACGCCGTGGTACAACGAGCACACCCGGGCCCTTAAAACAGCAGCCAGAAAAATGGAGCGCAGCTGGAAGAAAACAAAATTAGAGGTTTTTCGTAATTCATGGAAGGAGAGCATGATTGCATACCGAAAGGCCGTAAAAACTGCTAGATCTGCTTATTTCTCGACGCTCTTAGGAGAAAACAAACACAACCCTAGGTATTTATTTGATACAGTGGCTAAGTTAACCAAAAATAAAGCTTCTACTTCTGATGGTTGTAAACAGCACAGCAGTAATGACTTTATGAACTTCTTTACGTGTAAGATCGATAATATTAGGAAGAAAATTATAACCATGCAGCCGTCTACTACAGTGTCACATGAGACAGAGCATTGTTGTGTCGCTGAGAAAAAATTACATTCATTCACTGCTATAGGAGAGGAAGAATTGGCTAAACTTGTTAAATCATCTAAATCAACAACATGTACGCTCGACCCTATACCGACTAGGCTATTAAAAGAGGTAGCTACCAGAGGTCATAGATCCTTAATATTCTTAATATCATTAACTCATCTTTGTTATTAGGATATGTACTGAAAACTTAAGTTGGCTATTATCAAACCACTTATTAAAAAACCTCAACTTGATCCTACAGAATTAGTCAATTATAGGCCGATCTCAAATCTACCCTTCCTGTCAAAAATACTGGAAAAGGCAGTGTCTTCACAATTATGTTCCTATTTAGAAAGAAATGGTATCTGTGAGGATTTCCAGTCAGGATTTAGACCATATCATAGTACTGAGACTGCTCTCATCAGAGTTACAAATGATTTACTCTTATCATTAGATCGTGGTTGTATCTCTCTATTAGTGTTACTCGATCTTAGCGCTGCATTCGATACTATCGACCACAACATTCTTTTGAATAGACTCGAAAATTATGTTGGCATTAGTGGAACTGCATTGGCATGGCTTAAATCATACTTATCTGACCGTTATCAGTTTGTAGCAGTAAATGAAGAGATGTCACACCGATCACAAGTTCAGTATGGTGTAACGCAGGGCTCAGTGCTAGGACCGTTGCTCTTCACCCTGTACATGCTACCACTGGGAGATATCATTAGGAAGCATTAGTTTTCACTGTTATGCTGACGATACTCAGCTCTATATTTCTTCACGCCCTGACGAAACTTACCAATTCACAAGATTAACGGAATGCACAGCTGATATAAAACATTGGATGTCTAGTAATTTCCTGCAACTTAATTCAGAAAAAACAGAATTTTTAATTATTGGACAAAAACTCTGCAAGTAGTAACCTAGAATACTGTCTAACACTCGATGGCTGCTGTCAAGTCCTCGTCGTCAGTTAGGAACCTGGGTGTGCTCTTTGATACCAATCTTTCATTTGAAAGCCACGTTTCTAACATCTGTAAAACTGCATTCTACCATCTTAAAAAAATATCTAAATTACGGTACATCCTTTCGATGCTGAACAGTTAATTCATGTGTTCATGACCTCAAGGCTAGATTACTGTAATGCTTTACTGGGTGGTTGCCCTGCTCGCTTAATAAACAAACTCCAGCTGGTCCAAAACGCAGCAGCTCGAGCTCTTACTAGAACAAGGAAGTATGACCATATTAGCCTGGTCTTTCAACACTGCACTGGCTCCCTATTAAACATCGTCTAAATTTTAAAATCTTGCTTATTACTTACAAAGTACTAAATGGTTTAGTTCCCCAGGACTTGAGCGACCTCTTAACGCATTATACTCCATCACGTCTATTGCGGTCTCAAAACTCTGGCCAGTTGATAATACCTAGAATATCAACATCAACTGCAGGCGGTCGATCCTTTTCCTATTTAGCGCCTAAACTCTGGAACAGTCTTCCTAGCATTGTTCGGGAAGCAGACACACTGTGTCAGTTTAAATCTAGACTAAAAACACATCTCTTTACTATGGCTTACACATAAAACATTATCAATTTCTATTACTCAAATCAGTAAATGATTGTTAGGCTGCATTAACTAGGTCAGCCGGAACCGGAACACTTCCCATAACACCTGATGTACTTGTTACATCATAAGAAGAATGGCATCTACGCTAATGTTAGTCTCTCTGTTTATCCCGAGGTTTACTGCAGTCAGCCGGATCCGGGCCGTATCCAGATCAGATGGTGGACCAGCGCCTGGACATGACCAACGCATCCCTGAAATGTCTGCAGAGAACATGTCAAATAAACTCCCCGTAAATGCTGCATCGACACGACATCCTCATTAAACCCGTCTTCGGCGTGATGACTCCAATCTTTCGAATAATCTTACAAATATCTATTTGCCTAATATGAATTAAGACCTGCTATGTTGCCAGAATTATAATCATACACTGTTTGTTCGTCGGCCAGAGGAGAACTGGCACCCCGACTGAGCCTGGTTTCTCCCAAGGTTTTTTTCTCCATTCTGACCCTGAAGGAGTTTTGGTTCCTTGCCACCGTTGCCTCTGGCTTTTGGCTTGCTCAGTTGGGGACACCTAAATTTCATCTATATTACCGATCTGCCCGCATTGACACTATATGATACTTGAAATTAGCTGGATAACATCACAGTTTCACCAGAATGGCTGTACAAACTCTGTTGCATTTTCCTGTTAACAATGTGAAGCTGCTTTGAAACAATTGGACTTGTTAAAAGCGCTATATAAATAAAGGTGATTTGATCTCAGTCCTAATCTATACTTACTAAAGTTTGCCAGATGTCATCCTATATTGTGTCCCCCCTCTTTTGTTTTGTGCTGGGTTCACAGGCTTAATTTCTGCTTGATAATTTAGAGCTCTCTCTCCATGGCAATTCAAGTTTGATTCCGAATTACAGCAAGACTGATCTACAACAGGGTTGTCAAACTTACGGTATAGCTCCTGGAGGCCCACAGTCCTGCAGAGTTTACAGTAGCTCCAAGCCAAATGTAACATTGAAATATCTTTTTTTTTTTTTTTTTTTTTTTTTTAAATAAAATGTCATTTTCAAATTCAAAAATATAATGATTTTGTTATTACTTAAATGGGTCATGAATTGAGAAATGAACTTTCCATTGAGCTTTTGGAGTATAAAAGGCCATGGTCAGAGTCTGACCTTATCTCTTGTATATTCTGTTAACAGATGCTGTTCTTCACGGGTTTCTGCAGTCTATCTCACATCAGAGCAAGTGTAACAATGAGCAGCTCATCAGTGTATGTGTAAATGTGTAATTTATATTTGTGTGTAGAGGGTCAGTATGGCATTGGTCCAATTTCTTTTTCCTTTTTTTTATCTTCCAGTGTTCTTTTAATGAAAAACATGGTAATTAATTTTGTTCAGTTTTGCTGAAACCATGTGAAGTTTAAATAAAAACCGTTGTACTTGTTAATGAAATATGTCTCTTCATTAGTGATGTTACATTTGATTTATTTTAATGGCCTTGAAAACAAATGCATTCAATACTGGGAAAATAAGTATGCACAATTAAAATACTGTATTGTGTGACATGTAATTCTAAGTATATTGTACAAAGTATAGCTAAGTAATAACAAAGTATATTGTTATTGACTACAAAGTGAGTATTTTCTTTAGTATTTGGAATATGCCAAAGGTAAAGTCAATAAATAAACCTGAAAAAAATATATATTCATAGTAATGCTTGTGTGTTCTGAATACACTGGTAATTAATTTGTATATGTACTTAAAACACAAATAAAGTACATTTTAATATCACTAATCAAGCATGTACTTAAAGTGTAGTACATTGCCACGATTCACCAGTGAGAGTACCCCTGATTACCTCCAGAGGGCACTTCACCCTGGACTGTCATTCCATTAAAGATTACATTACCCATAATCCTTTGCCCGGACTCTGCACTCATTGTTTACACCTGTGTCTCATTTACCTCATTACCTCAGCCTATATATACCATGTTCACTACTCTGTCATTCACTGTGAAGTCAACTGTAATACTTCATTTCAGCGCAGTCTCGCTTGTGTCTTGTGGTGGCAAGATGAAGCATTGAAGCTTTTTAGCCAAGTGGTTCACAAAAGGGTTAATTTCTCAAGGCTTCGTTTGCTCACAATACCACCTGGTGGTCAAGGAATGTAAAACAAGCAGATACAGTACAGATGACCTGGTGTGATCTGTGATGCATTGTATTTTGTGCCAGTTAATGCTTAGAAATATTGGTGAAGAAAGAAAAAACAAACAAAAAAAAGAATTGTCTTGAAATTATTTGGGCTATCAAATGTGTGTAAATAAATGCTTTGTTCATAATAGACAAGAGTGGCAATATTGTTATTCTAAAACTGGAAATTGGCCGGGTTTAACTGGGCAGAGGGAAAGATTTTAACCGTTTCCTGAATCAGTCAGGCAGAAGCAAGGCTTCGGACGTCATCAATGAGGTCATTGGTCTAAAGCTACAAGCCTCAATATGCACTTCATTGAAACCTTTCGGGATTGCTCTACACGCTCCGAAGCCTCGGCACAGAACATAACATCACAACAGGCCAAATATACTTAAAATATTAAAAACTTAAAAAAAAAAAATTTTTTAAAAGTTGTAAGTGCAATTTTAAGTATATTTATGAGAAGTATATACATATGAGAAGACTGAAAGTATACTTTCTTATTGTTTAGTTCAAAAGAAGTATAGTAATAGCACACTTGAATAAACTTATTTTTCTTAAAGGGGTACTGGGAAGATGTGCATTTAAACTGGGTAATTTATGTAGTAGAAATGTTAAATTATTTTTGAATTTGGTGTCTTCTTGACTGAGAAAAGCCAGAAAATGTATTTTTGTCTCATGTGGATGAAAGACAACAACTCCCAGAATGCACTTGCTTCGCTGCCCTACGAGGCCACTCCCAAAGCCACTGCTTCTGGTTCACTGGATCACTTGTCCACCGCGGCACCGCCCTTACCGTTGTTTTATAATAATAAAATCATTTAGTTCAGTTAGAGAACACACTACAATTAAAAGTGTGTCACAGCACAATTAAGAGTGTCACAGCACAAACGCAGCAGGAGTCAGATTACATTCATCACGAGAGCGAAGAGCTGACGTAAGTTCCAATCTGATGTGTGTTCTTTACTTTGAATGTTGGTTAATTCTCTGCTTCCAGTCCTTTAAAAAAAAGTTGCCAAACTCACTCTTGATTTCAAAAACTCAGAGGTCAGTTATCATGTCTCTAACCATAGCAACCTAGTTTCATTACCTAGCTGGGCACCCCAGCGTTACACTTCCTCGGGCAATGTTTTTAATGGTCCACAAGACAAAGGTCTTTCAATACTGAACAAAAATGAAGTAATATAATATATGCCATAAAAATTATTGAACATCTGACACAGGAATAAATGTGCTCATAAAAATTACTGGTCACATACAGGAGAAATGATGTGCAATGTATACTACTGCCCTTACAAAATATTATTGGGCAGACTGGGGCTAGTTGTCACAAAGTTAACACAAGGGCTACAGTATATCTTATTAACTATAAATATATGCCTATAAATATAGACCTATACACTGATCAGGCATAACATTATGACAGGTGAAGTAAATAACACAGATTATCTCTTCATCACGGCACCCGTTAGTGGGTGGGATATATTAGGCAGCAAGTGAACATTTTGTCCTCAAAATTGATTTGTTAGAAGCAGGAAAAATGGGCAAGCATAAGGATTTGAGTTTGGCAAGGGCCAAATTGTGATGGCTAGACGACTGGGTCAGAGCATCTCCAAAACTGCAGCTCTTGTGGAGTGTTCCCGGTCTGCAGAGGTCAGTACTATCAAAAGTGGTCCAAGGAAGGAACAGTGGTGAACCGGCAACAGGGTCATGGGCGGCCAAGGCTCATTGATGCACGTGGGGAGCAAAGGCTGGCCCATGTGGTCCGAACAAACAGATTGCTCAAAATGCTGGTTCTGATAGAAAGGTGTCTGAATACACAGTGCATCACAGTTTGCTGCGTATGGGGCTGCATAGCCGCAGACCAGTCAGGGTGCCCATGCTGATCCCTGTTCACCTCCACCTCCAAAAGCGCCAACAGTGGGCGCATTAGTATGAGAACTGGACCATGGAAGAAGGTGGCCTGGTCTGATGAGTCATGTTTTTCTTTTCTTACCTTGGGAACACATGGCACCAGGATGCACTATGGGAAGAAGGCAAGCTTGGGTCCTGCCATCCATGTGGATGTTACTTTGACACGTACCACCTACCTAAGCATTGTTGCAGACCATGTACACCCTTTCATGGAAACGGTATTCCCTGGTGGCTGGTTTGAGGAGCACAACAACGAGTTTGAGGTGTTGACTTGGCCTCCAAATTCCCCAGATCTCAATCCAGTTGAGCATCTGTGGGATGTGCTGAACAAACAAGTCTGATCCATGGAGGCCCCACCTCACAATTTACAGGACTTAAAGGATCTGCTACTAACATTTTGGTGCCAGATACTGTCACGGTTCATGAATTCACTGACTCATTCTCTCTGTGTGTGTGTGTGGTTGTTTTGGAGGCGTGGTCGCTGATTGCAGCTAATCAGATCATCACCACCAGCTGCAGCTGATCATCGTGCCTATATAATGTCTCATCATCCACCTTGTGTTTGTCAGATTGTTGCGGAGTTCTCCTGTATGCATGTCCTGGTCCTGGCTGTCTCGGTGTTCCTGTGTTTCGTGTCTGGATCCAGTGTTTGTCTTCCTGGTCGTCTGATTCCCTGTGTTCATGGAAGGATTGCCTTGCCCATTGCGTCCCTGTGCTGCCTGGAGACTCAGTACCGCCTGCCATTGACTCTGACCACTGTTGTTATCACCATTGTTTTGAGTTGGAATACACATTCCTATTTTATTCACTCTGTAGGTCTTCGATACCAAGGTTGATGTGAAACTACAGGCTTTGGAGGGGTGCTTTGGGTCACCATGCCAGGTTGAAAAGCTCTGCAGACACAGTTGCATCACAACAGAGCATTCAACCGGGGGAACCCCAGTGTACCCTTTGGCCGTGGCCCCATCGAGGGCAGAGAAGGCGAAGGAGGTCGCATCACGGGAAGACAGCGGGGGACTTCCAGGACCTCACAACCTCCTCATGCACCTCCGGGAAGAAAGATAATGGGGGCGTGGCCTGACGGGTGTCAGAACACGCCGCCCCCAAAAACCAATCATCCAAGCGCTCTGGCCGGGGCAGAGGGTTCCACTCCAACCCGACACTCGCGACTGCCTGGGAAAGCATGGCTGTCAACTCTCTATAATGTTATCACCATTGTTTTGAGTTGGAATAAACATTCCTATTTTATTCACTCGCACTTGAATCTGTCTTTGATTCCTGACAGATACCACAGCACATCTTCAGGGGTCTAGTGGAGTCCATGCCTCGATGGGTCAGGGCTGTTTTGGCAGCAAAAGGGGGACCAACACAATATTAGGAAGGTGATCATAATGTTATGCTTGATCGTTGTACATGGGTGTTGTAAATAGTTATTAGTTATATATATATATATATATATATATATATATATATACACTCACCTAAAGGATTATTAGGAAGACCATACTAATACTGTGTTTGACCCCTTTTCACCTTCAGAACTGCCTTAATTCTACGTGGCATTGATTCAACAAGGTGTTGAAAGCATTCTTTAGAAATGTTGACCCATATTGATAGGATAGCATCTTGCAGTTGATGGAGATTTGTGGGATGCACATCCAGGGCACAAAGTTCCCGTTCCACCACATCCCAAAGATGCTCTATTGGGTTGAGATCTGGTGACTGTGGGGGCCATTTTAGTACAGTGAACTCATTGTCATGTTCAAGAAACCAATTTGAAATGATTCTAGCTTTGTGACATGGTGCATTATCCTACTGGAAGTAGCCATCAGAGAATGGGTACATGGTGGTCATAAAGGGATGGACATGGTCAGAAACAATGCTCAGGTAGGCCGTGGCATTTAAACGATGCCCAATTGGCACTAAGGGGCCTAAAGTGTGCTAAGAAAACATCCCCCACACCATTACATCACCACCACCAGCCTGCACAGTGGTAACAAGGCATGATGGATCCATGTTCTCATTCTGTGTACGCCAAATTCTGACTCTACCATCTGAATGTCTCAACAGAAATCGAGACTCATCAGACCAGGCAACATTTTTCCAGTCTTCAACTGTCCAATTTTGGTGAGCTCGTGCAAATTGTAGCCTCTTTTTCCTATTTGTAGTGGAGATGAGTGGTACCCGGTGGGGTCTTCTGCTGTTGTAGCCCATCCGCCTCAAGGTTGTGCGTGTTGTGGCTTCACAAATGCTTTGCTGCATACCTTGGTTGTAACGAGTGGTTATTTCAGTCAAAGTTGCTCTTCTATCAGCTTGAATCAGTCGGCCCATTCTCCTCTGACCTCTAGCATCAACAAGGCATTTTCGCCCACAGGACTGCCGCATACTGGATGTTTTTCCCTTTTCACACCATTCTTTGTAAACCCTAGAAATGGTTGTGCGTGAAAAACCCAGTAACTGAGCAGATTGTGAAATACTCAGACCGGCCCGTCTGGCACCAACAACCATGCCACGCTCAAAATTGCTTAAATCACGGTTGTTAGTGCCAGACGGGTATGCATATGCGGCAGTCCTGTGGGCGAAAATGCCTTGTTGATGCTAGAGGTCAGAGGAGAATGGGCCAACTGATTCAAGCTGATAGAAGAGCAACTTTGACTGAAATAACCACTCGTTACAACCGAGGTATGCAGCGAGGTATGCAGCAAAGCATTTGTGAAGCCACAACACACACAACCTTGAGGCGGATGGGCTACAACAGCAGAAGACCCCACCGGGTACCACTCATCTCCACTACAAATAGGAAAAAGAGGCTACAATTTGCACAAGCTCACCAAAATTGGTCAGTTCAAGACTGGAAAAATGTTGCCTGGTCTGATGAGTCTCGATTTCTGTTGAGACATTCAGATGGTAGAGTCAGAATTTGGCATAAACAGAATGAGAACATGTTTGTGCAGGCTGGTGGTGTAATGGTGTGAGGGATGCTTTCTTGGCACACTTTAGGCCTCTTAGTGCCAATTGGGCATCGTTTAAATGCCACGGCCTACCTGAGCATTGTTTCTGACCATGTCCATCCCTTTATGTACCCATTCTCTGATGGCTACTTCCAGCAGGATAATGCACCATGTCACAAAGCTCAAATCATTTCAAATTGGTTTCTTGAACATGACAATGAGTTCACTGTACTAAAATGGCCCCCACAGTCACCAGATTTCAACCCAATAGAGCATCTTTGGGATGTGGTGGAACGGGAGCTTCATGCCCTGGATGTGCATCCCACAAATCTCCATCAACTGCAAGATGCTATCCTATCAATATGGGCCAACATTTTTAAAGAATGCTTAGCACCTTGTTGAATCAATGCCACATAGAATTAAGGCAGTTCTGAAGGCGAAAGGGGTCAAACACAGTATTAGTATGGTAATATATCCTTTAGGTGAGTGTGTGTATATATATATATGTATATATATGTATATATATATATATATATATATATATATATATATATATATATATATATATATATTGTATTAACATACAAATGTAATATTTTATTATATCACACACTACATGACATGGACAAAGTACACACATAGCATGGGACCTAATATTCAGTTATACTATCGATTTGTCTGCACTGAAACAATTGAATAAGAACCAAACTTGAACTAAATTGAGCTCGATAATGACAATTGTCTTCTGTAGAGCTGCTTTATAGCTGAATCAAATTGGTTTCATAATTGATGAACTCTGCAACATCAACAGTGTTATTGAACTAAATTAAATCAACATTGAACTGACTTGAGCTGAATAACAACATTATTGCCTTCTGTAGAGGTACTTATAACTGAATTAAGCTTGTTTAGACGAACACGTATTGAACCGATGACACTATTATCTTCTTTAGAGCTGCTTTATAGTTGAATTAAGTTCACTTCATAACTAATGAATTTTGCAACATTTGAACTAAACTGAATCAACATTGAACCAAACTGTCTTTTTAGTGCTGCTTTACAGCTTAAATTGCATTTATTTCATTATTGGAAAAACTTTCTTGTGTATTACTGTGAAGCTGCTTTAAAACATTCTGTATTCTATAAAGTACTATATAAATGTGACTTGATGAAGGTAAAATCAGTTGTCCCTACCCCATATATTTTATTCACTCTTTAATCATAAATAAATGTCCTCTTCATGGCCTTCAAACTTTGTTGAGCACAGTACTTTTGTCTTCTATAGATGAAGCCTTACTATATGTATCTATTATGAGAAGCTTTTGGGAGTTATTTTTTTCCTTTGATATGCTGTATCCTGCACTTTGTATAAAGGGACCTTGCGGATTACACTTCTGAGAGCTGTGAGCGGTCACGTTTGTTGAGCCCAGCAGCGATCCTTATGGATTCACATCTATCTTTCCATCCTTATATCTGTCAGAGACGGAGACCACCCTATCTCCCCTTCCCACCTCATTCGTGTCACTTCTCATTTGTATCATACATAGGTTCTGACAGTGCAAGACGACGCCTCATTAGCATTCAGCTGTGCGCAGAGAGAAAGAGAAAAGCTTGGCAGGTGTGGCTTCTTTTTTTTTTTTTGAACATGACAGTCATATGGGATTATAAATGACATGGGAATAGCATTGATGCTGTTAAGAGACAGTGGCCCATGAAGTGTTTCAGAAAGCACATCTCTATTGGGGCAGCAAGCTGCTAATGTATCATTGAAGGTTATGTACTGTGAAGCTGTGTGGAAAGCTAATGGATATCATCTTAATGAGTAAGGCTAGACTTTAAAGTCTACTCTTCTAAAGAGCCTGCATGAGAAGAAATAGCTGTTTATTAGATTAACTGCCATAAAGTTATTTCTTATTCAATTGTCTTGGTTATAGAACGTTAACTCCTGATTTTGCTTTATTTATAATTACTGATTCCTTAGAAAATTAAAACCTCTAAGACTGTGCACAATAATTTAAAGGGATAGTTCACCCCCTAAAAATGTGTCATTATTTACTCATGATGTTCCAAATCTGTATGCAAAAGATATTTTTGTTGATGACCAGTTTTGGGGACTATTGACTTCCGCTATATGCACAAAATACTTCTCAAACTCAAAAAACTGGAAATGTCAAAAAATTATTTGGTTGTTGTAGCAGCTGGAACAATAAGACACACAATTATTTGTTATATTTAACGAATAATCCGATAGAACCCTCACCCAACAACAGGTGCCTAGGTGTCTGTAAACAATCCCCCAAAAGGAAGAACAGGCCCCTTGTTACCATGGCAACAAAGACTGGTTTTACAATCCAAAGGAATGTAGGGAGAATTTGCTTTCAACTGCATTCCCTATTGAAACAGACACATATGGCCCATAAAAATTATTTCAATCCATTAATTCATAGACAAACCTTTCTATGAATGAACAAGCATTCCAGGACATTTTGTGTATTATTACTGTTTTATATATTGTCTTTTGTATTGTATACTGTTTTATGCATGCTGAACGTAACCTCATCTATACCATTCTTGATTTCAAAATGATCCTTTATTAGTATCACGAAAATTGGGCTACCCTAGTGAAAAAATAGTATACTTAAGCACAATTTATTTGTATGTACTTTAGTATAACTAAATGTATTTGTGACACTATAAATTTGGTATACTTAAAGTCTGTTCAATTGGAACAACTAATTTTGTAATTTTGTAAATGCATTTTAGTTGTACAAAAGCAGTGTTAAAGTTCAACTAAAGTTGTATTAAATATACTTGTTTGTGCTAAAGTGAAACTATTCCAAGTATACTTAAGTACAATTTGAATATGCTCTTGTATAAATGCAGAATTCACTCAGCATAAACTTCAAATGTACATTACAATTGCAATTAAATTACACTGTAAGAGTGTTGAACATACAAACCCGATTCCAAAAAGGTTGGGACACTGTACAAATTGTGAATAAAAACAGAATGCAATGATGTGGAAGTTTCATATTTCAATATTTTATTCAGAATACAATATAGATGACATATCAAATGTTTACACTGAGAAAATGTATAATTTTAAGGGAAAAATAAATTGATTTTAAATTTCATGGCATCAACCCATTTCAAAAAAGTTGGGACAAGGCCATGTTTACCATTGTGTGGCATCCCCTCTTCTTTTTTATAACAGTCTGCAAACGTCTGGGGACTGAGGAGACAAGTTGCTCAAGTTTAGGAATAGGAATGTTGTCTCATTCTTGTCTAATACAGGCTTCTAGTTGCTCAACTGTCTTTTTCACATCTTCCTCTTTATGATGCGCCAAATGTTTTCTATGGGTGAAAGATCTGGACTGTAGGCTGGCCATTTCAGTACCCGGATCCTTCTTCTACGCAGCCATGATGTTGTAATTGATGCAGTTTGTGGTCTGGCATTGTCATGTTGGAAAATGCCAGGTCTTCCCTGAAAGAGACGATGTCTGGATGGGAGCATATGTTGTTCTAGAACTTGGATATACCTTTCAGCATTGATGGTGCCTTTCAAGATTCAAGATTCTATTTGTCTGTTTTATTTGTCACATACACAGTTATATACAGAATATACAACCGGCAGTGAAATGTAAACAGGTCCGCTCCATGGACAGTGCAAATTCACAGTTAAAAACACAAGGAGGAAATTATATAGAAATAGGATAAAAAAAAAGTACTATCTATATATATATATATATATATATATATAATGTCTATATCTGTAGAATTATAAATAATCAAGTCAAGAGAAAAAAAAAGGTAACAAATAAGGATAAAGTGGAATAAAATAATTGAAGTAGACTGTGCAGTGAGTAAACTGTAGACTTATAAATATGTGGTTAACAAATGTATAAAGAGTATAATGTGCAAACAGGTTTATAACAGGTTGTTACACAGTAACAACGAGAACAGAAAGTGCAGTGCAATGTCAGTATGTCGATGTTTATCCAGAAGTGAAGTCACGTGACGTTAAGTTCAGGAGTCTGATGGCCTGGGGAAGAAGCTTCTCCTGAGTCTCTCAGTTTTGGCCATCAGGCTTGAAGCGCGCTACCAGATGGCAGCAGCGTGAAATGAGGGTTTGCAGGGTGATTAGAGTCCTTGATGATCTTGGTAGCTCTACCTTTGCAGCGTTTGGTGTAGACGTCCTGCAGAGACGGGAGAGCTGACCCTGAGATACGCTCGGATAAGCGCACGACTCTTTGCATGGCTTTGCGGTCATGACTGGTGCTGTTCCCATACCACGCTGTGATGCACTGAGTTAAAACACTTTCTATCGCCCTAAATAGAAAGTTTTCAGGATAGCTGGTGAAACCCTGAATTTCCTCAGATGGCGCAGGTGGTACAGTCTTTGCCTGGCTTTTTCACCTGTGTCTGAATGTGAGCAGTCCAGGTCAGGTCCTCGGAGATGTTTACACCCAGGTACTTGAAGCTGCTCACTCTCTCTGGTGACCCGCTGATCATGAGGGGGAGTATGTCCGTTGCTGTCTCTTCCTGAAGTCCACAATCATTTCTTTGGTCTTGCCAACATTCAGAGAGAGACAGTTGTCCTGGCACCATGATGTTAGATGCTCCACCTCGTCCAAGTATGCCGTCTCATTGTTGTTGGAAATGAGGCCCAGGACAACAGTATCATCAGCAAATTTGATGATAGAGGTGGAGCTGTGTGTGGACAAACAGTCATGCGTGTAGAGAGAGTAGAGCAGGGGACTCAGGACACAGCCCTGTGGAGCACCCACTCTCAGGGTGATGGAGGAGGAGGTGGACTGGCCTATTCTCACCACCTGAGGCCTGCCAGTGAGGAAGTCCTCAATCCAGTGGCAGAGAGAAGGATTCAGGCCGAGATCCAGGAGTTTGGAGGTTAGCTTGGTGGGAACTATGGTGTTAAAGGCTGAGCTATAGTCAATAAATAGCAGCCTTACGTAGCTCCCACTTTTGCTGTCGATGTGAGTGAGGGAGGAGTGGAGGACATGAGAGATGGCATCTTCAGTCGATCTATTGGGACGATAGGCAAACTGAAGAGGGTCCAAAGTGCCAGGAATGAAGGCGCAAATGGTGTTTTTAATGAGTCTCTCAAAGACCTTCATGACTATAGACGTGAGAGCCACTGGGCGATAGTCATTTAGGCAAGAGGGTTTACTGTTCTTAGGGACAGGGATGATGGTGGATTTTTTGAAGGAGGTGGGGACCACAGATGTAGCGAGGACTCATTAAAGATGGATGTAAACAACCCGGCGAGCTGATCAGCACAGGACCGCAGAACACGACCTGAAATACCATCCGGCCCGGCAGCTTTCCTGACGCCCACACGCTTGAGTGCTCTCCAAACTTCATCCTCTGAGACAGAGATCACGTGATTGTTGCTGCTCTGAGTAATTTCCTCTAACGCGCGCCACTTGGCGGAGTCGCGTTGCCGCGGTTACAGTCAAAGCGGCGTGAAAGAGTTTAACTCGCTTCACGAGCAACGGGTCAGCGTTCGCCTCTGCAGAGGATTTAGATCCAAAAGAGCAGATGGACCTCAGACCTTGCCACATGCGCCGCGAGTCGTTGAGTTGGAAATGAGACTCCACTCGGTCTTTATAACGGAGTTTTGCGGCTTTAACTGCTCGTCTGAGAGCATAACAGGACGTTCTGTATTCAGTCATATTCCCTGAATGGAGACCGGCGTTGTAAGCAGCAGTGCGTGCATTCACTGCCGCGCGGATTGAATTGTCCACCCACGGTTTCTGATTTGAGAAGGACGTTATTGTTATTGTTTGCGTGGCTTGCTCTGTAAGCGTGTCGATGAAGCAAAGCGCCACATCTGTGAACTCACTGACGTCAGCTGAACTCGCTCGGAACATGTCCCAGTCAACGTCATCCAGAGCTGCCTGTAGCGCGGTCTCTGAGTGGGGTGACCAACGCTTAACTTCCCGCCTCACCGGGGGTTCCTGGAGGAGCTTTTGTTTGTATTCGGGAGTGAGGAAAATGGCGGCATGATCCGATTTGCCAACGCTGGAAGTGACCGCGCTTTATAGGCGCGTTCTTAACGGGTGTAGCAATGATCCAGTGTGTTTGCTCCTCGTGTGGGGCAGGAGACGTGCTGATGAAAGTTTGGCAGGACTTTCTTTAGGTTTGCTTTGTTAAAATCGCCAGCGACAATGAATGCCACGTCGGGATGTTGGTTTATGATGCCGCTGGCAACATCATGAAGGCCAGATAAAGCCAGCGCTGTGTCTGCCTGCGGTGGGGATGTAAACGGCGGTCGCGACAACCGCAGAAAACTCCTCGGCAGATAGAATGGACGGCAAATGATTGTTAAATGTTCCAGATGAGGCGAGCAGGACCGCGAGAGAATGGTGATGTTCCTGGGATCGCACCATTTCTTGTTGATCATGAAACACACTCCACCGCCTTTGGATTTACCGGCCTCGGCTGTTCTGTCCATCCGAAAAACAGAGAAGTTCTCCGACGGCGTCACAGCTGTGTCCGGGACCGCGGGCGTGAGCCATGTTTCGGACAAACAGTAGATATTACAGTCTCTCATGTCCCGTTGAAAACTTATCCTGGCTCTAAGATCGTCCATCTTATTATCCAAGGATTGAACATTTGCTAGAAGAATGCTCGGGAGAGGAGGTCTGAATGCCCTTTTCCTCAGTCTGTTACGAATTCCAGCGCGTCTCCCACGGTGTTTCTTGATTCTTCGCTGTCGGCTCTGTCCATTGTTCAACTCGGCGCTCCGAAGGATCTCAGATGGCCACAGGGGATCGGTGAAAGTGTCCTGAAGCAGTCCAGTGTAGAGGTAACCAATGTCCAAAAGAGTTTTGCTGTCATAGTAGATCAATGCAGATGATAAGTTTGTAAAAACTGAGAGTAAAAGAAAGTAAAATAGTAAATAAAAGCACAGTCTTCGCGGAGCGACCTGAACGGCGACCAAACACAGCGGCGCCATTTTGAAAACACACATTTCCAGATGTGTAAGCTGCCCATGCCACACACACTCATGCAACCCCATACCATCAGAGATGCAGGCTTCTCATTCCTTTCTGTCCTTCAATCCGTGCAGACGTGTTTTTCTCTCTGCTCCCTGCTGGCTCTCGCGCTGTTTTGTTTTGTCTAGTGTTTCGTCTCTTCTCTTCTCTGACTGCTGCTTTGCTGGACTCCTGAAAATACTGAAATGGAATTGATTAACTGGTCAATCAGCGCGATCGACAAGATTTTCTCACTAAGGAAGGGTGCCCCGGGAGAACCCACCTGCCCGGACGGGACCTTTGCCGCAGGGTACGTGAGGGACGCATGGAACAACTGGCAAGTCCTGTGCCTGGAGGCTTTGTCCGTGGAGGATGCGGAAGATTTATACATGATTGGATTATTGATGGCGGGGTTCCTATTCTTTGGCTTTGGGATTGCCCTGACCTATCGGAAGATTGGTAAGACAGCTGCAAGCAAATTCACCCAGCCGCTGTCTGTGAAAATTAAGGAATGCTTCGGGGCTGTGTGTGACCGTTTGAAGGAATTAGATTAGAGAGTGATAGGAATTGAGGAACTGAACCGTAATAACGCAGTCCGGACTGCGGATACGCAGGGAGAGTGGGCTCCATCGGGGTCAGATCGGTGAACTTTACGGACTGTAACCGGTCTGGCCATGAGGCTGGACGTAATGTCTAGGGAAACTGCACAGACCGGACGCGGCGCTGAGGACCAGATCTGATTGATTGATTATGATCCGGACAAATTACCAAGATCATCAAATGGATTAAAAATAATAAATTGTATTTGCCTGACCTAATCAACTAGCCCAACGAACCTCACTTGGTCCCTATCTCTCGGTTGGGATTTCAGCCTGACAGCTTTGTCTGCTATCTTTCCCTGTGCACTGCCTTATCTCCTTCAAGGACAAACCATAGAACTGAACTCAAAAACATCTGAAGTTATGGCTAACATTCTCACACAACACAATCTCAGACTCACTGCACCATACATACCCGACCTTATTCCCTCCCCGGTTCCATCCGTCTGCCTGTCTGTTATCTATCTCCTCTCCCACTCATACAAAAAATCCCACCACGTGACCACGTGTACTGTGTCATGTTTATGTTTATGTTTTGTTGTGTTTGCTATGTAATGCTTGCTAAATTGCATTCTTGTATTTCTGGAGAGCGTAGGGCGGCGCCTGAATAATCGGCTGCGGCCCGGAGGCTTGCTCCAAACTTCATTTCGTTATACTGTACTTGTACATGTGTAATGACGAATAAACTTCAACTTCAACTTCAACTTCTGAACTGAGCGCTGATAACAACTTGGGTTGTCCTTGTCCTCTTTAGTCCGGATGACATGGCGTCCCAGTGATTCGTCTGATCACAGAACAGTTTTCCACTTTGCCACAGTCCATTTTAAATGAGCCTTGGCCCAGAGAAAACGCCTGTGCTTCTGGATCATGTTTAGATATGGCTTCTTTTTTGACATATAGAGTTTTAGCCAGCAACGGCGAATGGCATGGTGGATTGTGTTCACCAACAATGTTTTCTGGAAGTATTCCTGAGCCCATGTTGTGATTTCCATTACAGTAGCATTCCTGTATGTGATGCAGTGCCGTCTAAGGGCCCGAAGATCACGGGCATCCAGTATGGTTTTCCGGCCTTGACCCTTACGCACAGAGATTGTTCCAGATTCTCTGAATCTTTGGATGATATTATGCACTGTAGATGATGATAACTTCAAACTCTTTGCAATTTTTCTCTGAGAAACTCCTTTCTGATATTGCTCCACTATTTTTGGCTGCAGCATTGGGGGAATTGGTGATCCTCTGCCCATCTTGACTTCTGAGAGACACTGCCACTCTGAGAGGCTCTTTTATACCCAATCATGTTGCCAATTGACCTAATAAGTTGCAAATTGGTCCTCCAGCTGTTCCTTATATGTACATTTAACTTTTCTGGCCTCTTATTACTACCTGTCCCAACTTTTTTGGAATGTGTAGCACTCATGAGATCCAAAATGAGCCAATATTTGGCATGACATTTCAAAATGTCTCACTTTCAACATTTGATATGTTATCTATATTCTATTGTGAATAAAATATAAGTTTATGAGATTTGTAAATTATTGCATTCCTTTTTTATTCACAATTTGTACAGTGTCCCAACTTTTTTGGAATCGGGTTTGTACATTAATATTATACTAATAACAAACTTTTAGTGATTTTAAAACACATTGTAATGGCATTCCAAGTAAACTTTAAGTGTGCTAATGGCATCATTATAGTGTGCTTCAAATAGGCTTCAATAAAGTAATCTTTATAAATAATGGCACAGCTTATGAATTTGCCTTTTGCTGATATTTTATAGTCACCTTGCAGTACACCATTAACTTGCTTATCCGGTGGACATCAGTGAGACAATGGCAACAGATATTAGTATATTAATTGTAGGAACCAGTATGGACTGGAATCGAACCCGGGTTGCTGACACACAAGTGCACTCACTTTACCATTTACGCCACCATGCAGAGATGGGCCACCCATGGCCACTGGTGTTACTGTGTGTTCTTTCATACTGCTACAAGTGCTGCTATAAGCAAACAGATTTTTGACAATGACAGGAAAAACATGGATTTAAATACGGTGAATCGCAGAGCAAAGTCTCAATATCTCAATAAAAACACCAGTAAGTGGTGTGTGAAAATAAACACAAAATGGCCTGTATAGAACATAAAAGTGCGTTTAACTTGGAGCTGTTGAAGAAATAAAGCCAGCAGACACAACATTAAATATCATCTGCAGAATGTTTTGCTTCCCTTTTACCTGACATGATGCATAAACCAGCATATAACATTAGTTTTATTCTTGTGCACGTACTAAAACACAGACAGTTCCGTTCGTTGGTGAAAGAATGTGAACGTGCAAAACAGCTTTTCAGTGCGTGCGGAATGGAATAAAAACGGTAACATTTCTCTGCCTATTGTCTCTGCACGCTTAAACTATCAATGTACAACAACTGCTCCAGATGGAAAACGCTATGAAATGATTTGACGAGCTATTCTCGCATTACGCTGCGGATTTAAATGTGATGCATGAATTGAAATTATTTACTTTTCATGCAGTTAACATTTCTGAATTTATAAGACATTTTTACTTTTTTAGATTGACTGGTCAGGATACATTTAATATAATTTACATAATGCAACGGGCCATTAAAGTACCATTAATGAGAAAAGTGCATTAGTACAGGTGCATTGGAGTGTATTGGGAATACACTAAAGTGATAAAACGTCTGATCAGGTACTTTCTTTCACCATTTCAAACTGATTATATGTTGTTTTCTTTCATTTTGTCATAATTAGCCTACATATAACTTTTATAACTACTTCTATGTAAAGCTGTTTTGCAACCATACAAAATTGTGGAAAGTGCTAGAAATAAATTTGAATTGAATTAAACAATAGCCTACCTGATATTCAAAGTGTAGGCAAATTATTGAAAAGGTAAAGGTCATAATTATAAAACTTACATCATGGTTATTATTATTTTTAAACTCAAAACACATTTCCTGTAAACTTTTATCTAGGCCTATATTTTTTTATACTCAACAAGTAGAACTCAAATACAGTTCATTGAATTGTACATTTAATCATAACAGGTCAACAGAGGATTCAACAAAAATACATTACTGAAGCGGTACTTAAATATTTAACAAATTAAATCATTTTATTTGCAAATTGCTCGGTTACATTTGCACTGTAGGCAAAAGTTGTGGAAATTCTGCCCTTATAGCACCTGTTAGCAGAACGAACTAGATGTTTTAATTCTTACCTCACATTTCTAATGGTGTGCAGAAAAATAAAGCCCCATCTAAACAAAATTACATAGTATCGTCTAAAAATAATTTCATCATTCTCAAAATCTGCAACATTCCCAATAGTGTGCACTCTAGTGAGTTCGGTTATTTAGCAAAAGTACAGCAAAACTGATTATTGGTGAATGTGATGGCATTGGCTTTATAGCATGTTCGAAACATAGATCGAGCATAGCGGTCTGACGTGTCAACTTCTGGTTAAACTAATGATACACTGTTGATGAAAGCCAATGGGGCCAATGGGGCTCAAGGTTTAGCTTCGGCAGTTATGGCGTTTTCAAGTCATGTCAGAAAGAATGTATTTATGAGTTAAAATGCACATGAATATCAGCACAACTCATGATTATGAGTTTTGGATGTACTTTGGACTTTCTTAAGACTTTCAGAGTTCTGTGCGTGACAGTGAGACAACATGTCAGACAGAGCCAATAGATGCAGAATCTGCCCTAGTGAAAAAAAGAAACTATGCCAAAATGTATTTAAAATAGGCCTACATTTATTTCAGACTAACTATACTACAAGCCCATTAATATATTTACTGACATATTGCTTATTGATATAAATATTATAATTAAACTTTATTTGGAGTTCTTCACAACACATGTTTCTTAATATTAAGCCTAAAATGTGTTTAATATCACTATTACTAAGGACAGTAATACACTGTATAATTTAAATGCAAGATATTTAAAGTACACCTAAAGTATACTTAATTCCATAATAATTCCACTTTAGCACAATCAAATACTAATTGAGTATACTAAAAGTACAATTGCAGGGTATTTATATTAAGTACACAAATATAAATGTATTTGTAGTATATTCAGCATAAAATAAATGTATTTCAAATACATTTTAGTATATTTATTTTTCACTAGGGTATACCATGTCTTTATAACTTCAATGAGACGCTTGCTAAACTATATTTTTACATTTATTCCAACTGATAAACTATAAAAGCATAGACAGACAATCAGAACCAATTTGGCTTTAAAGCGCCTAAGCTTATAATAAACAGAATATTATTGTGCATAGATGTGGGCACTAAAATAGTTATCGTTATCATTATAGTTGTCTGTGTTATCCCCATTACGCTGATGATACTCAGCTCTGTTTCTTTGCGCCCCGACAAAACATACCAACTCACTAAATTAACGGAATGCATAGTTGATATAAAAAAAAAAAAAAGAAGTTGGATGACTAGTAATTTCCTATTACTTCTGATAAAACAGAGATTCTAATTATTGGACCAAAAACCTCCACACGTAATAACCTAGAATACTGTTTAACACTTGATGGATGCTCAGTCAAGTCTTCGTTGTCAGTTAGGCACCTGGGTGTGCTCTTTGACACAATCTTTGTGTGCAATCTTTCATTTGCAAGCCACATTTCCAGCATCTGTAAAACCACATTCTTAAAAATATATATAAATGATGACATCATGGCTCCTCCTTCCACTCCCCCATGGACATCTGAAAGAATTGAAAATAATCAAAGATATTTGATTTTGTAAAATGAACAAAGACATTTGCTTTACTGTTTTCAACCCCCATCTCTCTCCAGGAGGGCCATTTGGAATTCCTAAAGACAAAGAAATGCTGAAGGCCTGTAGGCCAAATGTGTGTCACACCTGTAACACCGTGGGGGAAGTTTGGTCTGATTGGTCAGTTTGAATGGCTCACGTTAGGGTTTAAGTCACATGGTCAAGGAATAGATAAAAGAAGATTGTAACTGTTGCTCTGGCGCTTTTTATTCTCTCTGGCTCTCTCTTCTTGGGGCCTTCTCTTTGGCTCTTCTCTCCTTTGCTCTCTTCTCTTCTTTGTCTCTCTCTCTCTCTCTCTCTCTCTCTCTCTCTCTCAGGTAACATTCATGCTGGGTACGATTAATGGTATAAGTTTTCATCATCTCATACATTTATTTTGTAACTATTTTAAGTGTAACCATAACTAGATTTTGTCATTAAATTCTTTCAACTACAAATGATGTGCTAACTAGTTTTGATTTGGTATTGACTTTGAAGTGTTACCTATTGCAATACAATATAGTCACATTATAGCCACGCTCTCCCACGTTTAGCTATTGTAACTGCGCTTATTTCCGTCGTTGGTATAAGCTGCAGTGGGTGGTAAAGACAAGAAATGTACAGTTTTCTATCATCTTGCTGATAACGTTTCTTTAGTCATTCGCAACCCTGCAGTCAGAACCGCTGTAGAGGATCCACCCTTACAGATGGTGCCGAAACCGGGAATCCCTTGCAGTGAATCTTCTGAAATTCATCAGAATGAGGACATTTTTTCACAGTTGATCTTGTGAATGGATTAAAGCTGACCTTTTGACCAAGGAATTGGTAAGTCTGTTTTCATTGTTTATGAATTGCATGAAACAGAAATTAGAAGGTTTTAAATAGCTTCAATAGTCCCATTACTGTACAATCCGAGAATATTCAGATTATCTCCTCGGGGATGGAAGGGAAAATTTCTGATAACAGTGACTTATTGTTTGCTTTATGGAGTGAAAAAGTTGAGCCTACCTTGTCCAAACTCAAGACTCAAGAGTATATTGGAATTAAAAGTTCAGATGATGAAATGATTCGATGGTGGGACATAATTGGCAAACACCAAAAGAAATCAAAACATGGTAAAATAATTGAGGCTTTAAACTTCATAAGTTTTAAAAGGCTACATAATGTGATACCATTTCTATTATCAAGTCTAGATGAGAAATGTAAAGTGTGCATTCTAAAAATGCAGAAGCAGAAAAGTCTGAGGCAAAGATTCAAGCTCTTCAAGCACAGCTAGATAAATTACTAGCTGAGCAGTTAGCCCTGACTGAAAAGTGTAAAAATCACAAGGAGACCATTGCAGATCTCAAGGCTAAGCTAAATGCTAAAAAGTTCATGTCTCCCAAAACGCTTAACAGCGATGGGACTAAAAAGCATGTTCACTTCTTAGATGAGCTGACTTGCTCTAATGAATCTGAAACGTTTAGTTCAGAAAATGCATGTGCAACTCAAGAAAGTGTGCCTATTTCAGTTCTTAAGGTGATGCAGTACCGTAATAGCGCAGAGTCATGTACCAGTACGCATGGTGTACAAGCATTAGAGAGTCATGAAAATCCTCAAACTCCAGGAGAACATAGCATTCAATCCTATGGCAAAGAGAACAGGTTTTGCAGTTCTTGTAGGAAAATAGGCCACTCAGAGGAGAGATGCTGGTCACTGGGTGAAGGTCGACCTCCACCTTATTTTCAGAAAACTAGGAAATCACTTTCTAAGAGTAAAGATCAGCGCTCATTTGCAGGTAAAACTCTTAGTGAGTTAACCATGAGTGTTCATGCAAGGCCTTCAGCTATTAACCTCATTGGCTAGTGGACTAACAGTCTCATAGCAGTGAGTTTAATAGTTAAACATCTAAATTGCAATGATCCTGTTTGTATTTTCAAATTTGTAATTGTACTAAACACATTGTGCGCATTGAACACACATTATAGTTGTTTGTGTTAATATATACACATAGACTAGTTAAGTTTATTCTTTAAAACACATGATTGCTTTACTTTAAGTGTTGTATGAAACACTTAGGATAAAGGTTGTTGATGCTTTGCATTCTAGGCCATGTATCTTGTGAAAATTGGAATAACTTTAATACTGGAATTGTTTAGCCATTTCCAGTTTCATGTGTTTCTATGTTGAATTTGTTTGTCTCCTGAGTGGAAAACTCTGCTATTTTCCATATAGCTGCAGTAAAACCATGTACAGGAGCATAGAATTGCCATGTGGCTACAGTGTAATTTACAATTGCATTAACCATGAAAATGCTTTCATCACAGCAGGATTCAGTACCTTTGACCTTTGCACTTTATCATGCTCCCTAACACAAACACTGGTTTGAGCCAGACCACACTTCACTTACATTCTCATGCTGGCTTCCTGTTACAACAGGACCAAATTTGCATCACAATTGTAAACCTCCTTGCCGTGTTTGGGGCATGATTTACACATAGCCACAGCTAAATGCAGTCACATAGATTTGATCTTCACAGACAAAGTCAAATCTACATCAGCCTCACAAAAATGTATTCTATTTTATTTAAGTCTTTACATCTAGACTGTATTATAACTGTGAATTTCTCCCAGTTAATGTTTTTGTTTTTCTTCAGATTTACTAAATCAGTTAGTTATTATGTGCCTCACCAAGTTAAATATCAAAATTTATGTGAATTTATGCATTTCTCATTCTTACCTAAGTGCAAACATTTATTTTATCATTGTATTGTAACAATGCATTTGATTTTGAACTTATTTGATTTCTGAGTCTTTGTATTTTGTCCATTTGACTTGCAACAATGTTTTTGGACATCTATGGAATTTAATTTCTGTATTTGGTTACACTGAATATTTTGCTGATACTCTTCATGAAAAGGGGGATTTAAGCCAACAATGATTGTTGTTTTGTTATAGGGCAATTTATTTTTAATGTTTCCAGAAACAATGTAAGAGCTTGTGAGATCTTCTTTTATTCTCAACCTTGACCAGTTTATTAAGTACATCGATTTAATGGCTTATTGCCATAGACTATTTTAATCTGACCACATCAAACTTCTGACCAATGACAAATACCATGTATGCTTTTGTTCTTTGTTGTGCTATATGTTCTTTTAATCACAGGATCCCTGCTGCACAAGTTCACATCCTGTGTCCTCAGAAAGAGGGACAAGCGTTTGCTCTAACCTTCAGTGACTGTTCTCAAAGTGTGAAGGATTCAATGGACGTTTTGCATATCAATGATTGGTGCAACACCATTTGATGGAGCCTTCTCATGCAGGACTGAGATGAGAACAAAGACTGAAGACTGACCAGCTGCTTTTGCAACAAGTGTGGACGAGAAGTCTGAAGATGACATCTACACACAACAGAAAGCATGTCTTTGTGGACTGTGCCACCTTTGTACTCAATGATTGTGGCCAATGGTGCCAAGAGGGGACTGAAAGAATTGAAAATAATCAAAGATATTTGATTTTGTAAAATGAACAAAGACATTTGCTTTACTGTTTTCAACCCCATCTCTCTCCAGGAGGGCCATTTGGAATTCCTAAAGACAAAGAAATGCTGAAGGCCTGTAGGCCAAATGTGTGTCACACCTGTAACACCGTGGGGGAAGTTTGGTCTGATTGGTCAGTTTGAATGGCTCACGTTAGGGTTTAAGTCACATGGTCAAGGAATAGATAAAAGAAGATTGTAACTGTTGCTCTGGCGCTTTTTATTCTCTGGCTCTCTCTTCTTGGGGGCCTTCTCTTTGGCTCTTCTCTCCTTTGCTCTCTTCTCTTCTTTGTCTCTCTCTCTCTCTCTCTCTCTCTCTCAGGTAAAATTCATGCTGGGTACGATTAATGGTATAAGTTTTCATCATCTCATACATTTATTTTGTAACTATTTTAAGTGTAACCATAACTAGATTTTGTCATTAAATTCTTTCAACTACAAATGATGTGCTAACTAGTTTTGATTTGGTATTGACTTTGAAGTGTTACCTATTGCAATACAATATAGTCACATTATAGCCACGCTCTCCCACGTTTAGCTATTGTAACTGCGCTTATTTCCGTCGTTGGTATAAGCTGCAGTGGGTGGTAAAGACAAGAAATGTACAGTTTTCTATCATCTTGCTGATAACGTTTCTTTAGTCATTCGGCAACCCTGCAGTCAGAACCGCTGTAGAGGATCCACCCTTACACATCCTTCCTGGCTGTGCTCTGGGTCCTCGTATTCCATCCTGGACCCTGCCTCCATCCGCTCCTCTCTGGATCCTGCCACCATCCGCTCCTCCCTGGATCCTGCGTCCATCTGCTCCTCCCTGGATCCTGCCACCATCCGGTCCTCCCTGGATCCTGCCTCCATCCGCTCCTCCCTAGATCCTGCCACCATCCGCTCCTCCCTGGATCCTGCCACCATCTACTCCTCCCTGGATCCTGCCTCCATCTACTCCTCTCTGGATCCCCGCATCCATCTGCTCCTGCCTGGATCCTGCCTTCATCTTTGCCTCCCTAGTTCTGCCCTCCAGCTGGTTTCCAGGCCTTCACCAGCATTCGTCCGCCTCCTGAACCTCCTCCTCAGTCATGTTACGGCGCAATGCTACTAAGATGTTACAAGCGCACATTTATCTAGGTTAACATTAGAACGAGCAGCCATGTCAAGTTGCTACTACTTACATGTTTCAAATAAGCCATATTTGAGGTTGATGGATGATAGGCAAAAGTTTGGATTTCTTGCCTGACTTGCCGTTAATGAACTGTGCCTCCCGGACTGTGTGACTTTGCCACAAGTTTCTTTTTTTTTCTGCAACTAACCGACTACTAACATTTTTGTCAAATAAGCCTCTTCTATTCAGCCTGTTGCGTACATTTTAATATCTTGCTAATTACTTATAAAACACAAACTGGTTCAGTCATTATTGTCCTTCACGTCTATTGTGATCTCAAAATTCTGGCCAGTTGATAATACCTAGAATATCAAAATCAACTGCAGGTGTCCTTTTCCTATTTAGCACCTAAACTCTGGAACAGTCTTCCTAGCATTGTTCGGGAAGCAGACACACTCTGTCAGTTTATATTTAGACTAAAAACACATCTCTTTAACCTGGCATAGCCTGGCATTATCAATTATTCAAGTCAGTTTAATGATTGTTAGGCTGCATAAATTAGGTCAGCCGAAACCACAAACACTTCCTATAACACCCAATGTGCTTGTTACATCGTAAGAAGAATGGCTTCTAAACTAATAATAGTCTCATCTTAATCCCGAGGTTACCATAGTCAGCCGGATCCAGTCCATATCCAGATCAGATGGTGGACCTGCACCTAGACACAACCACAACACAGCCCTGAATGTCAGCAGAGACGTGTCTACTAGACAATCCCCTGTGAAGGCTTCATCCACATGACAGCCATCGGCACAGATCCTCAGCAGAGATCACAAGAACCAGACAGGTCCTCTGCACCAGACCGGTCCTATGGCCAGCTTCGGCTCTACACCAGCGTGATGAATCGATCTTCAAGCAAAAGGAACTGGATGAAATATTGAATGCTACAATCCCAATCTAACTCTGACTTGTGATGCAGCCTGAAACATAATGACACTGTGTTCATTCGTTGGCCAGAGGAGAAAAGGCCCCCCGACTGAGCCTTGTTTCTCCCAAGGTTTTCTTTTCTCCATTCTATCACCTGATGGAGTTTGGGTTCCTTGTCACTGTCGCCTCTGGCTTGCTTAGTTGGGGACACTTAACATTCCATAGTATTATTGATCTGAATGTACTAATGCTGTTGTATGAGAATTAAACTGAGCTGGACAATGACAACATTTTTGCAGAACTGCTTTATAGATTAAATTAATTAATTTAATAATTGATAAACACTAAACTGACTTCAGCTGAACAACAGCCGAATGCATATATATATATATATATATATATATATATATATATATATATATATATATATATATATATATATATATATATATATATATATATATATATATTTTTTTTTTTTTTTTTTTTGTTTTTTTTTTTTCTCCTGTTTTCACTGTAAAGCTGCATTGAAACATGTAAACAATATGTACACTCAAAAAAATAGCTTGTTGGTCTAACTTAATAAAATTATCACACCTATTTCCACACAGTTGAACTAATTTATTTGAACTTAAACAGGGTTAATTGCACTGATGAGTAAAATTCATCAAAAGTGAATGAGATCACACCAGTTTCATTTGACATATTCTGTGAATATGTGAGTTTCAGTGTTTTTAAGGAAATGGAAAGACCTGTTAGAGTTAAAGTGTTTAATGTTTAGTTATTTGAACATTAAACAGAGTTTGTAGAATATATTTGTGAAATATATAGGAGGTCCTCAACCCAAGCACATGCTCTACACTTCACCACAATGGTAACCCCCCCAAAAACACTAACATAACAGAAACTTTTAAAGGGGTCATATAATGGTACATGCACTTTTACAAGTTGATTGTACGTAAATGTGTGTTGGCAGTGCCTGTACACAACCATCCTATAATGATAAAAATCCATCCAGGTTTTTTTGTTGTTGTTGTTTTTTTTTTTAAATCTCCTTATATGTTTTCCCCTGTCTCAAAATCGAGCCGTGTGACGTCACACGGTCGGACGCCCCTCCCACGATTGTTAATTGACAGCAGTGTTTCAACACAGACCCGCCCTGAGCGAGCTGTCATCATAGTCCGTTATTGTTGATACACTGGAGCAGAATGGCATCTAAGTGATTGTGGTGTTCTGCTCTTTAATGAACACAGCAGGTTTTGCTAAGAAGCTGTTCCTGAAAAAAGGATCAGTACCAACTATTCGTGTTCCTGCTGCACCTCCAGAAGAAGTGAGTGTAACGTTTTATTAACCTTTATATTAATCTTTGCGAATCGCTTGCACACTTCACGATGAATGCGGCTAAAGTTTACAGGGTAAGTTACATTATGGCATGCTTTCTATGTATGACGTTACACGTTTATAATGAACAACCCGTTATGGCACTGGACATAAATATACATTACAACAAATTCTTAGGTGTCCTTCAACTACTGCTAGAAACATTCCTGTGGTGACCTAATGTCAGTGCTTCAGCCCTTTTGTACCTAACACTGCATAGATAACGTCACGCATCACTGACAAGCCTACAGTTACCGAAAAAAAGTTTTTCATGACCATTAGCTGTAACATCAATCTGTCAATTAACTAACATATACATCAGTAAATACATCGCATCTCACTACGCTACCCTGCCAGTACATACAAAGATAGATCAAAGTGACATTACGTTAACCAACCATTCAGAAACTTCTTTGGGGCCATCGTCTTGTTCCGGGTCTGACTCTAGTTCAAATTGATACGGTTGCACAGATGTGTCCTCAGAGACTCCCATTGCCATTCTTTCTCCAAAATATACCCTCAACTGTTGTCAATGCAATACTCTACGTGTGTTGTGTCAAAACGCCCCAAGGAACAGAGGGGCGGGATGAGCAAAGCTCATTATCATTTAAAGACACATGCACTGAAATGGCTTGCTGAAAACAGAGCTGTTTTTGACCAGGTAAAATTTGTGTTTTCTTACAATACTAATGAGGATTTTTAATTAAAGTATATTACAAACTTTTCATTTAGACACTAAAGAATCACATTAACTTGTACAAAAATGGCATTATATGACCCCTTTAAATATCAACATATAACATTAAAAAGTCTCTCCATTTACTCATATTGTTAAAAATGCATAAAATAGCACTTTATTTAAACATTTACTCTCCTAATTCAGCCCCTTTGCAAAGCATGATGGGAAGTGAAAGTCCTGTTTGTTTGGGTTACTTGATTGAAACATGTTATTTCAAAATAAAAACATCAAGTTATGTCAAAGAGTAACTGTTTTAAGTCAATTTAACATGAAGCAATCACATTTGAACCAGAAACCTGATAATAATGGTGTTAAATCAAGATTAATTTCTTAAATAAAGTGAACAGCATCATAAAATATATATATATAAATATACACTCACCTAAAGGATTATTAGGAACACCATACTAATACTGTGTTTGACCCCCCTTCGCCTTCAGAACTGCCTTAATTCTACGTGGCATTGATTCAACAAGGTGCTGAAAGCATTCTTTAGAAATGTTGGCCCATATTGATAGGATAGCATCTTGCAGTTGATGGAGATTTGTGGGATGCACATCCAGGGCACAAAGCTCCCGTTCCACCACATCCCAAAGATGCTCTATTGGGTTGAGATCTGGTGACTGTGGGGGCCATTTTAGTACAGTGAACTCATTCTCATGTTCAAAAAAAAAATTTGAAATGATTCGAGCTTTGTGACATGGTGCATTATCCTGCTGGAAGTAGCCATCAGAGAATGGGTACATGGTGGTCATAAAGGGATGGACATGGTCAGAAACAATGCTCAGGTAGGCCGTGGCATTTAAACGATGCCCAATTGGCACTAAGGGGCCTAAAGTGTGCCAAGAAAACATCCCCCACACCATTACACCACCACCAGCAGCCTGCACTCATCACTCAAATTCTGACTCTACCATCTGAATGTCTCAACAGAAATCGAGACTCATCAGAGTCAACTGTCCAATTTTGGTGAGCTCATGCAAATTGTAGCCTCTTTTTCCTATTTGTAGTGGAGATGAGTGGTACCCGGTGGGGTCTTCTGCTGTTGTAGCCCATCCGCCTCAAGGTTGTGCGTGTTGTGGCTTCACAAATGCTTTGCTGCATACCTCGGTTGTAACAAGTGGTTATTTCAGTCAAAGTTGCTCTTCTATCAGCTTGAATCAGTCGGCCCATTCTCCTCTGACCTCTAGCATCAATAAGGCATTTTCGCCCACAGGACTGCTGCATACTGGATGTTTTTCCCTTTTCACACCATTCTTTGTAAACCCTAGAAATGGTTGTGCGTGAAAATCCCAGTAACTGAGCAGATTGTGAAATACTCAGACCGGCTCGTCTGGCACCAACAACCATGCCACGCTCAAAATTGCTTAAATCACCTTTCTTTCCCATTCTGACATTCAGTTTGGAGTTCAGGAGATTATCTTGACCAGGACCACACCCCTAAATGCATTGAAGCAACTGCAATTGGTTGATTAGATAATTGCATTAATGAGAAATTGAACAGGTGTTCCTAATAATCCTTTAGGTGAGTGTATATAAGAGTGTATAAAGCACTATATAAACAAAGGTGACTTCAACTGACATGAGAATGTGTATGCATATGCATATGTAAGAACATTTCTACTGTTGCCTTCCACCAGAGATAAAAACTGCAATAATCACTCAGCATAACATTAAAAATAACAAATAACAAAATAAATGTTTCAGCTATAGTTGATACATCTTTCATAAAGTGGTAGAATCAAAATTGGCCTTGGAAAAAGGTGTCAACATGTTCCACTGTGAATGATGCCCTATGACTACACTGTGTGATCAATGGTGCGTGGTATTAAGGTTGAGCATCATTGACAGGATCATGCTGCCTAAGACAGCTTTGGCCTTGACCTCAGGGTATCGAGAAGATACACAACACACTATAAAACTAGTATCAATATCTTAGTATTCAGTCACATTTGGTTTGAAAATTCAACATGCTCTTTTTTTATAACCTAACATAAGTTTCTATGAAGCTTGAAAATGCTCCATTTTTAGGTAACACTTTATATTAACTTTCATTAATGAATTATTAAACAACATTATAAATGCTTAACAGATCATAATATTTACATAGCTATAAATATGAGATAGTCTGCTTGTTAATTTTTACTAATGAACTCATTACATAATTAATAGACCATTATTTAATGTGAACTGAAATTACTACAAATGTCATTAAAACTTTCAATTCATATGATCAAGTAATTGTGAAAAATCTACAAATGGTTTTGACACATGGTTTACAATGATTAAAAGCTTCATTAATAAATCATCAACAAACATTATATAATGCTTAACTAATGAACTTATTAAACATTACATGTTGATTAACAGGTCATTATTTAATGTGAATTAAAATTATTACAAATGTCATTAAACGTTCAATTCATATGATCATGCACTTCTTGAAAATCTACAATGTCATTAAACTTCAGTTCATACATTACCTAATGCAATTTTTACATTTACCATTGTACAAATGCAAAAATGCATTTTGTTGCTATGAGTGATGTGGATGAATAATATTGAACAATATAAGAATGACTAGTCCCACTTTATATTATGTGTCTTTAATTATTATGTAGGTACTTGCATTTAAAAAAAAAAAAAAATAATAATTGTTAGGTACAATGTACTTATTGTGTTCATGTTCTATTGCAAAACACTTTTGCTGCTATTGAGCTGTGATACAGGTAGGTTAGGGACAGGTTTTGTGATACAAGTAGGTTTAAAGGTTGGTGTACAGGGGTTAATTACACTGAAAAAAACAAAAACACATTTGTAATGCTTGTTCAAATTGCTTAATTAAAATGAACTAAAGCAGCACAATTGCTATACATTTTGTCCTAACATAATTTGATTGTGTTCATTACACATAAATATAAGTCAAATTGAAGTTTACTTAATCCGTTTGTGTTGAGATTACATTAATGATTTGTGTTGCATTAACTGAAACTGGGCGGGGCTTGTTAGTTCCCATCATGCTTTGCATATGGCTAAATCAAGCAAGAGGTCCTCGCTGCAGCCTGTATCACGATGACGTACTGGATCAGATCCAACACGTACTGGACATGCATGCGCCGGTGGTTTCATTCACATTTTGATGACATCATATACGCATGTGCAGTACGGAGTTTTGGTGAACTGGATAGATAAATACTCAAACCGCTCGTGCAAAAACAATTATTAATAACATGCTCGCCATCAGGACACACGTTGTGCATTTTCCCTTGAAGGTGTACTGGTATTTTAAGTTGTTTACAGATCTTGTTATATTGTAGCTTGAGGATTAAAATTACAGAGACAATTACTTGACTCATTTTTGCTTCCACTCAACAGCAAATATGACCAGAATATATTAAAATTTATTTATTTATTAAAGTTTTGCATGTATGTAGAGAGAAACTAGGATAACTTAAGCATCACATTTATGAAAAGATGACTTATCAATAATTACTTATTACTATTTATCACTACTACTACTACACAGGTTAGAACATCATCTATATACAATATTGATCATATATGTCACTTAAGACCAGCGCATGTGCATTATAACCCAGAGATCGGTATGACGTCGCCATAACGCACCACCATCCAGTACGTATTGGATCTGATCCAGCTACGTCATCGTGCTACAGGCTGCAGCGAGGGGTGTCTCAAATCAAGAGAGAGTAAATGTTGTTATTTGATATGTTTTATGTATTTTTGAGCAAGATGAGAAATGGGAGACTTGATTGTGTTTAATAGTGTTTAATATTCAATTATGTTGGAATTATTAGAAGAATTTAAATGACAGTGGGTTACCATTGTGGAGACGAGTGGAGTATTTGCTTAGGCTGTGGACTAAAACAACTGATGTCATTATGATTTTGCTGAAGGAGCTTTTAATGCTTAGCATTTAAGATGCTAATGTGTGCTTTTGCTAGCTAAAAGTTTGTCAACTAGCTAGTGCAGTGTTATAATTAAGTTGTGTAACATTAAAATATATGAAATTGAAGTGGATGAATGAATATATAAAATTAAATGCCTGAATCATGTCAGGAAGCCATATAAAATTCACTTTGAGACTACTTAATTGGGTCACTTAAAATGTATTCATCCCATGATATTGAAGTTACATGAGCAAATTGTGTTTGTTTAACTTAATTGATTCATGTGGGACCGATGTACACAGTTAAATAATGTAAATCCAACACACTTTTTTCAGTGCACTATAAGGGAACACTGTTTAAACTGTTTATATTATTATTATTTTTATTTTATTTATTTTTGATAAATAAAAATTATTTTTCTCCTGTTGATGTATAATTTAGGGCATACCCTGTTTAATGATATAATATACAAAGTGTTGAGGCAATAACATGTTTTGCACCCAGATTACAATTATGTAGTGTTATGTCTTTAGCAAGCATTTAGCTAAACTTAACTAACAACGCTTTACACAAACATTGTTACAGCAGCTAAAAGTTCAATGTCCATAAAGGTACTAAATGATTAATAGTAAACATTTATAAACATTTACAAATGACAATTTATTTAAATGGAATCATAATGTGGTGCTTAAGGTGTTGCCCACTTGAAGATAGAGATTTGGACAAACTCCTAACCCTAAGTATTATGTTCGTATTTGTTCTCCAATTATGGCAAATAATTGTATCATAATGTAATTCATATATTATATTATATTATATTATGATGCAATAAATCAGAACATATAATTAGAATTGCATTCGCTCTTTAACCTATAGCAAGTGATCAGAGATTCTTGGCCTTGTTGTGATGCTTCCTGATGTTGAAGAGAACTGCCTTCTAATTAAGTTCGAACTCCATTGTTTTCAAGCCAACAGGAAAATAACCATTAGATATTTCCTGTGTTAATTACATGTCCCGGACTTTTAATGTTCTGTTACTGCTCCCTAATCAACATCAGTGCCAACTTCACATTGGTATTCCAGTCGCCTCTGCCCTTGGTACTTTTAAACTCACATTTACTGTCAGGAGCGGTTTGGTTTCTGCTCTATCACAGGGTTCAGCGATGAAACAGCCATGAGAACTAGACAGAATAATGTAGCAGAGGACGTCAGTGACCTCTACTGAGAGTCTGTCAGCCATACCCTCATCATTACACTCTTTCAACAAAGATCCATAGGCTCCGTCCAAAACCTATGGAGTTGCCTACCTAGGCAGCATTTTAAGTCAGTATTGGTGGACTTACTGCTCAAGGCTTTTCCAGTAAACAAGCAGCATAGTTAGGCTTTTAAGATGCCTTATTGATGACAATTTCAGGTAGAATTGAAATTATCCTTCTCAGAAAAGACCAGCTAGTAATGCATTGTGAAAAGCAAAACTAATGTTTTTTTTTGTTTTGTTTTGTTTTTTTGCTTTAATGTTAGCAATTATGTTATAGTAGCAATATTCAAAAATTAAAATCTATTGTAATCAATTGTAAAGTCTGTGTGCTTTGAGTAAGAGCCTGTCCCAACCCACACGTGGTCTTTGTTTGCACATGTCCATTTGTCTACTTACATGACTTGTTTGTTGTTCAGAATAAAGGAGTATTTGTCAAAGACGTTCACACCTATAGCTGGAGAGTGAGTGCATCTATAAGTACCTGCTAGCTGCACTCTGTGATTTTTAAACACTGCCCTCTATGTTCACAGAAATAAAAACAATGAAGCAATGCCCCTCTCGCTCTACTGAACCGAAATATCACTTATTCAGCAAGCTGAGGTCAGGACTCGACATGTGCTGTCACATTTTCTTTCTCTCCACCCTCTCAAATTCACTCATTTCTCTCATGCTTTTCATTCACTTTTTCTTCTTCTTCTTTTTAAATGCGTGGTACTCGCACCTGACCATCATTTGGCATGATTTCATGAGGAATGTTTGTTTATTTGAGGATTATAGAATCAGATCTGACATGAATACAAATGGACATCAACTTCACCAAATGCAATCACAGCCTGATCAGTATTTACAGAATATATCCAAGAAAATAAGTCAACCAATGTCAGTGTATGCCATTAATTTAAAACAGGTGCAGGCATCTCCTGTGTGTGGAATATATTTGAATTATACAGCCTAAACCATTATTGCACATTTGCAATTGAATTAATCCCCCTTCCATTCATTATATAAAAATGACGCTAATTATTTAATATGCCTTATTTTAGAATATGCTAAAAAGTTAAACACAACAGACAGTGCATGCAAGTAAATCATTGGTTGTGAATTCTTATTGAGTTCTGTATATCCTGAAACACTTAAGGTGTTACATCATATATTTCTCTTAATCATGTTTAATGTTTTTGTGGTGAAAACAGTAATAGCTTTTCAGATCAGCGTACACCCTCTGACCCTTAGAATTAAACAATTTGCATTTTACTGCTGTTTTTAATATAATTCTATGTAAATGCCCTCTTCGGTTAATAGTTTACACTGCCCCATTGCATTGTTTCTGACCATTATATATGTGTTGTTGACATACTGTGTGTGGATGTTCGTGAGATTAAATATTCATCTGACATTCAAAAGGAGCAATGTCTGCAGATTATTTTCATGGTCTGGGTGGGCTGGTAAGAAAATAATGTTTTTGAAATTTAATGTAATAAAACAACAAACAACAAAAACTGTTTGTTCCATGTTAACTGTAGTTTTGTTCTAGTGGCACAGCAGTTGAGATGAGTGACCATTTTGTGGAGATGTTCATAGTTCGTTAGTTTTTTTATTTCAAAGGATCAAGGCAAATTGGATTTCTCATGATATGGACTGTTTAAGTTGTGACGTCTCATGCAATCTTTTAGAATCCGTGTTTGATCATAACTTTGTGATTAAGGGAAAGTGCAGCTTTTGCAGTCATACATTTTATGTACAATAATTACTCGCTGTAATTTCTCATCCAATGACTATGTGGTGTGTACGCCGTGAAAGAGATGTTATGGCTCTTTAAATTGAGGGTACTTAGTATGATGAACATAAACATTCTGCATGTCATATAATTTGAAATATCACCTTCAACTTATTTTAAATGGCTGAGTTCATAAAAATCCTCAAGCTATAAGAGTGTGGACCCCAGTTTACACTTCACGCCTAACACATATTCCCATAAAATTGCATGGCCTAACAGGAGTTTTAATTTTCTTCCATCAATTCATTTTACAGCAAGCTTTTATTTCACCATTATGACCGTATGCGTAGAAGAGATTACCAAATTGGATGAAATATAAAATTATTTATTACAAGTGAAGTGATTATGAGAGAAAAGGAAGAGAATAGATCATATCAAGTAATGACCAGTGTCTCTTGAAATACTTTCTGCCTGAAAAACCATTTCAGTAGTTTTCTCTGTGTATTATGGACCTTGACAGTCCGACTTGGCACTATTTACAAAACAACCTCTTAAAATTACCTGTAAACCAACTAACCACATTGTTTTGTTTTTATATGCTATTTTGGGGAAGAATGCTGTACATTGAGTAGACGCCTAGAAATCAGCAGTTTTTATGATAGGTCTAGCTAGTTTTGTTCGCATTACATATCAAACTGTGAACAAACTGTGGCTGTGCTGTCTGAAGCTGAAACTACTATTTAAGGGAGAGAAATATGATGTGGATATGTACATCCTCTGCCATCTGGTCACACTGTGTCTCTGTGGGGTCTTCCTGAAAATTAAGACGTTTAGTGAGAAATGCCCAGAGAATGCTGGACTGCTCTCTAAGGCATAGGAGGATGTGATTACACTCTGTATGTCTCACTTATTCCTCAGGGAACACCACATTTCTCCTATCTTGTTCTGAATCAGCAAGTAGCAAACATTTAATAGCACCAGTGAAGAATTTTGAGAGCGCCATATTGATTTTTAATGATTTTAGACAGCTGACTCTGATGAATGTATATATAATTATAAAATTTCAATCTCTCTGAATAGTTTTAACATGTTAAAGGATATGACATTGTTAAAATATTTAAAATACTAGATCTTCTATGCACACTGCTGCTGCTTGCGAATGCCAAAAGATTCACAGACTCACTGCTGTGAGCATGTAAGATATGCTGCTGCTGCTGGACAAATAGGCATGCATATGGGTGTAAATTTCATCTAACAGTTGGGGGACAGTAAACAAAAAATATCTCAAGAGCAATTTTTGCAGGGGACACAAATAATACAGCCAAAATTGTACTTGTAAGGATACACTCTAAAAAATGCTGGGTTAAAAACAACACAAGTTGGGTTGAAAATGGATAAACCCAGCAATTGGGTTGTTTTAAGCAAACATTTAACCCAACCGCTGGGTTAAAACAACCCGATTTCTGGGTTTGTCCATTTTCAACCCAACTTGGGTTGTTTTTAACCCAGCATTTTTTAGAGTGTATGTGTGGCCTTTTTCTGAAAAAAAATATCTTATGTCCGTTTTTATTTTCTCTGTCATTTTATCTGGCCAACAACACAAAGCAATAGTTGTTTAAATATGAGTTATCATACACTCTAAAAAACAACCCAAGTGAAAATGGACTAACCCAGACTATGGACAATGCAGTACAATGCATGCATACAGATGCAGTACAAATGAAAATCGAAGTTGTGTACTTCAAGTTTACTACTGTTACACTTACAGTACACTTAAATGTATAGCTACTTTTATATACTAAAAGTGGGCCAATTTAGTCCCAAGCAGTATTGAAATAGTACACTTGCAAGTTTACTACTAGTACATTGACTGGTATACTTACTAAATAACGTATACTTAAAAATATACTTGAACATTACTTAAGTATACTTAATAAAATTAACTTGAAGTATACTTTATCGTAAGGGATAGTGCACTGCAGGAACAGTTTACAGTGAACACTGAAACAAGATTTTTAAATGCTCAAGCTCATTGGCTTGTCAGCTTGTGCCATGTAGTAAATTATGTGATTGTTAGTGGATCGCATGTAAAGGACCTTTCAGCCTGAACCATGTGAATGCACAGTTATGCTTATTTAAGACCTAGGGGGATACTTTGTTAAGAATACACAGTTGCAGATATATAGTTGAACCCAAGATGAGCACTTAAGTTATGAAGTAATTATGTTTTGTTTGCAGGAGATCTGGTATTGAATCACACAGATGATAATAGACACACAGGGAAACAAGAATCAGTAAATCTACTGAAATTCATGAATACATGGAACTCCAATGTAAGAATATTACGATGGAAAGGAGTCTGAATGTTCTTGTTGGAAACCAGAAACTGACTGTGTAACTGAGAAGAGAATTTGTGCCCTGATTGTGAATGTGATATGATACAGATACACACAGCTGAGAAAATGGGATGTTCCATGCAGAAGCTTGTTATCCCAGACCTCTCTTCTGGGCCGTACATCTCACAGTCAATGAGGCACTTGAAACAACCCCTTTGGCACCAGGAATCCAGGATCTTCTTCACTGCATACACCATCAAGATGAATTGTTGACTGCTGCCAGACACTACATTCTCCAGTAATCCAAAGCTCCGGAAGACGTTGTAACGGTGCTTCCATGCGGTACCAGTCAACAATCCTTGGAGTATCTGTCAACAGCAATGAGTACAATGTTGAAGCTTTCTGAGGCAGCAAGGACAATGACAAAATTCACTCTCAGGTGTGACCAGGGATAATGTGGAATGGGCAGTAAAGGGGTATGTCTGCGGGAAAATTATGTAGAGATAATATCGAGATGGCACACACCTTATATATTAACCGTAGGTTCCGTAGGTTCCGTAGGAGCAAGAGGGTTGATGGATCACCACTGTGATGAATGTTCAGAGTCTATAAAACGTGTAATGGATAAAGGTGGGAACATGTTTGGTGGTAGCTTCTGCTAGCTGCAATCTGCTAGTCCAGGGTCCATTGGATGGAACTGATGATCATGGGAGGAAGGATAATTTCTGGTTCTTGAAGACAGACATTAATAAATGGAGTCAGGACCAGGCCTGGTGAGGGTTCAACCATCTTGCTTCTTGGAGATTGCTGATGTTGTAGTACTGTTGTAGTTCCACTGAGGTTAGTTTACAAAAGAAGGTGGTACATGGATGGAGTTGTGAACTGAATCCTCCTGCTGCTGAGACAATACTGCTCCATTGCCTGTGATGGATGCATCCACTGCATCAATAATAGGTAAATCAGGATTGAGATGGACAAAAATTCAGAAAGGTGTATGAGGCATCGGGATCACAGGACAGAGGTATGAGGCAATTAAATTAATTGAGCACAAGTCATGTAGTTATGAATGAAACTTCTAGAGAAATTGGCTAAACCCAGGAAGCATTGCAGATCTTTTACTGTAGTATGAAGAGGCCAGGTTTGAACTGCTTCAACCTTACCTGAGTCTATATGTGTATCATCAATGTAGACCAGAACGATGTGGAGGAGGTACTCCTGGAAGACCTCATTCATGAATCCTTGAAAAATGGAGGGAGAATTGGCTAGCACATTTGCCATGACTTGGTAGTGGCTTGTAGGACAAAATGAGTCTTCCACTATCTTCCATATTCTGATGAGGCTGTAGGCACTGCAGTTATCAAGCCTTGTAAACATAGGTGCTCCTTGAATTAATTCCAAAGCAGCAGAAACTAGGTGAAGACAGTAGCGATACTTAACTGTGATGTTATTGAGGGAATGGTTATTAATGCAGGATAGCAAGCCTAAGGCCTTCTTGATCATGAAGAGCTGGCAGAGGCAGAGGAAGTGTAGTGATGAATGTAACCCTGATTTAATGTCTCCTCCACATACTCCTCCATGGCCGTCTGTTCCGGAAGTGAGAAGGGGTATACAGGGATTGTCCTCATCTTCTGGATCTTTCTCTCTGACTGCACGTTAGTCTATGATCAGCAACCAGACGGTAGACTTGCATACCCTGAAGGGAAAAGATGGCCGTCCATACTATCAAATAACCTCTCGACAGTGACACTCTCAGTAACAGTTCAATAGCACCTTATCACAGTCAGTAAGGTGGTAATTGTGAGGCACATTAGGGTCTAAATATGTCATGGTGTTGCTGATAAGATTCTGGAATGTTGAAGGGAAATTCATACTGGGAACTCTCCACTAAAGTGGCATTGATCCTAAATTACTTTCATTGGAAAATAAGACTCTCCTTGAAACAAGCAGGGCCCCGACACAGCACTCCACCGGAGGACCAGGAAACCACAGGAGTTGAATGATCCATGGGCACCCCAGAATGATGTCAGCCATAGATTTCTCCAACATGAGGAAGGGAAGAGTCTTGCAATGAGTGAAACCAATGCAAAGGCTAACCCAGATCAGTTTGATGTTGGTCGACTACTGTGTGGATTTGGAGCGAGGTGTAGGAGGGAGTCTAGTTGAGACAGCGTGATTCTTCTGTAGTTACCGTTCAGATGTGGGGAGTCTGGAAGAGTCCATCGGCATTGGTTCATCAAATTAATTGGGATCCCAGGAGGATGTCTCGCTGGCGAGGACTGTAGTGAGTATCAGTAGAGGCATGACTTCATCCACTCAGTAATTGGATCACTGAATCACTCAAGCCCCATGTTGCCATCATATGCTGAGAGATGAAGCCCCAGTGCTGGATTGAGCCCCTAATGGTAGGTTGTGAGGAGGGCTATTTTGGTCCATCCACTAGTGACTGCCAGGGAGTGGAAAAGAATTCCATAGTCTGTTATGGACCACTTACCATGGCAGAGACCCTAAAGCTTCTCACGGATGGATGAATCACAGATACCCCTTTCCACCAGAATGGTTTTTGTTCTGGAGCCAGAACTAGAGCCTGTTCTGCCACATGTTTCCACAGACCTGAGGAATGACCGGGGACATAACATTACTATGTGTTGTTTACCTGCCTTTAACTAGTCAAAAAAAGGCAGTGCGGCACTTCTGTTTTGCTGTTCACAGTACCGGGGTAGATTCTAGTGAACCGGCAGCTTGCATAAACTGGTGGTACACTCATCTGTCCTTTTTGGAGATAAACTGAAACTGAAACCATTGATTCACTAGCTCTCTCGCATACGTAGTTTTATATATTTAGATGTAAAGAGCAATGCAGTGCAATGTTATTGCATCAACCAGGAACCCTGGAAATGGAAAACTGGAACCGTGTCAGTGGAAAAGGGGTAATAATGAATTTCTGAAGACCTCCTTGAAGTGCTTGATGAAGGCATCTATAAACTAGAGTTACAAAACTTGTAACTGTATCTCCAGGGTGAGCAAACACTGAAGGGAAAATACACTGCCAAAACAGTGACAAAGAAGCCGATGTTTGCATGTCGAAGGGTGCATGGTGAAGGGGTTGAGGAAGATGAACTGGCTAAATTGAAGCTGTAATGGTGGTGAAGAGAGTCTATGAAATCCGATTGACGAGGCCTTCAAACTGATCTGAGCTGGTAAGTGGATTTGCTTCCACTGAGTCCATAATAGCAGTCTGGTCTTTTGTTAAGAATACACAGTCGCTGATATGTAGATAGACCTGAGAACAGGAGTTTTATTGCCAAGATGAATACTGGTACAGGTACGTAAACAGTCAATGATAATGATGAGCATTTAATTGGAGAAGTAATAATGTTTTGTTTGCAGGAGACCAGGGAGTAAGTCACACAGACAATAATATATACCGGGAAAGAAGAATCACAGGTATCACAGTAAGGCCACAGGAATGAAGGTAAGTTTAATGACAATTGCGATGGAAAGAAGTCTGACTATCCTTGTTGGAAACCGGATGCTGACTGTGTGACTGAGGTAAGTTTTGTGCAGTCCTTAAATGCAGGTGTAATGAGATAAAGGTGTGCGTGATTAATTTTCCAGGAAATGTGAATGGTGGAGAGGGAGTCCCGTGAAAGGACTGACACTCATCTTGCAGGTTAGTTCAGAGTGGAGGATGCAGCAGACTTTTTTAACCTGCCATGGTTTTCCACCAGTGAGATCTAGACACCTAAATCTTTAAAAAGCAGAAAGTGTGTTCCGCCAAGCTGCATATTTAGATATATACTTGGTTATAATGTTCATCATTATTTGATGGATTAATACCACCATGATAACTAGTAAAGGTAACATCTCTTTTGAAGAAAATCCACTTTGCAGCCTGTTTTTTAATGAGCAGCATCATGTTAACTGTGCCAGGCAAATAGTATTGAATTTAAGAATATTACTGATTGTGCTTTATTTACCAACTTACATAAAAAAAGGAATTGTTTGCATAAAAAAAAATTATGATAATGATATTATTTAAATAGTAATACACATTTCACCATTGCTGTATCAGCATCTAGCTGGTTTAACTAAATTATGGGTGGTTAAGACATAAGATGCAAGGATCTGTGCTGAAATACTGCAAGCAAATGTCTTTTAGTGAATTCACTGTGCAGTGCAACTTTGCAAGAGGACTTGCATTAAGTTGTTTCCCAGGAAGGTGCCTCTTTATAAAGCCATGGATTTGTAGGCATGAGGTTTTATTATGGGTGCAAAGCATGTCTACATAGTGTGTAGCTGCTAATCATGAATAAAAGATTTATTACACTTGAGTAATAGATTATTGGAGTGTTGTTTCACTATTTAGTCTGATCACGAAGCATTACTCTTTTTTCCCACTTCTTCTTGAAGAATTGTACTTTAAAAAAAAAAAAAAAAAACCTCAAAGTAATCCATATGGCTTGTGTGCTACTATATGGTCACTTTGAACAGAGAAGAGCTGTGGGAGCATTCTTAAAAATTCTTATTTTGTGTTATACAGAATAAAAACATATATAATACTATGGCTCGTAATATGGCTGAGTAAATTATGAATTTTCCTTGTTGTGTGAAGTAATCCTTTAAGGTTTGTCAGCACAACTGCCGGTAACTTGTCAGTCATCACATTTTGGTTAGAACACATTCGGAGTTTGTAGCCAACATCTTTCAATTATCAATAAAGCGTTCATATTGCAGTTTATAAAAGCAGCCTAGTGATTAAACATGCTGCAGCAGAAAATGGATCTTTATTGAGTGTGCAGATTAGCAGAATTTAATTTTATTTGACTACGGCTGGTCTTTGTGAAAAGAGGTTGAAAATTTAAGCTGCTTTCCATTAAATTATTTAAGCATACGGAATGATTCTGAAAGTTAAGGAGGCCAGAATTGTTTGAAGATTAGCCTGCTTGATCCTTACTGTTCCTGGCGACATCATTTTAGACACAAAGTCTTGGGGATGAGAACAGGAAGATTGTGCAGGCATAAGCTGATCGTAGTTTCAATTCAATTCCAACGACACTCCTGCATTTATATTAATATTACCTCTGAAGACACAGCAGTGTCTGCTTAAAAACCACACAATCTGAATCCATTAACAACAACAACAGAACAGAAATACTATTACTATCGCAACTAAGCCTGAATGTTGTAGCTAAAACAATTTAGACAGAATTACAGATATTTTTCAGCATTTCAGCTATATTTTTCAAACATTTTTCAAAATATTTTTTTCTGCAATGGCTTAAAAGGCATATTAATTTATATCAGTATAGCTGAAATAGCCCATATTGAAATAGCCTCAAATTTGAATATTTAATCTAATAAGTAAAAATTAAATGCAGTGATGGAAATGAATAGTAAAACTATACTACTACTACTACTACTAATAATAATAATAATGATAATAATAATAATAATAATAATAATAATAATAATAATAATAATAATAATAATTTGAAGTAGTTATAGCTTAACAATTTGTTTAATGAAAAGGTATATACTGATTTTCTCATCATCCCATAAACCTTATAATTTAATATAGTGAATAAGTTTATTCTTCAAATGGGGACAAAAGTATCAAATTAAATCTGCTTAAAGTAGTGAAAAGTTTGAAACCAACTATAGGACTTCCCTTTTAACTCTTGCCCTGCCATTGACAAGTCATCTCATCATTTATGAGAAAAACCAGTAAAAAAATAATTGCCCTGCCAATGATGAGTTTTTATGACTTTCTATGTCTTCACTGTTATAAGATAGGGGGCGGTATTACGCATCTCCTGAAAGAGTACAGTATCTCCAGATCAAAACACAGGTAAACAAGAAGCAGAAAGCGATCTCATATGTGAGCAGATGCATTATGAAAAATAATGCGATCATCAACAATGAACAGCATATTCAAAATGGCCTAATGTTACTGGAGGAAACGTTGACCCAGGAAGTTGATGGACGATCTACTCCATCTATGTTTTGATCGTTGTTCTTAATAGGATCCAGACAGAGTGTTTGACAAAACATGTGATTTCCTCACTCTTTGCTCAAAATTTAGCCCCCAACTGAGCAAGCCAAGCCAAAGGCGACAGTGGCAAGGAACCAAAACTCCATCAGGTGGCATGATGGAGAAAAATAATCCTTGGGAGAAACCAGGCTTAATCGGGGTGCCAGTTCTCCTTTGGCCATCATGCCATGTCGGTGAGGCAATTATTAGATAGGAATATACGAACAATCGGAGTCATCACGCCGGGAACGGGTTTATTGAGAATGCCGTGTCGATGAGGCAATATTCATGGGGAGAATAAAACATGTTGTTGTTGTTTAAAAGTAGAGGCTACTTTTGTACTCTCTGTTCTTTCTTTTGATATATTGCATGCTCAGATATTCCTAAATTTTTGTGAAAATGACCAAAAAACGCTGGCAACGTATCTTTTTTTTTGTTTTTTTTAAACGCTGGTGGGGAAAGAGTTAAACCATTTTGCAAAATGTACTGTCGAGCAAGAAACGATCTGGGTTGAAAATGTTGCATAGCAGGTATGCTGAAAAGATTTTTCTAAATGCTTATATGACAAGTCACCAGTGGCCAAGCTACGGGCCCACCCACTTTGAATGGTGGCCCACCCAATAAATAGCCATTTTCCAAAAAAGATGTATAAAATAATTTAATTAGCGATAATAATGATAATAAATGTATTTTTACACTATAACTTTATGTATTTATTTAAAAGAATGATTAAATGCAGTTTCCCTTTTTGTAGTTTCCCCATTTCACATGCTTGTCAAAATGAATAGTTTGATTTGTCAGTTTATGTTACTCCTGCCCAGGATGTAATGGTAAGATTTGCACGTTTGTGGAATGTGGAGTTGAATTTGAAAATTGTGAAGCTAATATAAATCAGTCGATACTTTACAAGCCTAATTTGGATATATATTTGGATATGTACTGCTGCAAAAAACCATGTAATGAAATTCCCATAACGCACAATAACAGAGACTCTTGATTATAAAGAGATCATCAGTGTTTAACCAGAAGCTCCGACATCTCAGAGTAATATTGCAGAAGGACATGCAAAGGTAAATAGTGTATTGTTATAGTTAAAAGATTCTAAACATTAATTCATATTGTCGCTAGTGTGCAGAAACCTTGTATTTTCAATTGTCATAATTTTTATTTATTTTATTTTTCATAAATCATTACTATCGGTCACCCTTTATGTCTCTGTGGGTTTTGAAATATTTAACCAATGAAAAGTTTTAAAAAGAGCTTACGACTAAATCTTGTATCTCCATTGTCAGTCAAACCTCATAACTCCACACGCCTCTCATAAATGAAGTGCCGCATGCTGTTCGGAGAGATCTTTCTGCTTGTTTACAATATTAGGTTAAATAAAGAACTGTTTGAATAAGTATATAATTTTCTTTACTCAAAAAACACTATATAAAAACTAAATGTTTTTGTGTTTGAGAAGTGTCTTAGTGTAGCATTTGTCATTGACCTTGTTTACATGTGCACCAATAATGCAATTATTTCTAATAAACAGAGTAAGGTCTTAAGATATAAAATATATCTAAATTACGGCACATCCTTTCGATGCAAAATGCTGAACAGTTAATTCATGCGTTCATGACCTCAAGGCTAGATTACTGTAATGCTTTACTGGGTGGTTGCCCTGCTCGCTTAATAAACAAACTCCAGCTGGTCCAAAACGCAGCAGCTCGAGCTCTTACTAGAACAAGGAAGTATGACCATATTAGCCCGGTTCTGTCAACACTGCACTGGCTCCCTATTAAACATCGTATAAATTTTAAAATCTTGCTTATTACTTACAAAGCACTAAATGGTTTAGCTCCCCAGTACATGAGCGAACTCTTAACGCATTATACTCCATCACGTCTATTGCGGTCTCAAAACTCTGGCCAGTTGATAATACCTAGAATATCAAAATCAACTGCAGGCGGTCGATCCTTTTCCTATTTAGCGCCTAAACTTTGAAACATTCTTCCTAGCATTGTTCGGGAAGCAGACACACTCTGTCAGTTTAAATCTAGACTAAAAACGCATCTCTTTACTATGGCTTACACATAAAACATTATCAATTTCTATTACTCAAATCAGTAAATGATTGTTAGGCTGCATTAACTAGGTCAGCCGGAACCGGGAACACTTCCCATAACACCTGATGTACTCGTTACATCATAAGAAGAATGGCATCTATGCTAATGTTAGTCTCTCTGTTTATCCCGAGGTTTATTGCAGTCAGCCGGATCCGGGCCGTATCCAGATCAGATGGTGGACCAGCGCCTGGGACATGACTGTAAGGGTGGATCCTCTACAGCGGTTCTGACTGCAGGGTTGCCGAATGACTAAAGAAACGTTATCAGCAAGATGATAGAAAACTGTACATTTCTTGTCTTTACCACCCACTGCAGCTTATACCAACGACGGAAATAAGCGCAGTTACAATAGCTAAAAATGTGGGAGAGCGTGGCTATAATGTGACTATATTGTATTGCAATAGGTAACACTTCAAAGTCAATACCAAATCAAAACTAGTTAGCACATCATTTGTAATTGAAAGAATTTAATGACAAAATCTAGTTATGGTTACACTTAAAATAGTTACAAAATAAATGTATGAGATGATGAAAACTTATACCATTAATCGTACCCAGCATGAATGTTACCTGAGAGAGAGAGAGAGAGAGAGAGAGAAAGAGGGAGAGAGAGACAAAGAAGAGAAGAGAGCAAAGAAGAGAAGAGCCAAAGAGAAGGCCCCAAGAAGAGAGCGCCAGAGAAAAAAGAGACAGAGCAACAGTTACAATCTTCTTTTATCTATTCCTTGACCATGTGACTTAAACCCTAACGTGAGCCATTCAAACTGACCAATCAGACCAAACTTCCCCCACGGTGTTACAGGTGTGACACACATTTGGCCTACAGGCCTTCAGCATTTCTTTGTCTTTAGGAATTCCAAATGGCCCTCCTGGAGAGAGATGGGGGTTGAAAACAGTAAAGCAAATGTCTTTGTTCATTTTACAAAATCAAATATCTTTGATTATTTTCAATTCTTTCATGACCAACGCATCCCTGAAATGTCTGCAGAGAACATGTCAAATAAACTCCCCCTGTAAATGCTGCATCGACACGACATCCTCATTAAACCCGTCTTCGGCGTGACGACTCCAATCTCTCGAATCTAGCAAATATCTAACAAATATCTATTTGCCTAATATGAATTAAGACCTGCTATGTTGCCAGAATTATAATCATACACTGTTTGTTCGTCGGCCAGAGGAGAACTGGCACCCCGACTGAGCCTGGTTTCTCCCAAGGTTTTTTTCTCCATTCCGACCCTGAAGGAGTTTTGGTTCCTTGCCACCGTTGCCTCTGGCTTTTGGCTTGCTCAGTTGGGGACACCTAAATTTAATCTATATTACCGATCTGCCCGCATTGACGCTATATGATACTTGAAATTAGCTGGATAACATCACTGTTTCACCAGAACGGCTGTACAAATTCTGTTGCATTATTTTCCTGTTAACAATGTGAAGCTGCTTTGAAACAATTGGACTTGTTAAAAGCGCTATATAAATAAAGGTGATTTGATTTTGATTTGATTTGAAGATGTTTACATGCCATGAGCAGAACTCTTCACTCCAGTTTACATGCAATTTTCATTATTCTGATTATTCGCTCTTAAGTATAGTTAAACCACACTCAGATAGGCATACAGTATGCATGTTACTGGCCATTGTTTCACATAAAATTCAAAATACATTTTTATGGACATACTGGATATTATTTGGGCTGTGATGAACATTGCAATGCGGGTTTGCCTGCTGTCGTCGTGTTCTTTGCGCACTCTGGATGAAGATATGGAGCAGAGACTGCACAGCGAGTTGTGTTGACAAAGTTTAGTGATTTGGAGAAGAGAATGATATCATGAATGTTCATTCATGAAGTTCCATGTACATTTATTCAGCATCCGTGTACATCTGCGCACATGTGCACTTTGGTCAGAGTGGTAATAATGCGATTAAGGTATTTACATGCCTGTTTATTGCGACTAAAATCGTTGTACGCCGAATAGTTTAATGCGATTATGGTTACTACAATTATGAGCTTAATTGCATTAGTTTGAGCGAAGTATTGCATTTACATGAGGTAAGTTTAATCCCAATATTGCCAAATATGAGGGTGCATGTAAATGTACTGGCTGAGTCATAGCCAGTACTTAAATAGCCTGTTTGTAGCACTCCATCTTTAATAACATGGGACTTTGGCCATACTGAGTGCCTGCATAACTACAGTAAACTTTATAACCTGTCAGATGCAGCTGTTAATGATGGACAAAACATGCATCTCTGACATTTGCTAAACTTCTCTGCAGAGACCATGGTCAAAAACCTCATAACTCCATTTGAGCTTGAATTTGGCAAAATGTTAATAATATAGTGAAGTGTGACCACATATACATTTTTTATTTGCTGTTTTGTAACTTTGAACTTGAAACCGTGCTCCTTTTTCTCTCTGATAATTTAGCATGCACTTGTCATACTCGATACGATTATACAATTTGCCCACCCTGTTTTATGAAGGCCCACCCATTTGAACATTTCTGGCCTCGCCCCTGCAAGTTACTTAACCTAGGGCAGAGACTTCACTACGACACATACCAGTTGACTTGGGAGTCGTGAGTGTAGAAAGACACATCCATCCTGGTGAACTCAAACTCAGATTGATGTAGCAGAAGTAGGTTGACATGAAAGGGTTGAGTACACCGTATCCTCTCAGTAAATGAAAGAAAAAGTAGCAGCAAGCCCCAAGATTGCGCTTATTTTATGAGATATCTCCTCATTTATTAGAACTGACAAGTGAAATGATGATTTGTTTGGCAGAGAGCTTCTACACCTGATGCCAAGATCCTTTTGTTTGGTTCATATACTATTTTGAGGACCGCTTTTGCACAGATGCCTTAAGGTTCGCTAAAATGCCAGCATAGACACTAGATGTGCTTCAAGCAGACAGACGCTGTATAAAATTCCCTACACATCCTTCTCAGAATATTTTAAAGTGATAAATTATTCTATATGATATAGTCTGTGTACTAGTCACATTTGTGTCCACATACTAGATTTCTAACCCAGAACTAGGATCCTCATGACCCATGTTTAATGCAGTACCAACAATGTTGGAAAATGAATCTTTATGTATGCAAGGGGATATGAATTATTAAGCAGGCCTACTCTATCATTATCATTCATACAACTAAAATATAATATACAGAGACACACTCAACCA